>JALIGW010000129.1:517066-572066 GCA_023053685.1 Diadophis punctatus similis
CATTCATTCATTCATTCATTCATTCATTTATTTATTTATTTATTTATTTATTTATTTATTTATTTATTTATTTATTATTAAATTTATATACCGCCCTTCTCCAGGGGACTCAGGGTGGTGAACAGCCAAGTAAAAACACAATATAAACATTAAAATATATATACATTTAAAAGAAAATATTAGATGTGGCCCTGATTTAAGACAATACAATTAAAATTTGGTAAAATCTTAAAACCCCCAAAAACCTTTTCACGCCAGCCCGGCTTGATAAAAATAGTAGGTCTTGAGGGCACGGCGGAAGGTGGCCAGGTCATGAATAGTTCTTAAATCTAGAGGGAGCTGGTTCCAGAAGGTGGGTGCTCCCACAGAGAAGGCCCTCCCCCTGGGTGTCACCAGCCTACACTGCTTGGCTGATGGCACCCCGAGGAGGCCCTCTCTGTGGGAGCGCACTGGTCGATGGGAGGCAGTTTGTGGCAGCAGGCGGTCTCGGAGATACCTAGGTCCAATGCCACGGAGCGCTTTAAAGGTAGTAACTAGCACCTTGAAGCGCACCCGGTAGACCACCGGAAGCCAGTGCAGCTCACGCAGGAGGGATGTTATATGGGAGCACCAATTAGCCCCCGAAACCACCCGCGCGGTTGCATTCTGGACCAAATGGAGCCTCCGGGTGCTCTTCATGGGGAGCCCCATGTAGAGAGCATTGCAGTAGTCCATACGCGACGTGACGAGGGCATGAGTGACTGTGCACAATGTTGTTGTTTTCTTTCAATGATCTTGCACTGTGATTTCACTGTGGCCTTTCTCTACCTTCATGGCATCCTTGAGTTGGCGTATGTCAGCTTCTGCTGTACGCCTGGGGCCTCCAAAGGGTCTCTGATGAAAGGACGTTCGAAGAGGCACCTGCCAGGTCTCCCACCCCTCGCAAAACTTCAGTCATTCCTCCTTCCAGCCTGTGCCTTGTTCACAGTTGCAACAGATGCTTAATGGCCGTTCTCTTTTTGGGATATGAATAAGAGTGCGTCTATGGGAGTGCAAATTTGGCGTGCAAATTAGACAGCATGTATGATCACATGAATTATGCATCCAGCTTTCCCTTAAATCTGCTCCTGGGTCGAGCTAAAGGATGCCATAAAAGCAGAGAGAAAGGCCACGGTGAAATCACAATGCAAGATCAGTGAAAGAGAACAACAACACAGCTTAAAAAAGGTCCCAGGTTAGTTTGTTTTGAGGGTGGGGTCAATGAGATTTGAAGCTCTCCGCCCATTGAAGCATTTCCTTCCATTCTTCTGTTGTGGTGTTCTGTCTTCATTGAAAAATAAAAGGACATAAATCTGGGGAAACACAGACAGGAAAACATCCCAAGGTTTACTTTTAACAACCCCACTTTACTGAAGCTGTTGGAGATTTAAAACAAAACAAAACATTGTTCTACGATGTTGTGGAAAGCAATTGAATGGATGGTGAACCTTTGATGGAAATGTAGCTTCCAAGAAATGGTGGAGATATGGTGATTTGGTGATCATGAGATAATGTGCAGGAATTGAGAAGGGTCTGGAAATTGCTCCCTAATTCTTCATAAATATTAAATAAACACAATCCCTCAAAGTGGCTGAATACTTTATAAATAAAACCTTCAAGCAATGCATCTAATATGACATGTATTTAGGATCACAAAGTCTGTCTTGAGAAAACTCCCAATTCTTAAGAGGTCTGCCGGTTGCTTTACATCACTTGAATATATCTTGCACACACACAAAAAAGGTTAGTGACTGGTAGAACCAAATCAGGAGGAAGGTTGCTAAAAAAAAACCTGTTTCCTTTTGCAAAAACCAGTTTACTGGTTTCTGGACTGGGTTGTTGGGAATTTTGGTATTCTCAATCCTGGTTAAGCTTAGCTCAGCCACCACCAACTTATTTTAACTACTGACTTCTCCAATGTAATAAAATGAGCAAATAATTATGCATATATATTATTTAATAATAAAAAGGAAGAAAGGGAGGAAGGAAGGATGGATGGAAGGAAGGAAGGAAGGAAAGATGGGAGAAGGAGGGAGGAAAGAAAAATAGATGGGAGAGGGAAGGAGGGAGGGAGGGAAGGAGGAAGGAAGGAAGGAAGGAAAAATAAAAGGGTGGGTTGGGAAGGAAGGAAGGAAGGAAGGAAGGAAGGAAAGATGGGAGAGGGAGGGAGGAAAGAAGGATAGATGGGAGAGGGAGGGAGGGAAGCAGGAAGGAAGGAAGGAAAAATAAAAGGGTGTGTTGGGAGGGAAGGAAGGAAGGAAAGGAAGGAAAGGAAGGCAAGGAAGGAAAGGAAGGAAAGAAAGGAAAGGAAGGAAGGATAGATGGGAGAGGGAGGGAGGGAGGGAGGATGGAAGGAAGGAAGGAAGGAAGGAAGGAAGGAAGGAAGGAAGGAAGGAAGGAAGGAAAAATAAAAGGGTGGAAAGGAAGGAAGGAAATAATACCTCAAAATTCATTTTTTAAAAGAACTACATTAGACTATTTTTTCTTTTAACACATTACACAGTCTACAACCAGGAACATTTTTCATTATTTCAGTATTATTTACCTCACCCATCATAAATCTCCCAAAATACAGCCGCAAGCAAACAGCTCACTGTTTCCTTGATTTGATGTTCCTGGCAAGAGAGATGGGTTGAAGGAAATGAGGAAAGCCAGCTTCGAGTCCTTGTCACTTTGAATTACTGCGTAAACTCTGGGGAAGAAAAGGTGCCTTTTCCTCATGAAGTTATTAAGGAACCAGCTGATAGTTCATGAAGTGGAGAAGCAGCTGAAACTCAACCATTTCCCTTTCCTTTCTGCTACCCCCAAGTAGTAGTAGTAGTAGTTTCCTGGGGAGGAAAGCTATGGCAAACCTAGACAGCATACTAAAAAGCAGAGACATCACCCTGCCAATAAAAGTGTATATACTCAAGTTTTTCCCAGTTGCAGTGTATGGCTGTGAAAGTTGGATCATAAGAAACGCTGAGGGCCAAAGAATTGAGGCCTTTGAACTACGGTGCTGGAGAAGACTCCTGCGAGTCCCTTGGACTGCAAGGTGATCCAACTGGTCAGTCCTAGAGGAGATCAACCCTGACTGCTCTTTAGAAGGCCAGATCCTGAAGATGAAACTCAAATCTTTGGCCACCTAATGAGAAGGAAGGACTCACTGGAGAAGAGCCTAATGCTGGGAACGATTGAGGGCAAAAGAAGAAGGGGACGGCAGAGAATGAGGTGGCTGGATGGAGTCACTGAAACAGTCAGTATGAGATTAAATGGACTCCAGAGGATGGTAGAGGACAGGAAGGCCTGGAGGAACATTGTCCATGGGGTCGCGATGGGTCGGACACGACTTCGCAACTAACAACAAAACCCTTAAGAAGAAGAAGCCTGACAGAAATTGGTGGTATGAAAAGTTGCTTTCCCACTTCTGAGCAATGGATCCACTATTTCAGAAATGTCCCCTTTTCCACATGCAGGTGCCGTTAGTTCATAATAATGGGGAGGGGGAGACAGCTGGTCCCTAGATAAAATTCCCCTTTTGTTTGTATTGCAGAAAGGGTAGGAGCTGCTTTTACAAGGTTGATCTCCCTTTGAGAAAGGGATGTTGCGAAACTCTGCATTGGAAGAACCATGAGGAAGCAAACATCTACATGGGAGCCCTTGTTGGTCTTTGGCTCTCCCCCTCCATTCCAATTTAACTTTAGCTTATCCCCTTCCTGAGAACAAATCTGGAACTCCACCTTGGCCAAGGCTCTAAGCCATCTCCAGTCAACTTCATTCTTTCTCCAGTCATACCAAAAATCTATCAAATCACCAGCCACGGGTAATGTAGAGGTCACTCTCAGAATTAATAAATCACACGAAGCTATCACTTGCTTTAGCTTATGCCTAAACTTTTAACAAGAAAAATAAGAAGGAACACACTTTACACTTAATGTAAAGAAGAAAAGAAAGAAAAAGGAAGGAAAGGAAGGAAGGAAGGAAATAAAAAGAAAAAGAAAAACAGAAAACAGAAAGTTAAAGAAAGAAAAAAGAGGAAGGGAGGGAGGGAGGGAGGAAGGAGTACAAGAAAACACAGAAAGTTAAAGAAAGGAAAAAGAAGGATGGAAGGAAGGAAGGAAGGAAGGAAGGAAAGAGTACAAGAAAACACAGAAAGTTAAAGAAAGGAAGAAGGAAGGAAGGAAGGAAAAAGTACAAGAAAACACAGGAAGTTAAATAAAAATAGAAGAAAGAAAAAAGTGCAAAGCAGTGGCTTCTAATATTCTTCACAGCAGTTGTAAGTACAACTATATTTTAATCTTCTCTCTGGAGTTACACCATAATACTTTTCCTCCTACAATCTGTTCTAATCATCACAACTATAAATGACAATTCATATATTTTTTTAAACGTTTACACAAGAAAGTCCATAAGAGGTTTCCAGGCACAATAAACGTAGATAATTGTCTTTTCTCTGATCCAAGAAGTGGGTGTCTCCATCTCAGCAAGGCCTGTGTCAACGTCTCCATCTATTCCCCATCCTGGGTAGTGAGTATCAAAACTAAAGCCTCAAGTGGACTCAAATGGCTCTGCTCGCCTAATGCATGTTCAGTGAAATCATCCCTCTTAGACTTTGACAGCTGCCTAAATGATTTGCATCAGACGTTTCCTTTAGCAAAGGCATTTTCCTGAACGGAGTGCCCCAAAGTCAAAATTAGGAGGAGGGAGGGAGGGAGGGAGGGAGGGAGAGAGAGAGAGAGAGAGAGAGAGAGAGAGAGAGAGAGAGAGAGAGAGAGAGAGAGAGAGAGAGAGAGAGAAACTGACTTAGCAATGTGTACTTTATTTATTTATTTTATTTATTTAAACGCTCTTATAGGCCGCCCAATCCCGTGGGACTCAGGGCGGCGTACAACATGAATAAGAGGCGTACATTTAAAAACAGTCGTCATTAATTTAAATTAAAAATATAATTAAAAAGAAAACATTATAAACACAACATTCAGGGGGAATCTGGTTGTCCTATTCACCCCATCTGCCGGAAGAGCCATGTTTTTAAGGCTTTACGGAAGGCCAGCAGGGTGGGGATGGTCCGGATCTCTGGTGGCAGTTGGTTCCAGAGGGACGGGGCTCCCACAGAGAAGGCCCTCCCCCGCGGTCCCGCCAACCGACATTGTTTGGCCGACGGGACCCGGAGGAGGCCCTCTCTGTGGGACCTAACCGGTCTTAGGGAGGTATGTGGTAGGATGCGGTCCCGCAGGTAGCCTGGCCCTGAGCCATGTAGGGCTTTAAAGGTAGCGACCAACACCTTAAATTGCACCCGGAGGCTGACTGGTAGCCAATGCAGCTGGCGAAGGATAGGTGTTACGTGGGTGTATCTCGGTACACCCACTACTGCACGCGCAGCTGCATTCTGTACCAGCTGGAGTCTCCGGATGCTCTTTGAGGGTAGCCCCATGTAGAGCGCGTTACAGTAGTGACTTATTCTGTCAAGACTTATCCAAGCTGTTGAATGGAGATCCAGCATGACAACTGCCAAACAGTCCTAGAAGCTCAGTACAGGGTGACGTCAAAAGCTCTTTTTTTTTCTTTTTTTGGATCATTGACAATTCTCCAACTATTCGTAATTCGGGCCAGAGGTCAGAATGGAAAGCTAAGAAGCTTCTCAATGTTCAGATGCGTTACATACTGTAAGCCCACTCAGAACTCTCTTATACCATGGCAACTTTTTCAACTAATCATTCCCTTAAGCTTCTGACAGCAGTTAAAACAACTTTTACCCTGGAAAAATATTTACTCCTAGAAATGCCATCAGTGGAGAGAGAATTATTTGTCAAGTTTAGATTTGAACTTTTAGACACTAACGTTAAATTCGGCCAGTATCGGAAAATCCCGTATGATGAAAGAACATGTATACGTGGGGCAAACGTTGTCGAGGATACGGCGCATATAATATTTGAATGTAGGATGTATGAGGTAGTAAGAAAACATTATCTGTCCCCAATTATAAATAAATTTTCCCACTGGAATGTAAGGCATAAATTAACATTTCTATTGAAGGCAGACTCTCCTCCCCTGGTAAGGGCTATCACTCGCTATCTTAATAGGATGACAGCAATACGAGCCAGCTACATTGAAAAGAATTTCATTGATTGTAAGAAAGATGAGCTGAGTTAGAGACGAGATATTTTATTTGGGTTATCTAGTTTTAGAAATTTAGTTATTGAATTTTGATATCGTTGAATTTTGATGTCATGTACCATATATATTTTTGTACGGTTGTTTCTGTACCTGTTTGTTCTGTTTTTCTTTTTTTGAAAAGGCCTTCGGGCTATTCAATAAATGTACCGTACCGACATTAAACTTTCTTATACGACCAATGTGGTAGACTTGTTCTCACAAATAGAAAGAAGGCATGGATGAAGAGGTGGGTTGTTAATCATAGCCTGAGTGAAACGAATGGCTCTTTCTAAAATAAAATTCCACCAAGATCTGGGCAGGGGGGGATTTGATTTAAATCAAGTCGATTTAAATCACGATGTAAATCACGATTTAAATCATTAGTAAAAAGGCTTGATTTAAACCAACTCGATTTAAATCATAATTTCTTAAAGAGCAATTGTCGTCTCTGTCCCGCAGCAACTCCTCCTCTGACCCTCTGTTGACTCACCCACAATCCCATTCACTTTAACGGGATGGCTGGCGATGCAGCAGGGACCCAGCAAGGGGAGGGATGTGGCGGGCAGCAGGTGAGTGGATGCCCGTTAACAGGCGCTGCCATGATGGATCTGAAATGACAGGTGCTCTTTAAATGTAAGGACTCCTTCTGGCTGATAGTTAGAATCTTTAATATGATTATTTGCAAACAAAATGAAGGTTTCCTATTTAGAGTACATATTATCTCAGCTTGCAGAGCTTGGGGATTCATTGAATGAGTGTCCCAAAAATGTAAATATTGCAGAATAGACAGCCTCATGCTACATAACTAACCTCCATTTCATGCTGAATAAACTAAATTATTATTAATGTATCTTAAATACAAAAATATCTTTAGATAGATTTTTACTCCAAAAGCATATCATTAAAATAAATATGATAAAAATAAAAAAAATCCGATTTAAATAAAAAAAATCCGATTTAAATTTTAAAAAATCCGATTTATTTATTTATTTATTTAAAAAAATCATCTATTTTTATCCACCCTGGATCTGGGTTCAAAAATCATTCTGAGCTGTTGTGCTTTGAGTTGTAGTTTCTTGTCTAAACCACAATTTTGGTGGCTTATACACTATATTAAGCTCAAGTCAAACCAGCTGGGTTGTATCTTAGTCAACAAAACAATTCAACTTCATCATGCCATAGAGAGCAATTACATCAGAAACTTTCTTTGAGATATTAGGCATTGCACAGAGCGTGCTTCGGATCCTGGGTATGGCTCAGCGCATTGTCCAAAGCCAGCTGTTTATTTTAATTTATTTAGTAAACCACATTTTAGCACACACTGAATTAAGGAACCTAGAGCAAATGCTGTTCCACCATCTAAGTACCTGGAACTTACCTTGTGGTTTCACCAATATGCATTAATGGTTAATGATTAACCAATTCTTATTCTATATTATCTTCTTGGCAAAATTTTGCTTTTCCTGTGTTTTGAGATCCAGATAAAAAGAATAGCGGTAAGCAATGTTCCCTGTAACATCAGAAAATGGCGTGCGGCAGTTAGAAACTCTTTTTTTTTCTCTTTTTATGTGCACGGCCGTGCAGCCGCGCAGCCTCTGCCATTAGAAAATGCCACGCAGAAGTTAGAAACTTCCGTGCGGCATTCTCTCATTACGTGCGCGGCCGCACGGCCGCACAGCTTAGAGGGAACAGTGGCGATAAGGGTTGTTGTTGTTTGACAACTTCCTCACATTTTGGATGGCTTAATTCAAAGGCTGACAACATTACCAACTCAATCCAATGTCAACTACGCTAAAAAAAATGATGCTTGAGAATGTCAGAGATTAAAATAGACCTCTGAAGACAATGTGGAAACAGTAAAATCGAATGACAGCATAAAAATGTGCTCTTGTACACCAATCTACTCAAGGATTTGGTCATAAATCAAACAAGGGAGATACAGTTGCTCCCTACGAGTGTGCAGAAGGTAAGCCATTTATGAAAAATGTAATTGTTTGCCAGAAAGGGAAGCTAGCATGTGATGAATTCTGTGCAATTTTCAGTCAACTCAAAAACAAAAGTCGAAAATGCCTGGGAGGTAAATGCATCCTTCAAAATGTTTTTCAGGTGCTAACTTTCTTGCCTCTTTTTCGAGTTCAGAAAGAATAAAACATACGCAGTAACGATCATTTATTGTGGATACCGAGAAAAATAATACCGAGGTGGTTTAGCAAAAATCGTTCGAGCGCACCGCATCTCTTTTCTACCTTGAAAAGTGGCTGAATCTCTCAACAATTGTTAAAGAACATCAAAGGGATCTGAGAAGCTGAAATTTAATAGACCCCTAATCCTGATTTGCAGGAATTCTGAAAATTAAACCTTTATAAAACCGACCTCAAAGATGCTCAAGACAGCTATGGCTATGGAACAATTCATACATTCACACCAAAGATGTGTATCTAAGAACGGCTTTCAAAACTTACGATTATTCGCAAGCTGCTCTTCTTATATCGTATTTTTGGTTTTACCCATCGCACAGAGCCATTTTGCAGTCTGAGTCAGCTTAGCATGTCCTGTTAACAGAACAGCTGTGGCTTCAAGGGATTTTATGGGTTACCATCAGAGGTGGGTTCGGACCGGTTCAGACCGGTTCGGCCAAACCGGTAACAACCGCTGGTGATGTCACGATGATGTCACGAAACCGGTTCTGTCGGTGCTGGTGCTGGTGCCGGTCCGTGGACGCTGCCATCTGGGTGACCTTGAGCCAATCATCAGGAGACAGTTATGCATTCCCGCCTTAGGCATATAGGGTAGTTCTCATACTGCCTTAGGCATGTAAGTAGCTGGAGGACTTTAGGCCAATCACTAAGAGACTAGGAGTTCTAGTCCCACCTTAACCATGAAAGCCAGCTGGATGACCTTGGGCCAATCACCAGGAGACTGGGAGTTCTAGTCCCGCCTTAGGCATGAAAGCCAGCTGGGTGACCTTGGGCCAATCACCAGGAGACTGGGAGTTCTAGTCCCGCCTTAGGCATGAAAGCCAGCTGGGTGACTTTGGGCCAATCACCAGGAGACTGGGAGTTCTAGTCCCGCCTTAGGCATGAAAGCCAGCTGGGTGACTTTGGGCCAATCACCAGGAGACTGGGAGTTCTAGTCCCGCCTTAGGCATGAAAGCCAGCTGGGTGACCTTGGGCCAATCACCAGGAGACTGGGAGTTCTAGTCCCGCCTTAGGCATGAAAGCCAGCTGGGTGACCTTGGGCCAATCACCAGGAGACTGGGAGTTCTAGTCCCGCCTTAGGCATGAAAGCCAGCTGGGTGACTTTGGGCCAATCACCAGGAGACTGGGAGTTCTAGTTCCGCCTTAGGCATGAAAGCCAGCTGGGTGACCTTGGGCCAATCACCAGGAGACTGGGAGTTCTAGTCTCACCATAGGCATGAAAGCCAACTGGGTGATCTTGGGCCAATCACCAGGAGACTGTGAGTTCTAGTCCCGCCTTAACCATGAAAAGCCAGCTGGGTGACCTTGGGCCAATCACCAGGAGACTGGGAGTTCTAGTCCTGCCTTAGGCATGAAAGCCAGCTGGATTACAATGGGCCAGTCCTCTCTCTCTCAGCCCAATTCACCTCACAAGGTTGTGGGTAAATAGCAGGAGGAAGGGCCGTTAGATATGTTCGCCACCTTTAATTATTTGTAAAAAAAAATAACAAAGGCAGGATAGAAATAAATGAAAATAAAATAAAAACAGAAGCTGAGTGCCTGTGCAAATGGCCACTGAAAGCTTTGAGGCAGCTGAGCTGGTTCGGCGCATCGAATCAATTTAGTGCTATATTAGTCTTTTGCCTCAATGGCTTTCAGATCGATGTTTGGTGCAGAGCCCACGACTTGCTGAAGTCTGCTTTGCTAAATAGTCTACAGACATGGCTTCCTGGGCCCTGCAATGCCAAACCAAGTCTTCAAAGGCTCAACAGCCAAGTTGGTCTGAGATATTTTGACACACAAGTGGGAAACAAATCCTTCGACAATGTTAGGGCCCGGTGTGTACTGTGCCTGTTCTTTCACCCATACCTGGCTAAAATATGGGGGAGAGCAGTGATGGGTTGCTACCGGTTTGGACCAGTTCGTGCAAGCCAGTGGCGGAAATTTGGCCCCGTTGCTGAACCGGTAGTGATGGCCGGCTTGCTACGCCCCCGAACCGGTTCCCCAGTCGCCGCTGCTTGAAAGCAGCTGGCAAAGAACCCTCTGTGCATGCGCAAAGGCTTCTGCGCATGTGCAGAGTACCCGTATGTGATGCTTGCACACTTCCGATGTGACGCGCGCACTTCCAAACTGGTACGGAAGGTAAGAGGAAACCCACCACTGGGGGAAGAGGCTTACATTGCAAAACTCTCACTTCAAGCTTTGGGAAGCAGACTTCGGGGGCAGGACAGAAGGGCCGAAGCCCCGTTTTCCCCTTTGCTGCAAATCCAATATTTGTTGTTGCGCTCTTTGGCAATGCACGGTATTTCCATACCAACTCGGCTATGAAATAACTAGTTCATCTCACAGTTTGAATACTGCAAAGAAAGTAGACTTTCTTGGCAAGAGAGAGCACAGAGCTTTGGGGGGGGGGAAATCTTCCTGAAAGCAGGAGGGAGCTTCATCTGACTGCTTGACGTTCCTTGTGATGGTTTAAAGTGGTCAACATGCATGTTCCAGACCAGGTGTAGATTTGCAAGAGTCACAAAACAGCACATGACCTAAAAAAATCTACGTTCAGCAAGACACTGCTCAGTTGCTGGCATGGTGCACTTCACGTAATGGCTCTGTTGCCCATAAAATGCCACACTATTATTGTGGCCGGCCAGCAGCCAGTGGAGCTGGCGGCAGACTCGGACAGTGAGGAGGTTGGGGAGGAACATGGGCCAGTCCTGGAGTCTGGGGAAGGCTCTGATGAGTGCTCTGCATCGGAGGCAGAGATGGGGCCAGGGCCATCCGACAGTTATCAGCTACCTTCGGAGTCGGAGATAAGTGGGGCTGAAGAACAGCTGGAGCCTGTTCCCGATGTGTGCATGTGTAGAGCTTCCAGGAGAAGGGAACAATTAAGGAACAGAGGTCGACTCAGGAGTAAAGGTACAAGTGGACGCTGAATGGCTCCTCCCATAGGGAATAAATAGGAGCAAAAGGGGAGTGGTGTTTGCAGGAGACAATTAGTTCATTATTGTGAAGATTTGATTATCTGAGAGACTCCTTGCCAAGTATTTCCTTGTTCAGCATTGCGCCTGGAAGTTATCGGCCTGGCAACTATCCAAGGACTGATAAGGTCTGTGTTCACAATTCACCCTTGAAAGACTGTTTTCCGGGACTTTGCTGGATGTGAATGCTAGGAATTCACATTAGCCAAATAAACAGGGGTTTTGTCAGGATAAGGAGCCTGTTTCGGGATTTGGTGAAACCTAGGTCAGAACAACTATGATATACCTAACATGTGGGGTCCTCCTCGCTCTCTAAGCTTGGTTGTTTTCTTAAAGACCTTTCATGCTAGCACTGATGGCATTACCTAGTTGGGTCATGAAATGTCTGCAAGAAAACAACCAAGCTCAGAGAACACCAAGGACCTCACAGCTCAACCCTGAGCTACAAATATTCTCCTACACATATCTAACCATGGTTAATGGGAAGAATCCAATGACCTGAGATTGCATAGTACATTGAGCCATACACTAGCATCGTAGGCTGGTTTCAATTCCCACATCAATATATGAATCTAGTGTGTTGCTTAAAGCTAGCTAAGGAGACACAGCAGCTGGCTTGGAGATAAAATTATAGTGATGTTTCCTTTGCATCATTTATTGTCCCTTCTCCACACAAATAGGTTGTTGTCCTTTTTTGGTACACAATGCCCTGATTTTTTTTGGTACACAATGCACCAAACCTTCTACGGAGTTTCCCTTTCCTCAAAAAATAAAAATTTGGATCATCTATACAGGGAGTGTTATTTTTTTTGTAACCCAGTTTAGGAATACTCGAAGGAGAGAAAGCCAGAAAACGGGATTATTCCCTTCAGTTGAGGTTGCATGTGGTTAACAGAAACCAAGGCCAGAGAACGTCCAAAGCACAAAGACGGATTTCTCACTTTGTTCCAAGCGGTGGCTTATTGAATAAACCATAATCAATCAGGCTTACAGAAAGCCTAAGCTATCAACTGTGAAGGTCAAAGTACCGAGGGCGAAGAAATAGCTTGCTACCAAAAATAAGGAGGGAAAAAAAATGCAAACCAACATATTTTATTCCAACAACTGACCTTCAGCTTGGTCAGTTTGTTATTTGAAAACAAGGGATGAAACAATGTTCTTCCAATGAAGGTTTTAAAAGTTTGAGTTCTTGGTTGTCGCCCATCCATGTTATAGATATAGGTCATCAATGATGACCTTAATGTGTGACTTACTCATGAAGAGTAAGTGGTATGAAGAGTGTTTATTACACATAAGGATGCCACCTTATTCAAATCACAGAGATTTGCCAGTGACATCACCCACTGCCTTGGGGATTAGATTAGATTAGATTAGATTAGATTAACAGAGTTGGAAGGGACCTTGTAGGTCATCTAGTCCAACCCCCCGCTCAAGCAGGAGACCCTACACCATTTCTGACAGATGGCAGTCCAGTCTCTTCTTGAAAGCCTCCAGTGATGAAGCTTCCACAACTTCCGAAGGCAACTTCTGTTCCATGGGTTGATGGTTGTCACTGTCAGAAAATTTCTCCTTATTTCTAGGTTGAATCTTTCCTTGTTCAGTTTCCATCCATTATTCCTTGTCTTGTCTTTGGGTGCTTTGGAAAAATAGGTTGACCCCCTCCTCTCTGTGGCAGCCCCACAAATATTGGAAGTCTGCTATCATGTCTCTCCTGGTCCTTCTCATCACTAGACTAGCCATGCCCAGTTCCTGTAACCGTTCTTTATATGTTTTAGCCTCCAGTCCCCTTATCATCCTTGTTGCTCTTCTCTGCACTCTTTCTAGAGTCTCAACATCTTTTTTATAGTGTGGCTGCCTAGTTGTGGGCTCCTTTTGTGTCCCATGCAGTTGCCCACTGAACTTCTTTCCATTAATCTCATCGCTGTCACCCACTTTTGAACTGCTGGGTCGGCAGGAGCTGGAGCGTGTGACGGGAGCTCACCCCACCCCTCAGCAGCAACGGGTCTCGAACACAAGCCTGCTGATTGTCAGCCCAGCATTCTAACCTCATGAGCCACCAGGCTCTATAGCACAGAGATGCATTTATTTGAAGGGGGAAAAAAGTAGTTTCTCTCTTAAGTTAAGATCAAAGGACTCAACCATTCTTGGCAGTGATATGGAACTATTGATGCTATCCTCTTCTTGGAGGTCTATAAAGATTCCCAGTCATCCACTTCATAATTGTGCCAAAGGTGCTTTTTCAGAAGGCAACTGGACTTTCTTGTTTTTCTTTTTCTTTTGAAGACGTCTCGATTCTCATTCTGATTTCTAGAGAAAAAAAATTGCAGGCTACAGAAACCATTTGCACCACTCAGGTGACCCTGAGAGCACAGATAAACCTCCGAGTCGCCTCAACGACCCTCTAAAAGGATGCAAATGACCAGCTGTCTGCAAGGAATATCAATCCTTCCATTCCCCGCCATCCAGTCAGAGCTGAAGAAGCTTCTTGGAGGAGAAGGGAAACATCTTCAAAAGAAAAAAAACAAGGCAGTCCAATTGCCTCTTGAAAAAGCACCTTTGGGACTCTTCTTGGAGGGTTTTTGACTGGCCAATCCAGTCTAGAACCCTTGAGATTTTTTTTTGGTTCTTAAGCCAACCGCTAAGGCAACCTACATCCTTCTGAATAATGCAAGTATCCCAAATGATGTGTGATACCTGTCTTGAAGAGGAAGCCCTCAAAAAAGCTAAATAAATAAATACATGGAAGCACAGGGGTGACATTCAATTTTTTCCCTTACCGGTTCTGTGGGTGTGGCTCGGTGGGTGTGGCTTGGTGTGGTGGGTCATGTGACTGAGTGGGCGTGGCCAACTTGACATCACTCATGGCAAGGTGGGGCGGCACCACCCCACCAAGCCACGCCCACAGAACCGACTGAAAAGTTCCGCCAAGTCTCCTAGCATTCAACCTGGCTGCTTCTCGCGTCTCCTTCTCATGTTTGCTCTGAGTGTATGAGCCCGAGAAGGAGGAGAGAAGGAGTGAGTGGGAGGGGCAGGGTGGGGTCAGTCAGTGGTGCGATTTACCGGTTCTCCGAACTGCGCATAATTGCCGCCACCGGTTCTTTGTCCGAACCTGTTGAATTTCACCCCGGTGGAAGCAGCATCTCACTCTGCAAACCTCAAGAATGTCTATGGAAATTCTTGATCATCCAGGTGATGGTTCTCCCAAAGGTGCATTTTCCCCCAAAAAAATCAACTGGACTGTTTTCTTTGAAACCACCAAGAAAGTCCAGTTGCCTTTGGGAAAAGCACTTTTTGGACTCCAGAAGATTGCCAAACTGAAACTGCATGGCCCAAAGTGAGGAAGGCTGGGAGATGTAGTTTATTAACATCTGGAGGGCCACATGTTTTTATCCCTGCTATAGATGAGAAGTATGTGTGTTTATTTAAGAGAAGAGATGAGAAGGATGTTTACATAGGCAAGGAGCCAGGAAACTGTGTTGTGCTTTCAAGTGATATGGTCCTTCAGATGGGGTGGAGAGGAAGGGGTCTTCAAGGTCTCCCCCTGCCTCACTTTGTATGATAAATGTAAAAATCTACACCTAGAAACTCAATGGTGGTTGCATTGTAGAGGAAGGGAGGGAGGGAGGGAGGGAGGGAGGGAGAGAGAGAGAGAGAGAGAGAGAGAGAGAGAGAGAGAGAGAGAGAGAGAGAGAGAGAGAGAGAGAGAGAGAGAGAGAGAGAGAAATTGATTTTATGCAAAAGCATGGCATGGATTTTAAATGCTGTCTCTTTCATTTAAGGTAACATTATATGATGTATTCCCACTTATTTTATAATGTACCCAAAGGTTCCTGGACTGCAGAATAGGCTTAAAGGGAAGTTGAACCTCTAGAGAGCCCATTGTTACTAAATCTAAAAAAAAAATTAAGTGCCATAAAACCATTCTCCCATTAAAACTCATCTTGACTGGAAAAATAAACCTCATCAATTTCAAGAGGCCTTTTTTTTGCTAGCAAGCCAAAATTAGAATCCGAGAGAGGAGGAGATGCACACACAAGGTTGCAGCCAGGCAGAGAGCTGGATAAATAGATGGAGTTTAGCAGCAGGTAAACCTTAACCAAGGTTTGAACTCTGATACGAGAGAGAGAGAGAGAGAGAGAGAGAGAGAGAGAGAGAGAGAGAGAGAGAGAGAGAGAGAGAGAGAGAGAGAGAGAGAGAGGTTGCTTTCTAATTTCATTTTTTTTTGGAGGAAGGTGTGTGTGTGTGTGTGTGTGTGTGTGTGTGAGAGAGAGAGAGAGAGAGAGAGAGAGAGGTTGCTTTCTAATTTCATTTTTTGTGGAGGAAGGTGTGTGTGTGTGTGTGTGTGTGTGTGTGTGTGTGTGTGTGTGTGTGTGAGAGAGAGAGAGAGAGAGAGAGAGAGAGAGAGAGAGAGAGAGAGAGAGAGAGAGAGAGAGAGAGAGAGAGAGAGAGAGAGAAGCTGGATGTCCAGGTGGTATAAATACAAATTGCTTTGTTTTTCTGGTTTCTTTTTTTTTTAAACAAGCCACTGAAGTTGCAGAGAACGATCCCTTAGGATGATAGCAGGGGAGGTTATATATCTGAGGGCAGCGTGTGACAAGGCTGCGTGCGAGTGTGCGCGAGAGACCGAGAGACGGGGAGAGAAAATCTAGCGGCAGATGCTTGCTTTGGAAGCTGAGCTGAATGACTTGTTTTAAGATCTGACCTCATCTTTTCCCCCCAGAGTGGATTCATGATTCCCACCACCTCTTCTACAGCGAGCGAGATTCTTCAGAGGGGCAGAACTGTGGAAGACCTGCGAAGAAAGGAGAGAATCAAAGTCAAAATCTTAGACAGACACGCTTTTCTCTCTGAAGGGATGCACGCCAGAGGTTGAGGAACTCAGCAGATAAACAAGAACCTATTTCCTTTTTTAAATCACACACTTTTTGTGTGTGCTTGATTTCTGGACTGCCTTTCTTTTCCTTTCCTTCCCCCCCTCCCTCCTTTAACCTTCAGCTTGCCAAGATGTCAGTCTCCGGAAAAAAGGAATTTGATGTGAAACAGATCTTGAGACTTCGCTGGAGATGGTTCAGCCATCCGTCTCAGAATGCCACCAGCCCCGGAGTCTGGTTGCAACAGGAAGGATGTGAGCACCGAGGAACCTCAGTTCAAAACAGGCTGAAGAATCACTCCTGGGACAGGAGTCGGCTGAAAAAGAACAGCAGCCCTCTTCATCTCTTGGCGCCAGGACCGAGCCTGACCCCTCTACCCCAGCAGCCGGCTCCTACCTGCCCCCAGGAGAACCTTCCCACACCTCTGCAGGTACCTGAGGAGACACCGAAAACAACCGACTGCCCAGATCTGGGCGAGAAAGGAGAGGGCCAGGAAAGCAGCCAAGAGTTACAGATGATTACAGAAGAGGACACCAATGAGTCGGTCAAAAGGTAGGAACTTTTTGATTGCACAATTGAGTTCCAACTCATGTTGGAATAACCAGCTTGGTGGGAATAGCAATAGCACTTAGACTTATATACTGCTTTACAGCACTTTACAGCCCCTCTCTAAGCGGTTTACAGGTTTATAGAGTCAGCCTATGGCCCCCAACAATCTGGGTCCCCATTTTACCCACCTCGGAAGGATGGAAGGCTGAGTCAACCTTGAGCCTGGTGAGATTTGAACTGCCAAATTGCAGGCAGCCGGCAGTCAGCAGAAGTCGCCTGCAGTACTGCACTCTAACCACTGTGCTATAAATGGCTATATATCTCCTTGTGTCCCTTAATACTCACTACTGGAAAAATAATGATGGCAGTAGTATTTAGACTTATATACCGTTCCATAGTGCTTTACAGCCCTCTCTAAGCAGTTTACAGAGTTCAGCATATTGCCCCCAACAATCTGGGTCCTCATTTTACGGACCTCAGAAGGATGGAAGGCTGAGTCAACCTTGAGCCTGGTGAGATTTGAACTGCCAAATTGCAGGCAGCCGGCAGGCAGCAGAAGTCGCCTGCAGTACTGCACTCTAACCACTGCTCCACCATGGCCCCATCCCAACATTTTCGGGTAAGACATGTACCCAAAATTAATAGCAATATGATGACCCAGGACAAAGTACAAATGTGAAGATCTCTGCCCCCCCCCAAAGTCTACACTAGGGGTGTCCAACCTTGCCCCCACCCACAAAGTCTACATTAGGGGTGTCCAACTTTAAGACTTATGGACTTCAACTCCAGAATTGCTGGCTGGGGAATTCTGGGAGTTGAAGTCCACAAATCTTAAAGTTGTCAAGGTTAGATAACACTCTATAACTGTGGACTCCATAACCACAATGGAGGGAGGGTTTGGAGACGGGGTGGGGGGAAGAGGATGAATGCATGGCTGGGTCACATACGCAACCCGAAGGGGTGGAATTAAGTCCAAAGTATTGCTCTAGAAAAGATGGACTTTTCGACCCAGTTCCTTGCTCTTTAAATGAAACTAAACGGAGTTGAAATGCTCACTTCCTCTGTAGCAACATAAACAAGGCATTAAAAAAGTTTGGTGGTTTTTTTGTGTGTGTGCTGTGCAAAATTGGGTTGTGTTTTGTGCCTTAGAGAGATGACTCCTCCGAGGGGGAAAAATATTCCTGCTTCATCTGTTTCTATCCCTCTTTTCTTCTCTTAGCCTTTTCAATAGCTCTGCAGAGCATTTGATCCTTGGTAAATGAACCGGTTGCAAATTATCCTTTGTAGAGCTTTGTATGAATAGAACACATTGGAATACTCGGCTCTATAGACGCCAACATATTTACACCTACACCAGCACACACACACACACACACCACACACATACGCACCATATTTGTACAGATGCATGTACACTTCCTGCTTTTAATCTTGCTGCAGCTGTTCATTGCCTCATTCATAAAATATAATTAACCTTAAACTGGGTTGGGATTACAGCTTTACGAAGATTTACTTACGTTCAGCCTGTGTTCATCTCCAGCGCAGTTTTGTTTCGAGATGAAGCTAAGGTTGCACACTTAAATTGGGACTGAGTTTCTTGAAATCAAGTTAAATGTCTTAATGATTCAATAGGACTTGACTGGGCAATCTTAGTGGGACAACAACTTTGCTATTAATGAACATTAAATCGTGTTTAGGAGTCCTTTGGGAGTTGGGCGGCATAGAAATCCATTCAAATAAAATAAAATAAAATAAAATCTAGTATGCAGGCAGTTATATTTGTGCCTCTTTCTTATCTACCTACCAAATCAGTGGTGAGTTGTAAATAATTTTGCCACCGGTTCACGCGCGCATGATGCTTCTGCGCATGTGCAAAAGCATCCCGGGCGGATGGGCGGAGCCTCCCACCACCGGCGCTACCGGTTCTAAGAACTGGTCTGAACCGCGAGCAACTGCTGTACCAAATCCTATACTAACTTTGAGAGATCAAAAATCTGTCTTTATGGGTGTGATAAATGCGCAACTCCACTTTCTTTTTTAATGGACTGTGTTTTTACGGCACCTTTCTAAACTGTTTGCAAATCAGGCTCATTATTTCTGCCCATCTTTTGATATTTGGTTTGCAAACAGATGCTAGGAAGGGATAAAAACTTGAAATCTAAGATGGATGACTTGGGGGAATTTTGTCCTCACAAAACTAAACCTTGCAGTCTGTCATGAGCCTGGACAGATGAAAGAAGTTCAAGTTCTTCAGGCAAGCTGATGGAACTCCCTGCCACAAGCCAATAAGGTGGTCGCTCACTTAGATGGCTTTAAAAAACAGCCAAATTAATAACCAGCTGGTTTGTTGATAGTTCAATGCGTTGTCTAAATCCAGAAAAATGAGTTAGTTCGGTAAGGTGATTGCCTGATGTGAAGGCAACCAGTGTCTTAAACATCAGCAAAATCTTTAATTTAAAGGCAAAGTTTAAGAGAGCCGAGGTGGCGCAGCGGTTAGAGTGGGGTACTGCAGGCCACTTTAGCTGACTATGATCTGCAGGTCAGCGGTTCAAATCTCACCAGCTCAAGGTTGACTCAGCCTTCCATCCTTCCGAGGTAGGTAAAATGAGGACCCAGATTGTTGGGGGCAATGTAAATATACATTGTTTACTGGTGTAAACTGCTTAGAGAGTGCTTGCACTGTGAGGCGGTATATAAATGTCACTAATAAATAAATAAATATATAAGTTGGGGACATCTTAGACAGGGAGTTCCATGGCATATCTGTGTGTCAAAATCTGCAAGATGGCAGGGTTGGTGCATGATCCAAACCAAAACTCTTTTGTATATGCACGTACAAAAAAGCCAACGCTTGATCCGTGGTATTGTTCCAACCATCCTGCAGGTTTTGATACTCACTGTGGGAGTCATTTTGCTTTGAATGATCATGAAAAATGGCCATAGAGTTTTGAGTACATAACTGGTTGCTTTGCATGCAGGATGCTGGCCTCTAGAGATGTGTCACCTTATCTTGTAGTTGTTGTGGCCTGTCAGCCGCCGGCCCCTCCAGCAGCTGAATCAGAGGAGGCATGGAAGTCAGGGTCAGCATCAAGGCAAACTGAGAGCTCCAAGGGGGAAGAGGGAATGGGGCTCGTAGAGAGAGAGACAGTGGCGGAGCCTGGGCCGTCCGTCAGCCCTCAGATGGAGAGTCAACAGCTCCCAGGTCTGGAGGTGGGTGATGAGGAAGAGGAGGAACAGCTGGGTCCACTGCCTGACATGCAGATGCACAGAAGGCAGAGGAGAGGAGAGCAGTGGAAATCTATGGGCCGGTCCTTGGGATGGAAGAGCCACCACTGCTAGCGAAGCCCCACCCTAGTCTGGGATAAAAGGCAGGGGGTGGAGATGAATAGATGTGGCAGACAATTATTCATTTCCCCGCCGGCCGGACTTGTTAGCCTGCGGTGAGAGAGAAACTTTTTGCCAGGGCTGCTGGCGCTCCTAATAAAGGAATCTTTGAGTTCACTTCAGAGGGTTTATCGTGTTTGGGGAGCTGGGTCAGAACAGTAGTGCTGTACATAACTGTTCATTCTAGATGCTACTTTTAATGCCATTCTAGATGGCTTGTGGCAAGGAATTCCACCAGTTTGCTGAAGAAGAGTGTAATAAGCCTTGGTCGAAAGCCTTATGAAGCTTCATGCACACAAAATGTTCTACTGGTTTTAAAAGATCAGCTGAGCATGATGTCATCCATTTATCCAGAACATCCCTTAAAAAATTTCTTTTGGTCTGAGTCACTTTTCAGGAATTCCCTTTCACTATTGGTTTTGCTGAAACTGGAGCATTTCCAGGAGACATGGAAGTATCTGGGCACTGATCTGACTTTTGAAGAAGAACTTGTTCAATGAGACCTAAGGGGCATCTAATTCAACAGTTATCTTCCCACAATGGACCATCAGAAACTTGGGGGATGTTGACCATCCAAACAAGAGTTCTCTCATAGGTCAACTTTACTCTGTTTGTTTAGCAACTTCTTCTCAGTTCAAAAGGACAATTAGGATATGAACTCCACTAATCGATTCATCTACCAAGGAAGTAGGATTTTCTCACCCACCTCATCAGGGGTGGGCTTACAATTTTTTAGCAAGGGGTTCTCTGCCCAGTTGCTGGGTGGGCATGGCGATGGTGGGCGTGGCCTAGTCAGCCTCCTGCACTGTTAGGACTCTGTCCGAACGATTGGGTTGGCAATGTATAAACTAACAATGTATGTTTGTATGTATTGATGTAATATAGCTTTAAATGTATGCTATGTTCCGATTGGCTGTAGGGTTGCAAGTTGCCATAAGAGGGAGCTAGAGATCATAGCTTATTCTTTCTGATACTGACTCTCTGATCTCTCTAGTCGGCCTCCTGCACCTCGGCGGTGGGGGGGTGCGTTTTTGTCCTCCCTAGGCTCCGGAGGCTTTTCTCGAGCCTTCGGGAGGGCGAAAACGGCATTCCTGAACTTCCGGTAGGCCCGTTTTTCACCCTCCCTGAGTCTCCATGCGCACCCTGCACTTACCTGCATCCAAAACGGACCATGTGGGGACTCCTGGGAGGGGCGGGGCGGGGTGGGCAGGGTCAGCCAGGAGTGGGATTTGGGGGTTCTCCAAACTGCACAGAATCTTAGCTAGAGGTTCTCCCGAACCCCTGCGAACCCCCAGCAGCCCACCCCTGCACCTCATCCTTCAGAAGGCTAGAAGCATAGAGTTGTTCTGATAATGACGTGAGTGAACTTGAGAAGTTCTAATGTCAAATGGACCCAAAGATGTCCATGACCAGAGATGCTCAGGCTCTGATCAGATACGTGGATAGTTGCTTCCTGCAGAGAAACCTATTTCAGTTTCAGGTCACACCTGTACTTTCTATACAGGTGACATTGAATCGGACCCACAAACTAATAGAAGTGTGAGCTTATTTCAGGCTCCCGTAATGAGTTCTAATCAGCATCCAAATAAGGTCAGGGTTGACTGTGCAGAAAATCATTAAATCCTGAGTCTGCAGACTGGCGGTACAAGACCGAGAAGGTTAGATGCGCACGTACCTTACTTTCAGAAAATGATGTCCAAAGACCCGTGACAGTCTTAGCTTCTGTTTTCTCCACCCGGGATGATTAAATCAATAGTTTATTGTGCTTTTATCTATAACAAAATGGAGACGTGTTGAGAATGTTTATTGAAGTTAGTACACTGATATGCTTTTTAAACAAAAAAAAGATCTATCCCCCCCCCCAATTTGGAACAGCAATTTACCAGGAAAACCATCTTGGCTTATCGTAAAAAAAAATACTTACAATCAGTCCCAGGAGGCTGCAGGGAGGCCTACTAAGCCCAAAACAGGGCGCGGAGGGTGTCATGCACGCATGCGGGGGGGTGGGGGGCATGGGGGGCTCCCGTGTGCATGCACGGGGGCAGGGGGAGCGGGGGCATGCGCGCATGAGCGGCCCCCCCGCATTGCATTATGGTTGCCCAGCACATGCGCATACTGTTGCGTGTGCTTTTGGCACATGACGACAAAAAGGTTAGCCATCACTGGTATAGGGTCTCCTGCTTGAACAGGGGCTTGGAATAGAAGGCCTCCAAGGTCCCTTCCAACTCTGTTATTCTATTAGCTACAAGGACATGCATATTTGGAGTGCACAGGTTGCCGGTGATCTTCCTTTTGATGTATGAGCATCTGTCAAACTCCTCCAAGCAAGAATAGAACATGGCCGAGCAGGATCTGTCCCACTCCATGGGGAAGAGCTTGGGGCAAACAGAGTCCCCTTTAAATGCATTTAATGGTTAAACAATGAACGTGTAACCATCGAACCCCATGCTGGCGAAAGGGAAAGAGTTTGTTGTGTACTACAATTTCTGTTGTGAACTCATTCCATACCTATGTGTGCCTGTAGTTGATCTGCAGATTAGAAAGAATGTGTAGGAAAAAATGTTACGATGGGCAGTTTCCCCTGAAGGACCTTAGAGTGGAAATTTTGGATGCCTTAGGCATGATCGGGGCAAATACTTTGAGTACTTGTTTCTTGTTTACCAACTATTTCAAGCTAGGCAACTTTTTCTAAGAACCTTTCTACTACATTCATGCATCCTTCCTCCCATACCTTGTTCTGCTTTCCTTCCGTGGTTAGGATCTTGCTCGGGATCTGATTTGTAGAATTAATACTCAATTTCCATTGGACTTTCCATGTTACAATCAATGCATCTATCTATCTATCTATCTATCTATCTATCTATCTATCTATCTATCTATCTATCTATCTATCTATCTATCTATCCATCCATCCATCCATCCATCCATCCATCCATCATCCATCCATCCATCCATCCATCCATCTGTCTATCGGGTATCTACCTATCCATCTATCATCCATCTTTCATCCATCCATCCATCCATCCATCCATCCATCCATCCATCCATCCATCCATCCATCCATCCATCCATCCATCTATTATCTATTATCTATTATCTATTATCTATTATCTATTATCTATTATCTATTATCTATTATCTATTATCTATTATCTATTATCTATTATCTTCTATCTATCTATCTATCTATCTATCTATCTATCCATCCATCCATCCATCCATTCATCATCCATCCATCCATCCATCCATCCATCCATCCATCCATCCATCCATCTATCGTGTATCTATCTATCCATCTATCATCCATCTATCATCCATCTATCATCCATCCATCCATCCATCCATCCATTATCCATTATCCATTATCCATTATCCATTATCCATTATCCATTATCCATCCATCCATCCATCCATCCATCCATCCATCCATCCATCCATCCATCCATCCATCTATCTATCATCTGTTATCTATCTCTATATCTGCCTGCCTGCCTGCCTGCCTGCCTGCCTGCCTGCCTGCCTGCCTGCCTGCCTGCCTGCCTGCCTGCCTGCCTGCCTGCCTGCCTGCCTGCCTGCCTGCCTGCCTGCCTGCCTGCCTATCTATCTATCTATCTATCTATCTATCTATCTATCTATCTATCTATCTATCTATCTATCTATCTATCTATCTATCTATCTATCTATCTATCTATCTATCTATCTATCTATCTATCTATCTATCTATCTATCTATCTATCTATTATGGCAACCTTCTCCCCACAATGTTATCTGGATGGCTTACAAGTTATAAGGCAAGTAAAAAATAGTTAAAATATAGAATATTGTTAAAAACTGTCCGAAAATATACTGTTGTTAAAAAAAAAATACCCCCATGAGCTTCCTTTTCCTTCACGCACTAAGAATAATTTCAGAAACAATTTAAACTACATTTGGACTCTTTCAGGCGTTTTCTGTTCTTTCCTTTTCTAAATGCGGTCATTCACCTCTTCCTAAAGCCAGAGACACGCTCACTAACAATGTAATTTCTGATTTTCCATCATGTCTGTTTTTTGCTTCTGTTTCTGTTTTTTCTGTCTACCCCATCTCAATAACTAGCATCCTTCTTGCCTGGATATTTTAGATTCACTGTTTCCATGGCCATCCATGCTGTTCATATTCTGTGAAGTTGGTTTCCTAGCCAACCTCATACACTGTTTCTATTCAGAAAGTGGCAGGATCTGTCAATTTCTTCCCTTGCAATTCTTCTTGCTGGAATCATAAATACTTGTTCAAATAACAGAGACAGAAGACAACAGATAAAAGCCAATATATAGCAATAGAAATAGCACTTAAACTTATATCCCGCTTCACAGTGCTTTACAGCCCTCTCTAAGCGGTTTACAGAGTTCAGCATATTGCCCCCAACAATCTGGGTCCTCATTTTACCGACCTCAGAAGGATGGAAGACTGAGTCAACTTTGAACCTGGTGAGATTTGAACTGCCAAATTGCAGTCAGCCGGCAGTCAGCAGAAGTAGCCTGCAGTACTGCACTCTAACCATTGCGCCACTGCGGCTCAAGATACTGGAACAATGCTATCATGTCATTAGTCCATAGTCCTTTCATTAAAGTGGTCAACAATGTCTTCAAGAATATTGAAATCCATGTAGATTTTCCCCATGTGAAATAAATGTGTGCAATGCATGCATGTTAGCAAATTACATAAAGAGTACCTCCTCAAAGTCACTTAGACTCCCAAGATCACATTTTCAAACAAACACCTTTCAATCTCAGTTCCAATATACTGTATTTCACCGTAGGACAAAGGTTAAAGAAAAAACAAGTTCATCTATAATCATCAGAAGTGAATCATGTCATCAATTAAATAAGTCAGCAAATTGACCAAGAACCTTCCCCTGTTAATGGTGAGGAACATCTCTTGAACTTAGAAACAATAGCCACTTAGCACCAGGGGTGGGTTCCCAATTTTTTTTACTACCACTTGATTTAATTTTATTTATATATATCCTGCTCTTATTATTTTTACAAATTACTCAAGGTAACAACTACCTCTTCCTATTTTTCCCACAACAACAACCAGGTGAGGGTAAGTTGGGCTGAGGGACAAACTCAACATCACTCAACTGGCTTTGATGTCTACGATGTTCTACCCTCAGGTGCTTTGGAGTATAGTTTAACTCCCTCTTCTTTGTGGCAGCCCCTGAGATATTGGAAGACTGCTATCATGTCTCTCCTGGTCCTTCTTTTCATTAAACTAGACATACCCAGTTCCTGCAACCGTTCTTCGTATGTTTTAGCCTCCAGTCCCCTAATCATCTTTGTTGCTCTTCTCTGCAGTCTTTCTAGAGTCTCAACATATTTCCATGTCTATACTTCAATATTAACGCATGGTTCTGAGCAATATTGAATTTTACAAATGCATTGCTCCTATTTTTAAATGCAGAATCTATAATTTATTTTTTTCCCTATAGGCTCTGTCACCTTCCCAATCAGTTCTGGTGCAAATAAGAATAAATTAACTGTTTAAACAGCCTCGAATTTCAACAAGAAGGGGGAAAAAAAACCAGGCTTCATGTGAACTACCCTGAAGTTTCATAGGAAATTGAGCTGTCACTTGGTTTAATAAATAGTAGACTGTTATCTTTCTTGGCACCTTAAAGTAAACTCAGAAAGTCAAGCAGTTCAAGGTTATAAATCTGTAGCAGTCGTAAATTTGTCAATGAAATTTCATTTTCAATTCCGGTTTTCCAAGTTTGATTCAAATAATGTCAAGTTTGATGGAATTGCAACCATGAATGAAGGAAAAGAGAGGTTGCAATACAGTCCAAGCAAGATATCCAGGTTTCCAAATTGAATATTGTGGTTTAAAGCAAGATCCAAACTTTGGCTATGAGAATGTTATTCTATGGTTATACAGAGAATTAGATTCTGCTTGAGTATAATTAAAACTGATCAACTCTACTGAATTTCAGAGCCAGACGACTTAAAGCATTAATCAAGTCCTGAACTAATCAATCTATGGCAGGGGTCGGCAACCTTAAACTCTCAGAGAGCCATTTGGACCCGTTTTCCACAGAAAAGAAAACACTGGGAGCCACAAAACTCTTCCTGCGCCTGACTATTTCCTGAGTGGCCACAAAACTAGCATATATAGTTGAATTAAAGGTTCTGTTTTCTTCTGAAACTTTCCTTTTCTTGGATTTATCCATGATTGGCCTACCAGTGGTCGAAAACCTTAATAAATTGCACATCGGTGGGTGTCACACATTGGCAGTTGTGACGCATATTTTGAGCGATAGGGAGCCACAGCAGAGGGATGAAAGAGCCACATGCGGCTCCAGAGCCGCAGGTTGCTGACCTCTGACCTATGGCATGCATTTTTCCATGTAAACATAGGATCCATAAATGAAGGTAGCTATGTTTCTGTGTATGGGGTGGAAGACACTTAGATTCAGAGCTAAATTCTTCAGGGACAGACTCAAAAACAGGAGGACATCATTCTGTATTTCTTCTAGTTCAAAGACCTGATCCTTCTGTGTCTATTCTGCTAAATATCTCATCATGGTCTCCTTCTGCCTTTCTTCTAGTTCAAAGACTTGGTCCTTCTGTGTCTACTCCGCTAAATATCTCACCATGGTTTCCTTCTGCCATTCTAATTGTTCAAAGACTTGGTCCTTCTGTGTCTACTCTGCTAAATATCTCACCATCTTCTTCCTTGTTCTAGGAGAGTTCTTCAGACATTTTATATACATTTAATTTTTGTTTTTTTCCTCTCTCCATTAGTCTTCCCAGTCTCTCATATATTTTTTTCTCCTTCACTGAAGAATTGGCTCGTCTAAGAGTTTGTGGCTATCTCATTTAGGAACACACAAAAATTGCTATTTACCAGAAGGCTGGTTTCTAACTATGAAATGTCATTCAACCAACTTAGCGAGTTTATTGGCAATTTGCTTAATAAAATAAGAGCTAAAATAATTGTGGCTGGAACACAATTTGTTATTTATTTGCAACATTTCTATCCTCTGGCTCAAAGAGTCCAGGTGAGCAACCTTTCGATAAAACTCATGAAATAATCATCATAGCATAAATATTAAAATAGTGGTATAAAAATGGGGAAAAGGTAAAAATATATCTTGATTCACATATACTATTCTTTTGTTCTGACTCTTGAAATCTAGCCATTATTAAGGTTCTACAAGATTTTGGGTGACGAAGGGAAGGGAAGGGAAGGAAGGAAGGAAGGATCGTAGAAGAGAAAGGTAGGGAGAAAAGGGAAAGGCAAAAGGGAAGGGAAGGGAAGGGGAAAAGGAAAGGAAAGGAAAGGAAAGGAAAGGAAAGGAAAGGAAAGGAAAGGAAAGGAAAGGAAAGGAAAGGAGGAAGGAAAGGAAAGGAGGAAGGGAAGGGAAGGGAAGGAAAGGAAAGGAAAGGAGGAAGGGAAGGAAAGGAAAAAAGGAGGAAAGGAAAGGAAAGGAAGAAGAGGAAAGGAAAGGAAAGAAGGAAAGGAAAGGAAAAAAGGAGGAGAGGAAAGGAAAGGAAAGGAAAGGAAAGGAAGAAGAGGAAAGGAAAGGAAAGGAAAGAAGGAAAGGAAAGGATGTGTTAATAATGCAATAAGATGGAAGGTTGAAACAAAGAAAATAACTGTTTGTAATTTTTACTGGAGGATGATTGTGTTTTGATTCTTTTTACACATCTGCATCTCACTTATGTATACATTTTTAGCAACAAACATTGCATCCGCACTCAAATTTCGTAACAGAAATGAGATCAACCTTCAGATCCGCACAGAATGTCCAATCTTTTCATCTCATCTCAAGCCTGCAGCCTTTTTCTGTTTTTCTTATCCCAAATAAAATCACACTTCAGTGTAGATTTGGGCATCTCTCCTTCTGTTCACCAGTATTCAAAGCTGCCAATGCCTATTAATTTCTGTCAGTATCTTTTATAATCAGGACCCGAAGAGGGAATGCAAGCTGATAAATTGCTAAAATACACAACTGAGAGAAAGGGTTTATTCTGAGATTTTTTCCCATATGGCGAGATATTCCTTTGCATTAAGGTTTTCAGAGCAGCCTAGACAAATTCTGCAGTCCAACTTCTGTAGGACTAAAACTTAACATCTTATAAACAGGGGCTGAATTGGTGAGGTTCTACTATTAGCTTATTATTAGATTAGCTCCTGCAGCATGATCAGATCTTAATCCGAAGACTCAATCAATCAATCAATCAACCAACCAACCAACCAACCAACCAACCAACCAACCAACCAACCAACCAACCAACCAACCAACCAACCAACGAAGACTCAATCAAACAATCAATCAATGGAGACTCAATCAATCACTCTTAAGATTTGGCAGGGACAGATCCCATCCTTGTTACAAACTGGATGTTGCTGAACATGTAAAGAGTGATTCTCATAACTTCATATGTACATCTAACCAAGATTTGGTTTACACTGCAAGAGAAGTATTTTCTTCTTGACTTTATGTTAGGGTCTGTCTGTCTGTTTGTCTCTGTCTCTGTCTCTGTTTCTGTTTCTGACTCTCTCTCTCTGACACTTTCCCTCCCTCTCTCCCTCTCTCCCTCTCTCCATCTCTCCCCCTCTCTCCCTCTCCCCCTTTCCCTCTCTCCCCCTCTCCCCCTCCCCCTCTCTTTCTTTCGCATTCCCTGCTACACTTGGCATCCTTCTCTTCTCTCTCTTCCATAATGTCATCTTTTGACAGCAAATCCAGCCTTCGGCATAATCAAAAGAACAGCCTGAAAGGTATTATCAGGACAGCAAGTTGCTTTTCCAATGAGGCTGTTTCTACGGAAACCACCGTTTCTAATTATGGTGGGCCCTTCTGACAGCTCATGCAAAATGACACATCACTTTGGAGGTGTGCATCATGCCGCACACGTTCTCGTCATCTTCTCTGGTTAGTGCTCAATTGCCAGTGCCCACAACAATTTCTGGAGGGAGGCTCTTGATATGACAATGATGATATTCGTACAAATGTTGCATGATGGAACCTTAGCTGTACATGCTAAGTACGTGGATGCAAGTAGCTCTCCATGCATTACAACCAGAAGTCTGTGGCAAAGGGATCAAGTGGGAATATGTGCTAAATGTGCTAGGAAATTCCAAATTTTAGTACAAAATACAGTAAATCTGTCAACTTGGCTTTAAATCCTGTTGGAAGAAATATCCATCTGGTTCAGTTCCAAGTGGGGAGAAAGACACTGGAAACACGGAGGCTGATTGGTTTAATGAAGCAGAACCACCAAGCATGTGTGATTCTGGGTAGCTGGCCACATGGAGTGGAGAGTGAGGGTTATTTATACCCTCTCTGGGCTTTGAACTTGAGCTTCCTGTTCCTGTGGCAAGAGCATGTATTCTATTGATTGCTGTAGGGGTCACAGCTAACCTTTCAGGTTGTCTGAGTTAAGTTTGATTGAAGCCTGGATTCTTTGAGATGATGTAATGAGAAGGCTTGTGTCCTGAAAGAGTGTTGGGCCATTCCTATTGTGTCTTAATGGCTTTTCTGATTTGGATCTTGAGTGAGGGCTGATCTTACCATTCTACCCAATTCTGCCTTTGTTCAAAATATCCTGCCTTGAATGGATTACCAAATCTGCATTTCTCAAAGCTGGCCTCATCTTAGTATCTGCTTGGGGGGCAGGGAACTGTGGCTCTGAGTTTTTGTCTCCCTTAAGATTTCTATTTCTCTTTTAGGGGAAATATAATATTCTGCCTTTTTAATATTTCCTAAAATATTTCATTCTTCTAGGAGAGGGGTGGGTGCTAACTTTCTACAATCCCATAGAGTTCATCGCAGCTTGCTTGGAACTAAATGGGTGAAATATTATATTCTGAAATCAAACTTATACGGGCACGGTTTTCGTTAGCAAATCTATCCCACTCTATTAAAAAAAAAGATCTTTCTCAGTTGAAAAGCAGACACAGAATCCAAGCAAATATGGAAATGCATTTTCCTATGCAAACCGGTCTCCTGGTCTTCATCTTTGCCATTCATTGGGCAAGTCATTTTCTTGTAATCATTCTTACCTAAATCAGATATTAAAATGTATAAGCAATTACAAAAATAAAGAAGATTAATTGCAAAAGCAATTATAATAGAGCAGCTGGGTGAACAATTACTGAATCTTGCATAATTAGATCAGTAGCTCACAGCAATTGCAAATAAATCAGATTTTTCAGGCCCCAGCCCTTCTCTTCTGGATTGGTGCAATGGGTCCCAAGTTGCCATCATTCTTCTGCATTTTGCAGCCTTCTGACTTGGGCAACTAATCAAACCATAATTGGCTATTTACCTGACAAGCCAAGCAGATTATTCGAGCTGCACAGCACTAGGACAACTTAATTTATTATCATGTATGTGGAGGCATGTCTCCTGAGATATTTGGATGCATAATGAGATGTTCTTCATCAGGTCACAATTATCCAATCCTTTCAAATACTTCATCAGAATTACCTTTTGCAAGAAAGGAATATCATGGGGATCTGTAGTATATGCCAGTTGATTCCTCCAGGAGATCTCCTGGACTCTCCAAGAGGCCTTGTTAAAATTCTGCAAAGCTTTTGTGCACACATGCCCAAATCTTATCTATCGTATCTCAGCAAAACCTCATGAAATTGTGATGGCCTCATTTGAGATCTCAGGAGACTTCATGTAACCTGCAAGAGCTCTGATTTTTGTCAACTTATAGGAGACTTGGTCAAACAATTGGCAACTCCAAATCTCAACTAACAAATGCTCTGTCTTACACATTGGCAAAAAGAATCAGAACACAAAATACAAGCTTGGAGGACACGACCTTATAGATGACCCTCACTCTGTCAAGGACCTTGGAGTACTCATCTCTAATGATCTAAGTGCCAAAGCCTACTGTAACAACATCACCAAAAAGGCATTAAGAGTTGTTAACCTAATCTTGGGTAGCTTCTTCTCCGGTAATATTACACTACTAACCAGAGCATACAAAACATTTGCTAGGCCAATTGTTGAATACAGCTCATCTGTCTGGAACCCACACTGCATATCGGACATTAATACAATTGAGTGTGTCCAGAGATATTTCATGAGAAGCCAGCTGATTTTGGGGCCTTCTGGGCCCACTGGGAGTCGGGAAACAGCCTGTTTTCAGCCTCCGGAGGAGGTGGGGAAGTCCTATTTTTTGCTCTTCCCAAGCTCCAGAGCCTTTCTAGGAGCATGGGGAGGGCAAAAATGGCCTCCCCCCCGGAGGTCCTCCGGAGGCTGCAAACGTTCCATTTGCCGACTTCCGGTTGAACCGGGAGTTCCAGTTTTTTGCTCTCCCCAGGCTCCAGAGCCTGTCTAGGAGCCTGGGGAGAGCAAAAAATGGGTGTGCCATCAAGTGCCGGGACCGGGGGGTTTCATGCACTCATGCGTGGGGGGGCACATGGGATTATGGGTGTGGGCACATGCGTGCGACCTCCCACACTCCCCCCGCTTTTGGCACGCGAACCAAAGAAGGTTCGCCATCGCTGTCCTAGTGTATGATTCCAAATAAAACATTAATTCTAGGGGAACATCATTAATCTACCTCCTGGGTCTCTGAATGTGGTAATTTCCATAAGCAGCAATTACCTTGTTTAAAGCAGTTCATTTTCTCTCTAACAGGCTATCGGTGAGCAGCTCCTCCTCCTCCTCTATGGGGGTGAACAGTAATGGAGCTGATACCTGTTTCCATTCCGCAAACCATGCCGAGCAAACCTTCCGCAAGATGGAGAACTACCTGCAGCAGAAGCAGCTCTGCGATGTCCTTCTCATTGCTGGAGACCACAAGATCCCTGCTCACAGGTACGCATTTTGGCCCGTTCTTTCTATATCCCAGAGGAAACATCGATCGGCCTGGATAATATGGAATTAAGATTGCCGTACAAGTTTTGGAAATGGATGAGACACTGCAGCAGTGGTGGGTTACTACCGGTTCACCCCGGTTCGGGCGAACTGGTAGCGGCAGCAGCGGGAGGCTCCGCACGTCATCAAAAATGCTCTGCGCATGCACAGAAGGTTTTGCACATGCGCAGAAGTGTTGCGCGCTCCCGTTCCCGAACCGGTAGGAAAGGTAAGAGAAACCCACTACTGCACTGCACTCTCATAAGATCTGATTACAGTAGGGTTGCATTCTGCCAGGCTCAAGCAACTAGATCCACACGTGAAAGGTTCAAGTTCTTCAAACACTTTATTGTACAACAATCTCCTCAGACTGCCCGCCTTCCATCTCTCATCTTCCTCTCTTTCTCCCCCTCTCTCTCTGTGTCTCTGTCTCTGTCTCTCTCTGTCTCTCTCTCTGTGTGTCTCTGTCTGTCTCTGACTCTCTCTCTGTCTCTCTGTCTCTGTCTCTCTCTGTCTCTGTCTCTCTGTGTCTCTGTCTCTCTCTCTCTCTCTCTCTCTGTGTCTCTGTATTTCTCTCTCTCTCACACACACACATCTCTCTCACACATCCCTCTATCTAACCTATCTATCTCTATCATCTGTCTGTCTGTCTGTCTGTCTGTCTGTCTGTCTGTCTGTCTGTCTCTCTCTCTCTCTCTCTCTCTCTCTCTCTCTCTCTCTCTCTCTCTCTCTCTATCTATCTATCTATCTATCTATCTATCTGATCTACCTACCTACCTAGATATCCCTCCCTCCCTCCCTCCCTCCCTCCCTCCCTCCCTCCCTCCCTCCCTCCCTCCCTCCATCCATCCATCCATCCATCCATCCATCTATCATCTATGTATCTATCCATTTATATCTTCCTATCCATCTTTCTCTCTATATCTATCTATCTATCTATCTATCTATCTATCTATCTATCTATCTATCTATCTATCTATCTATCTATCTATCTATCTATCTATCTATCTATCTATCTATCTATCTATCTATCTATCTATCTATCTATCCATCTGAAATTTATATAACCACCCGTCTCATCAAAGGCATCCCTAGGTGGTGAACAAGAATATATGATATTTTGTGCAGTGAGATCAAAGAACATTGGAATTAATCTTATTATAAAATAAGAACTGTAAGGACTGGAGACATACTTTAAAAGCCATTAGAAACACAAAGAAAGCCTATTTTGTCACCATATCATTGGCTTCCCTGGCCTTCTGTCTATTGTAGAGAAATCGTAACTAATCCAGCTGACTCTTTTGAAATCCCCATGCTATAAAACCTGTTTGTGTAACTAGCTTCCCAAAGGGTAAGAAATGACCCAAATGTCATTTACAAAATGAAAGTTAGACCCACAAACCATAAAGTAAGTGTGCAAAGGCAATAATGGTTTGCTTTGGTGACAATGCCCATCAACTTCCAAATAGGAAGATTTGGAATATTTGGAATATATAACTAGATATCTCGTTTACAAGGGATTGTCTGGAAGGCAAAATATTTCTCCAGAAAAAAAATAAAAAAAAATTGAATACCGATTCACTCTTTTCTCTAGACTTCAGGGAGGTTAAACGCTGATGGTGAGTCAAGTAAGTGTTGCTCCACTGACACTTCATTTGAATGTTAAACATTTTAAAGCAAGACAAACTCTCAAAGAATGAAAATGTATGCTTCCGGCAGTATCAAGAACCGATAGAAATAGCAATAGCCCTTAGACATATATACCGCTTCACAGTGCTTTACAGTCCTCCCTAAGCAGTTTACAGAGTCAGCATATTGTCCCCAACAATCTGGGTCCTCATTTTACCCACCTCGGAAGGATGGAAGGCTGAGTCAACTTTGAGCCGGTCAGGATCGAACTATTGACAGTCGGCAGAGTTGGCCTGCAATATTGCATTCTAACCACTGCGCCACCATGGTTCTTACCATTTCTTTTTTTTTTCTTTTGGGATCAGGCTGGTTCTGAGCGCCGTGTCCGATTATTTTGCGGCAATGTTCACCAATGACGTCCGCGAAGCAAAACAAGAGGAAGTCAAAATGGAAGGTGTAGATCCGGATGCCCTGAAAGACCTTGTGCTCTATGCCTACACAGGTAAAGTTCTCAACTAGCTTCCATATGCAGTCATCCCCAGGTGTCCGTGTTTAGAAGGGTATGGAGCCAAACATTTCCCTGCATTCCCTCCCCCCATCAACTCCTCACTTTCTCACTTGATCTATTGGCAGAAGAACTATTTTTCTAGGTTCCAATCTGGGTTGGTTACCAGGACCAGAAGTTTAGTCTTCTGAGCTTTCAGACTCAATGCTAGAGCCCATCCTCAGGGAGCTTCTCTCTAGTAGACTGTGTACCTCTAGCAGACACAGGATCAGTGGTGGGTTCCTACCGGTGCGATCCAGTGCACCGTTCCAGTAGGGGCCCGCCGATTGCTCAATGTCGGCGAGATGGCTCTGGTGCTTTCTTTGCTGGTCCATGCGCGCTGCCATCTTTTTTTTGAAAATTTTCATGGTTTTTGGCTCTCTGCGCATGCACAGAAGTAAAATTGTCCTTCTGCGCATGCACAGAGAGCCCAAATCGTGTGAGAAAATGCACGTGCGCATGCACAATGTTGCAATGCGCACCGGTAGGAGAAGGTAAGAGGAACCCGCCCCTGCACAGGATGGGCTCCAACACAAATTCAAAAGCTTTGAAAATTAAACCTCGGGTCCTGGTGACCGACCCAGATTGGGTCCTGCAACATTATCCTGGGGCATTATTCTTCTAGTTAAAAAAAAAACAATAATTTGAGGGAATTCTTTTGGGCAGGAAGCAGAGTTCTTATAAATGAAGGGAGTTTGTACGTTCTACCTTCATTGTGCAATCATTCCCCTAGCAGGAGAATAGCATTCCCCTACTCTAGAGTAGGCATGTTTTAATGAAGATCTTCACTCTACTTCAGCTAGTTGGGTTCACAAATCCTCTTCACATGAAGCTCAAAAACGCAACCCAAGAAATTCTAAACCTGACATAGCTTAGCTTTGGCCAATCAGCCAGGTTGAGCCAAATACACATTCAGTAAATATTTGACACATCAAATAAAGTTGTTGGCTTAATACTGGAGGTCACGACAGGGTAAATGGATTTAGAAAGATTGCTGAAAAATGTGTTAATGATTTTGTCAAGATTGCACAAACCAAGCTTAGCTGGCTGGGCAAATATTGTTGATCTGATTAAGAACACCATGCAAACTTAGCCACTGATTTCCAGACTAAACTAAACCTAAGTTATCCCTATATCTCATGACCTTCCACACTTCTCAGCACCAGAAGGCATTTTTTAAAATGTTATACATTTTCTTTCTTTCTTTCTTTCTTTCTTTCTTTCTTTCTTTCTTTCTTTCTTTCTTTCTTTCTTTCTTTCTTTCTTTCTTTCTTTCTTTCTTTCTTTCTTTCTTCCTTTCTTCCTTTCTTCCTTTCTCTCCCTCTCCCTCTTTCTTTCTTTCTTTCTTTCTTTCTTTCTTTCTTTCTTTCTTTCTTTCTTTCTTTCTTTCTTTCTTTCTTTCTTTCTCTCTCTCTCTCTCTCCCTCCCTCCCTCTCTCCCTCCTTCTTTCTTTCTTTCTTTCTTTCTTTCTTTCTTTCTTTCTTTCTTTCTTTCTCTCCCTCTCTTTCCCCCTCCCTCCCTCCCTCCCTCCCTCCCTCCCTCCCTCCCTCCTTCCTTCCTTCCTTCCTTCCTTCCTTCCTTCCTTCCTTCCTTCCTTCCTTCCTTCCTTCCTTCCTTCCTTTCTTTGTTTCTTTATTCTTTTTTAAAAAATTGAACCACCCAGGCATGCTGGAGCTCAAAGAAGACACCATTGAGAGCTTGTTGGCTGCAGCTTGTCTTCTCCAACTTTCACCAGTCATTGAGGTCTGCTGCAATTTTCTCATGAAGCAACTTCATCCTTCAAACTGCTTGGGAATCCGGTCCTTTGGAGATGCTCAAGGATGCTCAAAACTCTTACAAGTGGCCCATGTCTACACTATGGTAAGGAGGGGAACTCAGTCCCTACATTCACTGCTTGACAAGACATTGTGCTGAGAGCTGCGTTGGAAGAGGAATAAGAAGAGAAGAGAAGAGAAGCATAACAGAAACCCAGAGTTGGAACGGACCTTGGAGGTCTTCTAATCCAACCACCTGTTCAGGCAGGAAACCCTGTACCATTTCAGACAATTGCTTTCTTCTTAAAATCTTCCAGTGTTGGAGCACCCACAACTTCTGGAGGCAAGTTGTTCCACTGATTAATTGTTGTCACTGTCAAGAAATTTCTCTTAAGTTCCAGGTTGCTTCTCTCCTTGGTTAGTTTCCATCCATTGCTTCTTGTCCTGCCTTCAGGTACTTTGGAGAATAGCTTGACTCCCTCTTCTTTGTGGCAACCCCTGAGATATTGGAACACTGATATCATCAAAGGTAGTATTCAGCCAGTTCGGACCGGTTCAGGCAAACTGGTAGTAGCGACCTGTGGGTAGGTGTCTGCCCACCTGCCCCGGCTCTATGCCATTTTGAAGCCGTGTGCATGCATGCAAGCCGTGCGCATGAGCAAAGCGCATGTGAGGAAGGCCGCCCGTGCTCACATTTGCGAACCGGTAGGGAAAGTGAGTCAATACCATCTCTGGCTATCATGTCATCCCTAGTCCTTCTTTTCATTAAACTAGAGATTAAACTAAACATCTTTGTGGCTGCCCCAGTGGTGAAATCTACTTACATTCCCTACCAGTTCGGAAGCGTGCGCTTTGCGCGCACACGCACATGCCACCATCGCGCATGCCTTTTCACCCTTTGCGCATACACAGAAGGCCTTGTGCATGTACAGAGGGTTAAAAACAAGAAAACGGTGACGTCCAGGTGGGTGGGCGGAGCCTCACGCTGCTGCCGCTACCGGTTCTCCAAAACCACCGGTGGCCGCCGCTACCGGTACGCCCGAACTGATAGGATTTCACCACTGGGCTTCCCCTTAGATATTGGAAAAGAGGGGCCGGGCCAGGAGCAAACATGTTCAGATGTTACCCAAGCTCAAAGACTCCAGCAAGAGGTTTCCATTCCTCTTTAAAATTTTTACTACTGATCTGGACTCTTAACCGTTTCCTGCTGGCTTCCCCAGATAAAATCATTTCCCATAAACAACCAGTGCTATTTTTGACGTTTGCAACCATTCTTCCCTGGCTTGTTTTTTTTAAAAAACATCACGAGAGGGCAGGAAAGTGTGAGGCCATCACCTCTTTTGTCACTCCCACCAAAGGCCCTTTTCTTGCATTTTTTTCTTTTTAAAGAAAATGCGTACTCAGCAATTCGAGGCACTTAAGAAAACAGTGTTGTGCAGGATCGACAGCTGCTAGCAAGCCACTGCCTTAATATGCAGATAACCCCTGCATCTTTTCTTTTTATGAGTTCACACTGTTAGCATTGAAATTCTATAAAAGAAAGGCTAATGGACGACCCTTTTCTTAAGTTAACGATGGATCCAAAATGCCAGGAAATGGGTGTTTCTAAAGAGAAAGCAAACCAGGCTATTTTTCCAAAACATCTGGGGACAAGAGAAGAAGCAATGGATGGAAATTTATCAAAGAGAGATCCAACCTAGAAATAAGGAGAAATTTCTGACAATTATCATCCTTTTTAATGACCCCCATAATCCCTTGCAGGGTAGAATCTGGGCAAGTGAATGGAGGTAGCAGAGTGTTTTAATGGCCGGATGCCCTTCCTGTTGCCAATGTGGAGTTTTGTTCAGCAGATATATTCTCATTGTGCCCAGAGAGAGAAATATCTGCCTTATGGCATGCATAAGCGCACCAGTGTGCCTAACGTCCCTGTCCTACTGTTCCCATTTATTCATACTTATTTCTTATGTATATACCTATACCTGTTTATACTTATATGTTAATGTGTTATGTTCTTACTTATAATTGCTTTCTCATACATGCTTGACAAACTAAACTAAATTAAACTTTTTTATTTATTTGTTTGTTTGTTTGTTTGTTTATTTATTTATTTATTTATTTATTTATTTATTTATTTATTTATTTATTTATTTGTCAAAACATGTACAAGATAGCAGGTATGGTATAAACATTAAAAAAGCAAAGTAGGAAAAGGTAAATTTGGACAATAGGACAGTAAGACAGGGATGGTAGGCACAATGGTGCGCTTATGCACGCCCCTTACAGACCTCTTAGAAATGGGGTGAGGTCGATTGTAGACAGTCTAAGGTTAAAGTTTTTGGGGTTTGGGGAAGAAACCACAGAGTCAGGTAGTGCATTCCAGGCATTGATCACTCTGTTGCTGAAGTTGTATTTTCTGCAGTTGAGTTTCGAGCGGTTTACATTGAGTTTGAATCTATTGTGTGCGCTTGTATTGTTGCAGTTGAAGTTGAAGTATTCATTGACAGGTAGGACATTGTGGCAGATGATTTTATGAACTACATTTAGATCAGATCGAATTTGACGTAGCTCTAAGCTATCTAAGCCCAAAATTTCAAGTCTATTTTAAATTTCAAGTCAATTCAATTTCAATTCCAAGTCAATTTCAATTTTCAATTTCAATTTCAAGTCAATTTCAAGTCTAAACTAAACTACCTAGGACCGAACTCACAGCCTCCTGACTGTGAGATGAGAGCTCCACCTCTAGGCCACCACACCACTCCTAAGGAGAAATTTCTGACAGTGAGAACAAGTAATCAGTGGAATAGCTTGCCTTCAGAAGTTGTGGGTGCTCCATCACTGGAGGTTTTTAAGGAAAGATTGGACCACATTTGTCTGGGATGGTACAGGGTCTGCTGCTCAAGCAGGGGTTGGACTAGAAGACCTCCAAAGTCCCTTCCAACTCTGTTATTCTGTATTCTGTTCTTAAATTACGAACACGTGTCATTTTATCCAGCAGTATTTTGGAAGAGCCTTACCATGGGGCAAAAAGTGGGAATATCTCTTGTAAGCCATTGTGATTTTTCTAAGTGGTTGTATTTTTTTAAAGGCATTTAAATACCTTTTCTTTGTTGTCTTCTTAAGGAACACTTCACCGAAGTCATAAAGAACCAGGAGTTTCTGTTACTTCCTGTTGGTGAAATTGCTAAGCTGCTCTCCAATGACGACATCAACGTCCCAGATGAAGAATCCATCTTCAAGGCATTAATGACATGGGTTCAGCATGATTTAGACAATCGGCAACAAGATCTCGGAATGCTTCTGTCTTATATAAGGTTGCCCCTTCTTCCTCCGGAGGTAGGTTCGAGGTGGTATGCTAGGAATATTCTCTGAATAGGTCCTTATGCTGGAAAAGGGGGAAGGAAAGAGAAGAGAGCAACCAACAGCAAGGTGGATGGACCTAATCGCAGTGGAAATGAGTGCAACATTGAAAGAACAGGTGCAGAAGATCAGGTTTTGTCAGGATGAGAATAACTCTCATAAGAGGTGAAAATAGATCTTTACCTGGAACTCTGACATTAGAAATGAAACCGCAGTTTAAAGTTCTAAGTAGAAATATTTATTTCGGTACAAAAATTAATAAATTCTCATTAATTACATCTAATAATAATAATAATAATAATAATAATAATAATAATAATAATAATAATAATAATAATAATAATAACAACAACAACAACAGAGTTGGAAGGGACCTTGGAGGTCTTCTAGTCCAACCCCCTGCTTAGGCAGGAAACCCTACACTACTTCAGACAAATGGTTATCCAACATCTTCTTAAAAACATCCAGTGTTGGAGCATTCACAACTTCTGGAGGCAAGCTGTTCCACTGATTAATTGTTCTAACTGTCAGGAAATTTCTCCTTAGTTCTAAGTTGCTTCTCTCCTTGTTTAGTTTCCACCCATTGCTTCTTGTTCTACCCTCAGGTGCTTTGAAGAATAGTTTGACTCCCTCTTCTTTGTGGCAACCCCTGAGATATTGGAACACTGCTATCATGTCTCCCCTAGTCCTTCTTTTCATTAAGCTAGACATACCCAGTTGCTGCAACCGTTTTTCATATGTTTTAGCCTCCAGTCCCCTAATCATCTTTGTTGCTCTTCTCTGCACTCTTTCCAGAGTCTCAACGTCCTTTCTACATCGTGGCGACCAAAACTGAATGCAGTATTCCAAGTGTGGCCTTACCAAGGCATTGTAAAGTGGTATTATTACTTCATGTGATCTTGATTCTATCCCTCTGATTCTATCTCTGCTATAAAAACACGTCTTGCTTCCACAGAAGCTAGGAACAGAAGGACTGATCAAAGAAAGGAATGTACACATGCGTACTAGGAACATATTAATCACGTGCTCAGGAATAAACCATTATATTAGATAGGGATGCAGCTCCCTGCATATACAGTACATATAACAGGCAATATAAAAATCACTGCCTGACAGGTTTGCATGTAACAGTCCAAATAAATTGATTTATTGCTACACAACCTATGCAGAGGAATCTTCTTAACTCCTGCTTGAAGTGAGATAAAGGACAATGGAATTCAAGGGGGATGAGACTTAGTCCGTTTGTGTCTACATAAAGATTCTAGGCTGATCCCCCTTTTAACTTCACTCTAGGTTCTGCCATTCCCTCTCCTACCACAGGTTAGGGATAGATCGTCATGGGGAAGCTCTATCTATGTGGTTTCTAAGAGTAAAAAAATGACTTGAGGTCATTGAAGTCAGCTTGCCTTCAAAAGTTGTGGGAGCTTCATCACTGGAAGCTTTCAAGAAGAGACTGGACTGCCAGAAATGGTGTAGGGGCTCCTGCTTGGGCGGAGGGTTGGACTAGATGATCTACAAGGTCCTTTCCAACTCTGTTAATCTGTTAATTCAGTCAGTTGGTCAATCAATCAATGCTATGGATAGGGAAGATTTTTGAAATGTTTTGTTCAAGAAGTCATTGAGGAAGGACCTACTACTGGGTTAAGAAAAATGTACATATAGTCCAGACATGCAGTTAAAACCTGTTATGTATGGTTTCCCCCGTGATTGAGTTCCAAAAGTATTTGGTCCATTTCTAGGCACAGTATTTTATATAGAGTTCATAGGAACTACAATAGATCCAGAGAACACAACTGGAAAACACAATATAAGAGTGTTCACTTGGCTTTACCAGACATCTATGGAGCTCCATATTTATCTTGTCTGGTGGACATGCACATTAGCTGCACAACCTGGTTCCTAGTCCGGTTTGCTCTGGAAGATAAACAATAGTGTTAATAAGGAATTGCTGATAGAAATGAATTGCTGATTCTTTCAGTATGAATAATAAGATTATGTTTTCCTCAGCTTTTAGCTGATCTGGAAAACAGCCCCATGTTCACGATTGATCTTCAGTGCCAGAAACTCTTAATGGAAGCCATGAAATACCATCTTTTACCGGAAAGGAGATCAATGATGCAGAGTCCACGGACAAAACCCAGGAAGTCCACCGTTGGTTCTCTTTATGCTGTGGGAGGCATGGATGCCACTAAAGGTAAACCCCACTGTTTTGATGAAGTGGCTTCTAAGATTATATGGCACTCAGATCAGGATAAATTATTTCACTTCTACAATATCACTGAGCCAGTTGTATAAAATGTGGCATCTGAATGCTATACGTGGTCTACCAAACTTGCTTTTAGGATCCCATGATCCCACAATGTCTTATTTTTAGAGATAGTGGTTAAGGGGAGATTGCGAGGAAGAGGAGGAGAAGGAGAGAAGGAGGTGGAAGAGGAGGAGGAGAAGGAAGAGAGGGAGGAGGAAGAAAAGAGAGAGACGGAGAGAGAAGGAGAGAGAGGAGAGGGAAGAGAGAAGGAGAGTGAATGAGAGAGAGAAGGAGCAAGAGAGAGAGAGAGAGAAGGAGAGAGAGAGAAGGAGGGAGGGAGGGAGGGAGGGAGAGAAGGATAGAGAGAAGAAGGGAGAGAAAGAAGGAGAGAGAGAGAAGGAGAGAGAGACAGAGAGAAAAAGAGAGAGAGAAGGAGGGAGAGAGAGAAGGAGGGAGAGAGAAGGAGCGAGACAGAGAGAGAGAGAGAAGGAGGGACAGAGAGTAAGGAGAGAGAGAAGGAGGGAGAGAGAGAAGGAGAGAGAGAAGGAGGGAGAGAGAGAAGAATGGAAAGAGAGAGAAGGAGAAAGAGAAAGAGAGGGACAGAGAGAGAGAGAAGGAGGGAGAGAGAGAGAAAGGGAGAGAGAGGGAGAGAAAGAGGGACAGAGAGAGAAGGAGAGAGAGAGAGAGAGAGAAAGCGAGAGAGAGAGAGAGAGAGAAAGAGGGAGAGAAGAGAGTGTGAGGCGAGAGCTCCACCTCTAGGCCACCACACCACTCAAGGACTACCTGTATATGCAGACTAAAACAATGCACTATTTTTTTTTAATGATGAAGCCATTAAAATTAAATCAGCCGATTAAGGAATCATCGTAGGAATGTGAATTCCCATTTTGGGGGCTACCTTCCTATTTGCGTTTCCAACAGGTACCCCCACCATTGAGAAATATGACTTGAGAACCAACAGCTGGATTCAAATTGGGATGATGAGTGGAAGGCGGCTGCAATTTGGAGTTGCTGTGATCGACAACAAGCTCTACGTGGTGGGAGGAAGAGACGGCTTGAGGACCTCCAATACTGTTGAATGTTTCAACCCGATGACGAAAGTCTGGACTGTGATGCCCCCAATGTCAACCCATAGGCACGGCTTAGGTAGGATGGACAGAACTGGGATTCATGGAGAAGTATAGTGAGATATATGCAGGTAGACCTCCACTTAACAACCACTCATTCAGTGGCCGAAGTTACGACCCTGAAAAAAAGAGACTTCTGACTGGTCTTCACACTTATGACTATTGCAGCTTTCCTTGGGTCACATCAGAGGTGGTATTCAGCCGGTTCCAACCGGTTCGCCTGAACCGGTAGTGGAAATCGCGGGTGGGAAATCACCCACCCGCCCTGGCTCTATGCCGCCCCATTTCTGCAAATTTTTGAAGCCGCGCGCATGCGTGCAAGCTGCACGCACTCACATTTGCAAACTGGTAGGGAAGGTAGGTGGATACCACCTCTTGGTCACCTGATAAAAACGTAGGGAATTGGGAACTGACATCTATTTATGATCGTGGTAACATCCTGGCTCACCTGATCGTCATTTGCAATCTTCCCAATGAGCTTCCGACAAGTCAAACTGGATTTGCTAAGGGTATCCATGCCATTCACTTAACAACTACAGGATTTACTTAACAACCATGGCAAAAAAGGTCATAAAATCATGTGTGACTCATTTAACAACTGCCTTACTTAGTAACGGAAGTTCTAGTTCCCAACTGAGGTCATAAATCAAGGACTACCTGCAGAAATGAAACTTTCGCCTTTGCATTCCCTATAATGAGCTGCATAAATATGGAATCTCCATTTCTGGTCCCAATTGTCCTTTAAGTTCAGAACTCTCTCTCTCTCTCTCTCTCTCTCTCTCTCTCTCTCTCTCTCTCTCTCTCTCTCTCTCTCTCTCTCTCTCTCTCTCTCTCTGTGTGTGTGTGTGTGTGTGTGTGTGTGTGTGAGAGAGAGAGAGACAGACAGATAGAGAGAGAGACAGAGAGAGACAGAGAGACAGAGAGAGACAAAGAGACAGAGAGAGACAGAGAGAGACAGAGAGACAGAGACAGAGACAGAGAGAGAAACACAGAGAGAGAGGCAGAAACACAGACAGAGACAGAGACAGAGACAGATAGACAGACAGACAGACAGAAATCAAGGTTGAGATTTTGACTTCTGATCTGATATAAGCTTCAGCTATTCAAACAGGCCTGAATGTACTGAGGTAAGCTTATGAGAAAAACCAGAACTCAACAAGAATTCATAATAGTTATGGAAGAAAGTCAGGAAGCTATCACCCAAATAATTTCATAACTGAAGTGCTCCAAGAGTTACCCTCCTTATAAAAAGGCGATTCGCTCCTCCTTGTGTTTCTTATCCCGACCACCTCATGGTATTGACTCCTACTTTTGAGTGGATGGTCAAATTTCTTCTTGTTTTTTTAACGGAGTATGTGAGATCTACATCTGGCATCGGTGACTGGCCAGACAAATAATTAAGAAGAATTTAAGATTTTGACCTTGGAACTGGCTAATAGTGAAGATGCTTGTAGACGCATACCATTCAGTATTGTAGACTTCTTGGTGACTTCTTGGTTGGCAACGAAGGCCGCAAAGATATTAAACAAATGCCCACTGCTTTTCTACACCCAATATTATCTATTGACCTGTCATGCACGTTTCATCCTAAGGGGTGGCAATGCTTGAAGGACCCATGTATGCTGTTGGCGGCCATGACGGATGGAGTTATCTAAACACAGTTGAACGATGGGACCCCCAGGCTCGTCAGTGGAATTACGTGGCAAGCATGTCAACTCCACGGAGTACTGTGGGAGTTGCAGCTTTGAATAGCAAGTATGTGTGGCAAGTTTTCTCTTTAATCACCAATGCATAAGCTGTTCTTATGTTTAATATCCCTTGAAGCAGTCGCCCCTACTAAGACATCATTTCCTCATTGGGCTTATTAATCTGGTGAAGAACTTCTAAAAGGTGAAATGGAGGAAATTCTTACTGACCAAGGAGATCTGGGTAACGGAAGTTCTAGTTCCCAACTGAGGTCATAAATCAAGGACTACTCTGCCCATCTATGACTATCCCAGATCAAAAGAAAGTCTATTGTAGTCTTTAGTACAGCAAATATCAGGCGCAAAGAATCAGGACCCTATGTTAAGTTCCAGTTCAGAAGTTGTATTGCTCAACCCCCCCCCCATAAAAATCTAGTCAGCTAAAGTTCAATATTAAACTGTTCAATATAAGGGTCAATGGATTTAAAGAGGGATTGGAATTAGACCATTTGTGGAAACGTAAGGATTCCAGGCTTATGACTCATTTAATTCTGCCTCCAGTTCTGCTTTCTCCTTTCCTACAGTTAACTCTATCTGTGTTGTCCTCGTGCGATTTATTACCATAGGTTGTATGCAGTTGGAGGGCGTGATGGAAGCTCCTGCTTGAAATCCATGGAGTGCTTTGATCCCCACACGAACAAATGGAGCATCTGCAACCCAATGTCCAAAAGACGCGGAGGAGTCGGTGTGGCAACCTACAATGGGTTTCTCTATGCCGTGGGAGGCCACGACGCCCCTGCTTCAAATCACTGTTCTCGGCTTTCTGATTGTGTAGAAAGGTATCAGCTAGAGATAGAAAAATATAAATGTGGGAATTGGGATTGGGCTACGGAACCTATCTGTTAGGTTAGATCTTAACAAATACTGGTCTTATTAAATTTCTAAATAAATCTACAGTTTAATGAAGCCATGATCCAGCTGGGCAACATTCAAGGGAATAGAAAATGAGAAAAACTACCCTGTTTCCCCCAAAATAAGACATCCCCTGATAATAAGCCCAATCGGACTTTTGAGTGCATGGCAATAAGGCCAAGCGCTTATTTTTGGGTTCAATATATATATATATATATATATATAAGACAGAGTCTTATTTTCGGGGAAACACGATATCCTATTGTACCAAATTTATGTATCTTTCCTTAAAACGAAGCCAATGGTTTTTGATATGAAACCAGCGGCGGGTTGCTCCCTTATTGGTGCCGGTGCGCTGCGCGCGCATCTCCACGCTTCGGGCACATGCGCGCTCACTATGCACGTGCACCCCCTCATGCAATTTTGCTTCTGCACATGCATGGAAGCAAAATTGCGCCGAAATCTCATGAGGGGACGCATGCGTGTGTGAGATTTTGGCGCGATTTTGCTTCCGCGCATGCGCAGAAACAAAATTGGCCAAAAATCCACGGAAAAAAAAGGCGATGCACGCGGTGGACCGGCATAGAGGGCTCCGGAGCGGTCACGTGCAAATTGCGCAATTGGCCGCTCCCTACCGGAGTTGCGCACTGGGCAGCTCCGGCAGGAACCCACCTCTCTATGAAATGAATTGTCCTCTTCTGTCTCCTATACTTAAAAAGTCTTTTTAGCTAACTTTAAATAGTGGCTTTGCTATAATAAGTTCCCATACTCCTTTCATGAGTTCAGAAAGACTCCTAAATTGGGAATAATTAAAATATACAAACATTAAATTAATGGGTGACGTGAGCAAGTCATTGCTAAGCTAGTCCATATCACTAAATGCGGTTCACCAAGAGATTTTTCCATTTGGGCATTTGTCAGACATCTTTCAAGTAGGTTGTGAGTTCGATCCTAGGTAGAGGCAGATGTAGGGTCTCCTGCTTGGGCAGGGGGTTGGACTAGATGACCTGCAAGGTCCCTTCCAACTCTGTTAATCTGAATCTGAATCTGAGTTTAGAAATAGCCAAAGGAACATTTTATGTTGCTATCCAATTTTTGCTATTTCGCATCATAGAATATAACTAGCAACATTCTAGACCAGGGGTCTCCAACCTTGGTAACTTTAAGCCTGGAGGACTTCAACTCCCAGAATTCCCCAGCCATGAGGCCAGGGAATTCTGGGAGTTGAAGGCCTCCAGGCTTAAAGTTGCCAAGGCTGGAGACCCCTGTTCTAGACTACGACTAAGTTATTAGTCTTGAAAGCCCTCTAGTGTTTGAAAAAGAAATAATTGGATATCCTATTTTTTCTCCTCTATTAATAAAAAGAAGTACAAGTAGTCCTGGACTTATGACCACAATTGAGCCCAAAATTCCTGTCGTTAAGTGAGACATATGTTAAGCGAGTTTTGCCTCCATTTTACGGCCTTTCTTGCCACAGTTGTTAAGTGAATCACCGCCGTTGATAAGTTAGTAACCCGGTTGTTAAGTGAATCCGGCTTCCCCATCGACGTTGCTGGTTAGAAGGTCGCAAAAGGGGATCACGTGACCCTGGGACACAGCAACGGTCGTAAGTAGGAACCGTTGCCAAGCTTCTGAATTTTGATCACATGATCATGGGGAGGCTGGAAAGGTCATAACTCTGAAAAATGGTCGTAAGTCACATTTTCCAGTGCTGTTGTGACTTTGAACGGTCACTGAAATGAACTGTTGTAAGTCGAGGACTATCTGTATCCTACAATTTTTATTTGGGTTTCTGATGAAAGTACGGAAGTAGTTTGCCATTGCTTTATTCTATCTTTTTTAAAAAGTTTCTCACTTAAATCTACAACCCTGTCCGGTTTCTATCCATGTACTTACATAACCTGACCTTCAGTGGTGGAGTGCAATTTTTTTTACTACCGGTTCTGTGGGCGTGGTTTGGTGGGCATGGTATGGCTAGGTGGGTGTGGCTTGGTGGGCATGGCAGGGGAAGGATACTGCAAAATCTCCATTCCCTCCCCACTCTGGGGCCAGCCAGAGGTGGTATTTGCTGGTTCTCCGGACTACTCAAAATTTCCGCTACCGGTTCTCCAGAACCTGTCAGAACCTGCTGGATTTCACCCTGCGTGACCTTAACAATTGAAATTTTGGTCCCAAATGGGATTAACGAGCCGAGGTGGCGCAGTGGTTAGAGTGTAGTACTGCAAGCCACTTTAGCTGACTGTGATCCGCAGGTCAGCGGTTCAAATCTCACCAGGCTCAAGGTTGACTCAGCCTTCCATCCTTCCGAGGTAGGTAAAATGAGGACCCAGATTGTTGGGGGAAATATAAATATACATTGCTTACTGGTGTAAACCGCTTAGAGAGTGCTTGCACTGTGAGGCGGTATATAAATCTCACAAATAAATAAATAAATAAATTATAAAGTGAGGATTTTCTGTGCTCTGGATAGCTCGATTTATACTTTTGTGATTTTAAAACACTCTAATGACAATAAACCTTTTCTCTCTCCATACAGCCCATTTCTAAACTATCTTTACTTCAGTCTCATGACTGTGAGATGGGTAGTGGATAAATTTAATCAATAAAATAAATATTATCTCCCATTTAGCAGAGGAGCACTTGAGTGATGCAGTGGCTTAGAGGTGGAGCTCTCGCCTCACAATCAGGAGGCTGTGAGTTCGATCCTAGGTAGCGGCAGATATTTCTTTCTCTGGGCACAATGAGAATATATCTGCTGAACAAAACTCCGCATTGGCAACAGGAAGGGCATCCGGCCAGAAAACACTCAGCTCCATTCAGTTGCCCCGACTCCATCGCAATGCAAGGGATTATGGGGTCATTAAAAGACTAAAAAAATTAACAGAGGAGTACTTCTGTCATGATTGTCTGATACAATGCTCTTGTTTTCATCAATCTCCCTTCTGTGATTTTCTAAGCCAAACTATCAAAACAATGCCAATAGGAATGTTACGGCCATGAACCATGAGCTAATGTATCTGAGATACTTTGAAAAACCTTATGTCCACAGTAAAATACAATTAGGGAATGGATATCTTACTTTAGTAACAGCCATAAAAACAAACATTTTGTCTTTCTCATTGAAGATGCTTTTATTGTTAGCATCTGTTGACGTTGCCTTATAATGTTTTAGGTATGACCCCAAAACTGACACTTGGACCACTGTCGCACCTTTGAGTGTTCCTCGCGATGCTGTTGGGATTTGTACACTTGGAGATCGATTGTACGCCGTCGGGGGCTACGATGGACACACCTATTTGAACACAGTAGAATCTTATGATGCACAGAACAATGAATGGACAGAGGTAATTTCTTAGTTACTTCATTTCTGCTCTGGTTGCTTAGTTGTATCCCTTTCACGGTGGGCACGGTGGCTCAGTGGTTAAAGCTGACAGCCTGGGTTTGAGACCTGAGCGACACAGTGCACTCCCGTTCCTTGCTTCAGCTCCTATCCACTTAGCAGTTTTTGTTGTGGCCCATCAACTACGGGCCCCTCCAGAAGCCGAATCAGAGGAGGAGGCAGCGTGGGAGTCAGGGTCAGAATCAAGGCAACCTGGAAGAGGGAATGGAGCTGGCAGAGAGAGAGACAGAAGCAGAGCCTGGGGCGTCCATCAGCCCTCAGGTGGAGAGTCAACAGCCCCCAGGTCTGGAGGTGGCTGATGAGGAAGAGGAGGAACAGCTGGGTCCAGTGCCTGATGTGTGGATGCGCAGAAGGCAGAGGAGAGGAGAGCAGTGGAAATCTATGGGCCGATCCTTGGGACGGAAGAGCCACCGCTGCTAGCGAAGCCCCATCCTAGTTCTGGGGATAAAAGGCAGAGGGCGGAGATGAATAGATGTGGCAGACAACTATTCATCTCCCCTGTCGGACAGACTGGTTAACCTGTGGTGACAGAGAAACTTTTTGCCAGGGCTGCTGGCGCTCCTAATAAAGGAATCATTGCTTCAACTACAGAGGGTTTGTCGTGTTTGGGGAGCTGGGCCAGAACTGTTTGGAAGTATGCAAATAAATACATGAATAAAATAAAATAAAATATTGCTAAAAGACAAGGATGTAAGCCAGGCCTTCTCTGTTTTCTAGGAAGTCCCGGTCAATGTCGGGAGAGCCGGTGCCTGTGTGGTAGTTGTGAAACTTCCATGATCAACGTCTTCAGGTGTGAGTACCTAGCCAAGCGCAGCTCCTCCGAGCAACCCTGACCGAAGGGGAGAGCTGATATCCTTGAACTTTTCATGCTGCTTTCATTTCAGAAAAAAGCGACAGGGCTGCTTTAATGGGAAACCAAAGTACGGGAATAACTTTTTCTTACGTTCGAGAGACGGGCTCTGCAGGGGAGTTCCATTATCTATGGTGGTGGATACCTCAGTTCTGGGGACATCATGTGCTTTTATTTCATTCTCTCTTTTTTTTAAAAAAAGAGAGCAAGATGTCTACCTGAAGATAATCCCATTTCTGTGTCGGGCACAGCCAATGTGCTATACAACACGAGCGGCATACTTTCTACTTGGCATGAAGAAACAGGTAGATGGCCAGGTTCGCTTCCTGAACTTTGAACCCCTCCTTGCTGGAAAATTTGTTCCTGGCTTATCCTGGCAGCTCTAGAAAGACTGGATTTTGGCACCCTTTGATTTTCCCACAATGCCGCCGATCTTGAGACACGATTGGGCATTGTGGAGAATGAAAAGAGGGGATGAACTGCCGATGATTTGGCTTCTGGTCATCACAGGAGGACAGGCTCACCGATGGACGGAGAACCTCTGGAAGATTCTTTGACCTGGACTTATTTGTTTGGGTGATGACCCTCCTCTCTCGACTCCTGAGACCATCAGTACTGAAGGCTCATGAAATTTCCTGTGACTGGATGTAAGGCACAGATCTTTTCTTGCCATTCCCAAGATCAAATTGTGAGGAAAACGTTGGGATGTGATTTCAAGAGTGGTTTGAATGTGGGTAAAGGAATGTGTGTGTGTGTGTGGGGGGAGGGGAACACTCCCTGCACACAATGACCAACTTTTGACAGATTTTCGATATGTAAGGGAAGACCTTGCAATTGTTGAGATCAAGTAATTTTCTGTACCTCAAAATAAACCAGACAGCAGTATCAGTACAATTCAAGTTGGCATTTCTTAAATCCCTAAACTCCAGATCATACATGATGATGATGACGGTGGCCTAGTGGCTTTTATTTTCTTAAAAACCAGTTTACTGATCTAAAAAGCTCCACGATAGGTAAATCTGTTCTCTTTTCTTCCTTTTTCTTTTCTTTTCCCAAGATCACAGTGACATCGATGGAAATGATTTTTTGATCATTTGGACGTGGACGAAAACCCGCAAATGCAAACCTACACCTAATGATAGTTTGTAGCTCAAAGTATAGGCACAGATATACGTTGAAGAAAATCATAACTGGGGAAAGAAACAGAGGTTTGCAGACAGCCTACATGGATAAATCTATACTTTTGGAGATACGCACCTGAAAATGTTTCATGCAGATTCCCTTTAGATCAGTGTTTTCCAACCTTGGCAACATGAAGATGTCTGGACTTCGCTGGCTGGGGAATTCTGGGAGTTGAAGTCCAGACATCTTCAAGTTGCCAAGGTTGGGAAACACTGCAAGTTTAGATAAATATCTATTGGGTGGGGAAATGGGTCCACTCACTATTATTAGAATAAGAGGAGAAATAAAAGTATCTGCATTGGCCAGACATATTTTGAATTATCTCACTGAAGAATTCCACAATCGGGGCAAATATTTGCACGATAAAAATCTTGCAGGGAAACAAGCTTGTTTTTCCTTCTAAAACTCAAGAAGACTTTCAGGAAACGTTTGAAGTTTGTAGTGGTGTCCATTTTTCTTGAAATGCCTGTTGGCAGAGAAATAAATCCTCCAGAGGTCGATGGATCGGGGCTTCCCTTTTGAAGACATTGTTACTTAGAAAATAAAACCCGAGATTCAAATCTAATTAACAAAATATTTATTTCAGTAGAAAATAATAAAAAGATCCTTATTAGACTACATCTTATCGGCTAAGGAAATAAATCAGTTCTACCTTCGGTAGAAATGGCGATGAGAAAGAAAAGGAGTTGACCTCTGGAATGCGGACATGCGTAGTAGAATATATCATACGTCTGCTTGACCATAGATACAAGAAAACAGTAGAAAACACAGAGATGCACAAACTGGCAATATTCACATCGTGACAATGCCTGCCTTCAATAGACTTTATATCTAGGATTGGATTGCAAATTGGCTTGAACAGCGTGGTGGCCTAGTGGTGAAGATGCTCATCCTACACTCAGAAGGTTGAGAGTTCGATCCTAGGTAGCGGCAAACGTTTCTTTCTTGGTCGCAAAGAGAAAATATCAGCTGTGAACTCCACATGGGCATCAGGAAGGGCATCTGGCCAGTAAATGCTCAGCTCCACCCAGTCACCGCAATCCACCCTGAATTAAGGACTAGGAATGTAAAAAAAAATGTAAATGGGGTTCCTTAAAACCAACAATTAGGCCATTTCTGAAAAATAAAAACAAAGGGAAAAAAAAGAGATTTCTAACGCAGGCAGAATCAGATCACAAGCAGCATTGATGTTCCAATTTTCACATTACCTTGGCTGGACAAATCCATTTATCAGATATATTTTAAGCCATTTGTCTTCCTCTGGAATAATCACTGCAGGTTAAGGCTCTGTTGCTGACAAGGCATTAATACGATCACTTTTATGGAATGAAATTTATACACAAACACACAACATCATATTGATATGACTATGAACTCAGCTATGGATTGCCAATTCAAAGAGGCAGTCAGCAAAATAGACCGGAAGAGAAATAAGGGCTCAGTTTATTGTCTTTACCTTCTAATGGGAAAAGTGATGGAAACTCATCAAGGAGAGAATAGATGGAATAGATGGAAACTCATCTATAAACTCATCCATCTATTGAGTTTCCATCAATAGATGGAAACTCATCAAGGAGAGAAGCAGCCTAGAACTAAGGAAAAATTTCCTGACAGTAAGAACAATAAACCAGTGGAATGACTTTCCTCCAGAGGTTGTGAATGCTCCAACACTGGAAGTTTTTAAGAAGATGTTGGATAACCTTTTGTCTGAAATGGTATAGGGTTTCCTGCTTGAGCAAGGGGTTGGACTGGACCAGGAGTCACCAACCTTTCTGACCTCAGAGTCCACTAAATTCATAATTTTAAATCCTGCGGACCACTAATATGAATCCAGCATGCTGCTCGCTGAAGCGCCTGGACTCCCAGTGACGGGATGGGGGTCCTTCAGGCACTTAGCTTGGCTGCCTGTTTCTGCAACTTTAAACACTCAATTTGAACCTGTTTCCTACAGAAAACAAAACACCGGGATCTTTCATCTCTCTCTCTCTCTCTCTCTCTCTCTCTCTCTCTCTCTCTCTCTCTCTCTCTCTCTCTCTCTCTCTCTCTCTCTCTCTCTCTCATCTCTCTGTCTCTCTCTCTGTATCTCTCTCTCATCTCTCTCTCTTTCTGTCTGTCTGTATTTCTCTCTTTCTCTCTCTCATCTCTCTGTCTCTCTCTCTCTCTCTCTTTCTCTCTCTCTCTCTCTCTCTCTCTCTCTCTCTCTTTCTGTATTTCTCTCTCTCTCTCTCTCTCTCTCTCTCTCTCTCTCATCTCTCTGTCTCTCTCTCTGTATCTCTCTCTCATCTCTCTCTCTTTCTGTCTGTCTGTATTTCTCTCTTTCTCTCTCTCATCTCTCTGTCTCTCTCTCTCTCTTTCTCTCTCTCTCTCTCTCTCTCTCTCTCTCTCTCTCTCTCTCTTTCTGTATTTCTCTCTCTCTCTCTTTCTCTCTCTCATCTCTCTGTCTCTGTCTCTGTCTCTTTCTGTCCCCCCTCTCTCTTTGTCTGTCTCTCTCTCATCTCTCTCTCTCTCTCATCTCTGTGTGTCTCTCTCTCATCTCTCTCTCTGTATCTCTCTCTCATCTCTCTCTCTTTCTGTCTGTCTGTATTTCTCTCTTTCTCTCTCTCATCTCTCTGTCTCTCTCTCTTTCTCTCTCCCCCCTCTCTCCTTGTCTCTCTCTCATCTCTCTCTCTCTCATCTCTTTCTCTCTCTCATCTCTCTGTATCTTCCCCTCCCTCCCTCCCCCCTCTCTCTGTGTCTGTCTGTCTGTCTGTCTGCCTGATCTCTCTCTGTCTCTCTTGCTGCACTAGCATCATTACCTCATTCTGGCCAGTGAGGGCTGTACTACTCCTTGCATGTTGCACCACCTGCAAAGTTGCAAGTTGCAAGTACCTCCCTCTACGGTGGAGATTTCCAGCTCCACCACAAGCTGTCTGGCCGGTCCCATGTTTCAGCGCTCTAGTCACAGGATTGGCACATTGGTCATCCTCCACACGGGTGCACTGTGGACCACCAAAATTTTCTCGTGGACCACCAGTTGGTGACCTCTGGACTAGAAGACCTCCAAGGTCCCTTCCAACTCTGTTATTCTGTTAGATATTTAAAAGAACAACTCAGTTATCACATTCATGTTATAGACTTGATTGGGATAGCATAATTATTTTTTAAAAAATTGGGAGGAGGAGACCGGGAAAACAGCCAAGCGCAGAGACCATCAAGGACCTCACAGTTTAACCCTGAGCTACAATATTCTCTTCTATTGGTATCAGGAAGACAAGAATTGTTCCAAGTTTACCCAGTTGCAAACTCCTAACTTAGAACCCCAACAGTGTTTGCAAATATTAATGTTTACACTTATGACAAGGTTAAAATATTGGTTCTCCTTGAAAAGGAAAACCAAAACATGGTGTGTGTCTCTGAGTAGAAAGAAAAAAAAAGTTTCATTTCTTAGGATTTCATGTGTTCTCCTCGTAATATCAAGGAACTGTCACCTTGTAGAGAAGCAATGTTATCCTATTTTAAAAACTAAGACAAACACTTTTGAAGATCTGTTTTAACCAGTATTCAAAACGCATGGGTTTTTTTTTTCCTTTGAAAAAAATGTGGGTATGATTTAAGAAAAAGAAAAAGGAGCTGTCAAAAGAAAGACACGGATTTCCTAATCTTGCTAACCCCATCTTTCCAGAAAATTTTTTCCCCACCGGTGCCGACGTTTTAAAAAGTCTCACTTGATTACAGGCAACCCACTCAACAAAAATGCTTCTATTTGCATTGACTTGCAAGTGAAGGGCAAAAATTGTTTTCAAAGTAGGGGGAGAAGTTTTCTTAGACATCTGGGCATGCAAGAAGCCATCAGATGGAAAAGATTGGCTACAGATAGTTTGGTCACACGAAGAAAGGACAAGATGACCCCAACGGAATTCCTTATCTCACAAGTGATTGCACATGCAGCTAAGAAACAAGGATATGGCAGTATGCTTCTAGATATTGGCTGACCTTACTTTCAGCTCCAAGGTCTGCTACATCTTATTGTGTCAGATAAATAGGTTTTTTTTTAGTACTTACAAGATTTCAGCTCATTGTGAGCTATGTGTGTATGTCTCCTCCTCCTCCTCCTCCTCCTCCTCCTCCTCCTCCTCCTCCTCCTCCTCCTCCTCCTCCTCCTCCTCCTCCTCTTCTTCTTCTTCTTCTTCTTCTTCTTCTTCTTCTTCTTCTTCTTCTTCTTCTTCTTCTTCTTCTTCTTCTTCTTCTTCTTCTTCTTCTTCTTCTTCTTCTTCTTCTTCTTCTTCTTCTTCTTCTTCTTCTTCCAAAGGCCTTTGGGTTTTGATGCCAAATGAGGTGGGGAATGGCTCATGTCTAAAAGTTGC
>JALIGW010000129.1:574566-579753 GCA_023053685.1 Diadophis punctatus similis
CGTGGTGGCACAGTGGTTAGAATGCAGTATTGCAGGCTACTTTTGCTGACTGCCGGCTGCCAGCAGTTTGGCAGTTCGATCCTGACCGGCTTGAGGTTGGCTCAGCTAAGTGCTATTGCTATTTTCCTTCCTTCCTTCCGGGTTTGAGCTTTCCGGGTTGACAAGCCCAGCGTAATTTGTCACAATTGCAATCATCCTTGCAATAAATGCGTTGCTCACCAGATGGCGCTGTCTGATCGCTTTTAACAGAAGCTGCAGGTTAGGGAGGATGCATTTTTGAGAACTCCTGGAGCTAACTTCCTCGGAGTTGGTGTGATTTAAAACCATCTGCATGTTGCAATTTATTTGGCCAGGATGCCCGCATTTCACTACAGTTATTTTGCATGATTTCCAGCTTCTGATGTCTGTCTGTCTGTCTGTCTGTCTGTCTGTCTGTCTGTCTGTCTGTCTGTCTGTCTGTCTGTCTCTCTCTCTCTCTCTCTCTCTCTCATTGCAGCCATTGCCAATTCTGAGCAGACTCCACTCCTAATTCTCCAGCTGGTGTTTGAGTTTGGTTCTTTCTCTTTACTGGACTAGCTTGTTGGATTAAAGCAATATGACAACAATGTAAACAGAATATAAAGCAGACCAGGCTGTGTGTGATTAGAATCGGAACTGACTCAACACTCATTTCATTTAATCATCTTTCCTCATGGGCTGCCTCTATTTTGTGTTTATTTAGAGAGACCACAGCCTCAGAGATGCAGCTAATGTAAGATGGGAAATGGCTGAATGCTGAAATTAAAAGGGATTGAATGAAGCATCGAGCGAGTTTGGGAATATCTAATGCAACGCAACGCAATGTAATACAGCACACATTATTTTTTACATTAAGAGCTATGACTAAGGCACATTTCTCTGTGACTCATGATCATGTCATCCTGTTTCTGACAGGATGATAAGAGCAAAATAAAATCTCTTCTTCCTGTTACTCTTCAGTTGCGCCTTCCATTGTTCTGCTCTTCCTACAGGGAAAAAAATGTTTCAAAGCAGTGGATAATGGTAAAGAAAATTAAACAAATAAGATAAAGGAGAATATTTCCAGTTCAGGTTTGAAATGAGGCAGTGGTGAAATCCAATTTTTTTACTACCTGTTCTGTGGGTGTGGCTTGGTGGGCGAGGCTGGGGAAGGATACTGCAAAATCTCCATTCCCACTCAGGGGTGAAATGCTCCTGGTTCGGTCGTCAGAGAGCTGGTCGCGACGGCAGCGGGAGGCGTCGCCTGCCTACCCGGACACTGACATTTGGGTTCTTTTACCCTCTGTGCATGCGCAGAACGCTTTGCGCATCCCGGTTCGGACTGGTTCGCCCAAACCAGTAGTGACCTGCTGCTGATGTCACGATGATATCATTGAACTGGATCGGTCGGTGCTGGTCCGTGGGCGCCGCCATCTTTTTTAAAAAAGTAATTTTTTTAAAAAAAATTCTTTTTCTTCTGCGCATGCGCAGATGCCGAGTTCCCGGCACTGCGCATGCATTGCCATTTTGTTTTCTGCTTTTTTTAAATGAGATTTTTTGCACTGTGCATGCGTGCACCCACGAGGCACGGCCACGCGGTGCAGGAGGAAGCGAACCGGCAGCGAGGCAAATTGGAACCCACTCCTGCTTTGGAGTTACTGTTTTTAATGAATTGCTGTATTGACATTTATGGACATGTTCTCAAGCATCCTGGAGTCTTTTTTTTGGCTCCAGGGAAGGCAGCAGAGAAACCCAATAAAGAAAGAAATATATCAACAAAAGAGATTATTTAGCCAGGAGAGTTAATTTTGCCCATCTCTTTGGGTTATGTCGTGGCTTGAATAATCGCGGCTTACGTCCATTCAAACACCTACAATAACCAACCCAAGCGGAGACATAGTAAGATATGACTTCTCAGCCCAGGCTGCTCCCATTAACAAAGGGTAGCTTCACTGAAGCTGGTCGATCAATACGTCCCCATACGGCAGCTTCTATGCCTTGCCATAACCAATTAAACACATTGATCTTCAAAGACCTTAGGGGCAGGCAGTGCTGTTCAGCTTGTTTTTGAGTGTGCTTTACCATTCATTAAACATGATGTAAAAATCTAGTTGTCTCATTACTAGGATATAATTGGATTTATGCACAAGAAGGCCCGAGGAATATAATGGTAATGAAGTCGGGTTCCTCTGTCCCTCTCAAAAGATCCTGGAACGTTTGAAAAATGGGTGGGAATAGCAAGGAGGAAGGTCAGATCTGGCTTGCAAATCTAAAACACTTATGGGCACCCCAATACGCGCATGTGTGTACACACACACACATGCACACGCACACACGAAAGATGACAAGACCACTAAGAGGAGCCATTTTTTAAAAGAACCTGAAGATTCAGAGACAGCTTAGGATCGACGTTCCCATTTGGTTTCTCTTGGAAATTGTTGGACATCCTGATACGTTACACCTCCCTACCCCCACAAGCTAGAAAATGTTGGAAGTTTAACGGTCTGTAGAGATTCTCAGTCATCCAGGTCATGACTGAGAATCTCTACAGACTTTTAGCTATACCATTTGGGATGAAGACCCTTGGAATGGTGTGGGAGTAGGAATGGATTTCCAGAGGAAAGAATTGCAGACTACAGGAACCAGGAGCACCACTCAGGTGATCCTGAGGACACAGATAAACCTCCAAGTGCTTCAATGACCCTCTAAAAGGATGCAAATGACCAACTGTCTGCAAGGAATATAAATCCTTCCATTCCCTGCTCTCCTGTCAGAGCTGAAGAAGCTTCTTGGATGAGAAGCGAAACATCTTCAAAAGAAAATAAAAATAAAACAAGAAAGTCCAGTTGCCTCCTGAAAAAGCACCTTTGGAAGTTTAATGTTGCCAAATTTGGAGGCTTATCTGTGTCAGGATGAGAAAGTTTTTTTCCCCCTTACGGAAGACAATATTTCTAAACTGAGAATTCGTTGAAAAAAATTAGAAGACAGTAGCAAAGTCATTAGACAAATGACTGTAAGTCAGGGATTGTCTGCAATTGACTCTTCAGGGAGGAATCTACAAGAGTTAGCAGTCAATGTTCAGATAGTGGCTTGAGTGGCTTGAGAACGCTGGGCAGGAGGTTAGTAAGCCCATGTTTGAGATCTGAGAGCTGCCGTGGAGCAGGGTTGAGCTCTTGTCCTTCACTCCAACTCTAGGAGCCCCCAACTGAATGTCCCCTGGGCAACAGTGATGTCACCTACTAATCCTTTCAACCCAAAAATGCCTCAATGCTTCTGACGCAAATGCAAAAAAAAAAAAATCAGACATATTGCACGACTGATAAGCCGTGGTGGCGCAGTGGTTAGAATGCAGTATTGCAGGATACTTCTGCTGACTGCCGGCTGACTGCAGTTCGGCAGTTCGATTCTCACCAGGCTCAAGGTTGACTCAGCCTTCCATCCTTCCGTGGTCGGTAAAATGAGGACCCAGATTGTTGGGGGCAAGAGGCTGACTCTGTAAACCCGCTTAGAGAGGGCTGTGAGGCACTGTAAAGCGGTATACAAGTCTAAGTGCTATTGCTTATATTCATTAGGAGAATAGGGATTCGTAACCCCATACCTTCTGGGGTTATACCAAGCCAATCAAGCATCCGATCAGATTATAACCCTATATTTTTTGAACGAGCTGCTCTACTCAGGTTGCAACGTAAAGCACTGCTGCTCATCCAGAGAGAAAAGGACAGGTGTCACGCCAAGCATATTTGCATCCCTGATTAAAAGAGAGGCTTTCATTGACAACATGAAAATATTTAGATCTTTCCCATATTTTTCCCCCAAAATTTGTTTTTACTCATTAAAATCACAACCTCCATTTATGCCACAATATACAACTCTAATTAGCAGGATTACAGCACTCACCGCCAGAGAGATTCCATATTGCATGCTAATCCCATTAACATTCTGTCAAAGATAAGTTAAATGTTTTTCTATTTACAGATATGCTTACTCCAATTAAGAAAGATTAGTGGGCTGATATAGGATCTCGGATTCTTTAGGGGTGAATCCATAAAACATGTGTTGGTGGTGTTTTTAATAGGGGGGGCGGACCACAATGGGTCTCATTCTGATAATATGACTCATGTGATGAATTAGTCTGTTGTTTGAGTCCACATGATACATTTAATGATAATTTCATCAATTTGGCCTGATGCAACAGGCTAAGCCAAAAGAAAGCTAATTCAAGTTAATACTGACCAAACTCAGTGGTGGGTTCCTACCGGTTGCGGTCCACTCTATAGCACCAGTAGCGGCCCGCTGGTGATGTCACAGTACCGGTGTGGTCGGTTGCCAGTGCCTGGGCGCCACCATTAAAAAAAAAAAATTTAAAATTTTTTTAAAATTGTCTTATGTGCATGCCCAGAAGCCGAGCTTCCGGCACTGCGCATGCGCTGCCTTCCTACCCCACGGTGAGTCCAAGCAGGGGAGGATGGCTGAGGGAGCGGGGTGAGACGCTGAAAGAACGGGCGGCAGGAGCTATCTCCATTCCCCTCCCTTCAGCAGTCCGAGAAGCCACGCCCACCCAGTCACATGGCCGGCAAGCCATACCCACAAAATAAGCCACACCCACAGTGGTAGTAAAAAAATTAGGAACCCGCCCCTGCCAAACATATACCGTAACTGCTGCTTTGAAGACATGGAATAAACCGCTTTATTCCATATCTTCTCTTTCCCCAGAGAATTGGGTTCATCCTGACATTAAACTGAATTATATACGCTTAAATACTCTTGAAGTCCTTTTGTTTTGGGGGGATTTTTTTTTTTAAGTAGGAAAAAAAATTAGATACGGGGAAGTCAGATTCGCTTAGCAACCGTGTTACAAATTTTAACAGCTGCAGTGGTTTCACTTAACAATGGTGGGAAGAAAGGGTCGTAGAACGGGGCAAAACTCACTTAACAACTGATTTACTTAGCAGTGGAAATGTTGGGCTCAATAGCAATAACATTTAGACTTATATACCGCTTCACAATGCTTTACAGCCCTCTCTAAGCAGTTTACCAGAGTCAGCCTCTTGCCCCCCAACAATCTGGGTCCTCATTTTACCCACCTCGGAAGGATGGAAGGCTGAGTCAACCTTGGAGCCTGGTGAGATTCGAACTGCAAATTGCAGGCAGCCGGCAGTCAGCAGAAGTAGCCTGCACTCTAACCACAGG
>JALIGW010000013.1:0-42500 GCA_023053685.1 Diadophis punctatus similis
ATTAAAAGAAAAGATATGTACGTCAAGAATCATAAGGTACAACACGTAATGATAGTCCGGATACAACTAAGCAATCAAATCATATTAGGAACTAGTCAATATAAGTCGTAAGGATACAAGCAACAAAGTTACAGTCATACAGTCATTAGTGGGAGGAGATGGGTGATGGGAACGATGAGAAGATTAATAATAGTGCAGACTTAGTAAATAGTTTGACAGTGTTGAGGGAATTATTTGTTTAGCAGAGTGATGGCGTTAGGGAAAAAATGTTCTTGTGTCTAGTTGTTCTGGTGTGCAGTGCTCTATAGCGTCGTTTTGAGGGTAGGAGTTGAAACAGTTTGTGTCCAGGATGTGAGGGGTCTGTAAATATTTTCACAGCCCACTTATGGTCTGTTTCCCCCAACATCATTACTATCTTGGTAGTGGTGCATGTGGAATCCATATACAAAATCCTTTTATCTGAAACAATAGCAAATCAATGTTCATTGAAACCTTTAAGTAGAACACAAAGATATAATTTCTACTAACTGCAAAAACTAATATAATTTTTAAAAAACTCAGAAAACTCAGCAATTTGAAAGGGATTCCCAGATGTTTTATACATATGCAAAAATTCTGAAAGTAGAAGTGTTGAAAATGTGGGAATGTTTGAATACATTAGGAATTCCATTCAAGTTTTACCTAAATATAGCTATTTTGGATGAATATTTATATTAGTATACAAAGATTGATTTCACATTAGGAGTCTGAAAAGCATTTCAAGACTAGAATATATATATATATATATATATATATATATATATATATATAATATATATATATATATATATATATATATATATATATAATATATATATATATATATATATATATATATATATATATATATATATATATATATATATATATATTCTAAATATATTCTAAATATATATATTTATATAGTAGTTTTCAATAAAATTTTAAACTTTCCGGAGATAGTGATGGCTATCGCTTCTCTCTCTCTCTCCTCTCTCTCTCTCTCTCTCTCTCTCTCTCTCTCTCTCTCTCTCTCTCTCTCTCTCTCTCTCTCTCTCTCTCTCTCTCTCTCTCTCTCTCTCTCTCTGTGTGTGTGTGTGTTTGTGTGTGTGTGTGTGTGTGTGTGTGTCTCTGTCTCTGTCTCTCTCTGTCACTCTCTCTGTCTCTCTCTGTCTCTGTCTCTCTGTCTCTGTCTCTCTCTCTCTCTGTGTGTCTCTGTCTCTGTCTCTGTCTCTGTCTCTGTCTCTGTCTCTGTCCTCTCTGTCTCTGTCTGTCTCTGTCTCTGTCTCTGTCTCTGTCTCTCTCTGTTTCTCTCTCATCTATCTATCTATCTATCTATCTATCTATCTATCTATCTATCTATCTATCTATCTATCTATCATCTATATAGGTCTTTGGTTATTCGGGTTTTCTTCCCGCGTGAAATTGGAAGTGTCTTGGCGACGTTTCAATGAAGTCTCATTCATCATCATCAGGCTGGTGTCTTCTGCTTCCTGCTTCTAGGAGCATATATATATATATATATATATATATATATATATATATATATATATATATATATATGTATGTATGTATGTATGTATGTATGTATGTATGTATGTATGTATGTATGTATGTATGTATGTCTGTCTGTCTGTCTGTCTGTCTGTCTGTCTGTCTGTCTCTCTCTCTCTCTCTCTCTCTCTCTCTCTCTCTCTCTCTCTCTCTCTCTCTATATATATATATATATATATATATATATATATATATATATATATATATATAATGTAACATTTTTTTTGCTGATAAATGAAAATAAAGGGAGACTATTATAGATCTATTTCGAGCTATTTTGCTCTCGTCATATAGCCATACCCTTAGTAGGAATTGAACTATTTTATATATATTACATTAATACTATCAGATTGTTATTTACAACCTGCATTTTTATCTTTTTATATACTAATTTAATTTTCATTTGTTTATTAAACTTCTATGCCGCTCAGCTCACCAAGGTGACTCTTGTTTTTGCTTTTGCTTTGTATTCATTAGCTGAATAATGGTCAGACCAGAAAGACAGAACATAGTTCAAATAAATAATACATTTTTAAAATAATAAAAGGCATTGACCTTAAAAAGAATGCTTGCCTTGCTGTGTTAATGCACTTGCAGCTTTTGGAGGCTTTGTTTGACTTCTGTGAAGCCTGTCCCTGGGTGGTCAGTTCAAATGTGTCTAAGCATAGCAAATTTGAGCTGTAAGTTGCCTTTGGTATGTTTTCTGAACAGAGAAACTGGCATCTCTATGCAATAAATATTAATACTTGAAACTGGACATTCTTTTGAACCCTCAAGAGAATTTGCTCTTTTCATAATTTTACCTAGACCAACTGGAAAATCATTACATAAAAAAAAAACAAAGAATCCAAAGAAACCAGTCAATTCCATATTCAAATGTATAATTCTTCTTTAACTAGTATTGTTTGCTTTCATTGATTTTATGTATTTATTTATTTCAGCACTAGAGGGTTCAGCAACATCAAAACCATTGCTGAAAAAAGAATGAACAGTTTGGAGTTCTATCCATGGGGGTGAGAATAGAGAATCCAACATACTGGGAAATTTTGATAATTTGGAACCTGCTAGTCAGTACATATTTCAACTTCTTTTGGTCAAAAGTTTCTGTATCAAGTCCAACTTCAAAAGATGGGATTTCAGAAATTCTGTTACATGTTCTATCATTCAATATGCATTCAAATGTCTAATCTAATTATTCATTTCAAAAGCCAACTCTGTGTTTATGTGACTTAGCTGCTTATCAGAATGAGAGCTTATAAGTAGCAATATTTTTAACATATACTTTCTACAATCCAGTATTGTATTCCACCTGAAGGGTTTTTTTTTTTACTTCAAACCATTTTTTTCTGCTGCCTTTTTATTTAATAACACTTAAAGCAGTTAAGTAGAAGATTTGATCTCACTCTTTGGATTAAATAGCTTCTATAATAGTTTACAATATCTGTAGCAAAACAGATCATGCCATTAGTTTTACAACCTAAAAACATGACATATAAGGGAAACAGTTACAGTTTCCAGGCCAATCACCTGGGTGAAAAACAACTGAACTTGTGCAGATTTCTGGAAGCAAGATGATAAAATACATTTTTTTTCCTGCTGGTCCATAGGTTATTTAAGCAACAGAAATTAGAGGACAAATAAAGTTACTAATAGTTTTTAATTTCAAACTAAATTCTGTTGGATTCTACAAGATATATTCCATGTTTGTATGCATAGGACCCAGCGGAGAGTTCCGGTTATTTTTGCTACCGGTGTGCATCGCGAGCATGCGCAGAAGTGAACTTGCGTTCCATCGGGCGATTTCACTTCCGTGCATGCTTAGGATGACATTACAAGCCGAAACACAGCTGAGGACCTTCTCAGCTGTGCTACGGAGGAAGAATAAAGGTCAGTATTGAAACAAGAGCGGGTGGGAGGGCTTTTTTCCGACAGCTCAGGACGCGGAGAAGCGCCAGAAAATGACATCATCGCCGGGCTCCTACCGAGCTGCGCTCCACACCGCCACCGGTAGGAACCCACCACTGATAGGATCTTAGCCATAAAAAAAGCTAACTTCTATTGAAAAATTGAGAATATAATTTTACAGCAATAGAAGATTTAAGCCATCACATTTTTATATTAGCAGGCAACTGTACTGATGACCAGAACAAAAATGATACACTAATAAGGAAAAAAATTCCTAATAATTTGATACAAAAGCTTTGAACAAATCACGTTTAACTCTATGGCTACTTGTAGATGCAAGGAGAGAGAGAGAGAGAGAGAGAGAGAGAGAGAGAGAGAGAGAGAGAGAGAAGAGTGAAGAGAGAGAGAGAGAGAGGGAGGGAGGGAGGGAGAGGAGAGGGAGGGAGGGAGGGAGAGAGGGAGAGAGGGAGAGAGGGAGAGAGAGAGAGATCTTCCTAGCAAATTTTAAATATATTGTCTAATGGTTGATCATAGGACCTAAATAAATCAAGAAGAAGAAGAAGTTTCAGATGACTTTGAAGATCTGGCTCTACCCACAAGCATTGGGCTAAGATAGAGGTTGAACTATGAGGATGCTTGGTCTAGCATCTGGGGAGATAGGTTCTTTTGTTTTTATGTATTTTTATTAGCTGTCTAGACAGTAATCAATGTGATAGATAGCCATATAAATAAATGAAATATAGATTTTTTTTTAAATGATTTGGTCCCAAGCCATTTAGGACTGTAAAGGAACCGTGATGATGCAGTGGTTAGAATGTAGTATTGCAGGCTAACTCTGCCAAGAGTTCGATCCTGACTGGTTCAAGGTTGACTCAGCCTTCCATTCTTCTGAGGACGGTAAGATGAGGAGCCAGATTGTTGGAGGAAATATGCTGACTCTGTAAACTGCTCAGCGAGTGCTGTAAATATGGAGCAATATACACAGTAAGTCTAAGTGCTATTGCTATCGCTATAAATGATAGCTTTAGCATCCTCAGCCAAATCCTAGCTCCACCAAATTCTTTGGCAACAGTGCAAATGTGTTTTAACAACAACAGCAACATGACATCTAGTCTCTGTGAGAAGCATTTTGCATTTGTTGATTTTCAAACCACCTTTAAATCAAGACCTATGCATGAAATGTTGGGTTAGGGAATTTGGACTACTGTGCAAATATAAGTAGCAAAGTCTGCTTTTTCCAAAGGTACTATATCAATATAAATTCAGGGAAAGTTCACAAAACTCTCTCTTCCTAATTCCATGCAGAGTAGGAGAAGTAAAACGCTCAGGTTCTGCAATGGGCTTTATAGGCTGTTGCATTTATGCATTACATGTAGACACCAAAGACATATTTATGTTCTTGCCATTAGCAGCTTTCATAAAAGCTGCATCTCCTGGTGTTTTGTGGTATTTCCTATCATTGCTCTTGACCCAACATTCTGGGAAGGAGAAAATGTTGCACCATTCATCTGAAAGATTGTAATCTACATCAGATTAATAAAAACATCTAACAAATGGAAAATCATTTCCATAGATAGTTGTCAGCTGTCCATAGGGGGGGTTCTGCTCTATTTTTGTCAGGGTTCCAAATAATAATTCCATAGCAAACAAAAGTCTGACGCAGGTAAATTCCTCAAAGAATAGTTTTATTGGATATATCATATTGGCACAGTTCTGGTGAAAACCAACTCTGAAGGTTCCCATGGTTTTCACCTAATTAAAAGTAGAAGTTTTTCCCCTTCCCCAAACAATCAGTCACATGGTCCAATCAGGGTACCGTCCGGTTGTCTGGTAACATCACTCCTCCTCTCTCTGACCCAGTGTGAGAATATCCTTGGTTCCCAGGAGAAAGTATTTTGTTTTGGCTACAAAACCCCAGCTACAAAACCCCAGCTATCTCTATTCCCTGCTCCCTATCCCTATCCCTCAGCTCCAGCAACACTGAAGTCCAAAATGGCTTCAGCCAGGTCTGCTCCAGAGTTGACAACCTACCTACAAGGCAAGGTTTCCTGCTCCTGCATACCATGTGAATCAGGCTCCATCCTGAATTTTCCTGATAGATGTAGGCTCCTCTACATTTACAAAGATCAAGAAATAAAGTGAAGTCCAACTAAAATGGTGATAGATTTGTGCTCACATATTCTTTCCCATTTTTCATTTTGCACTGTTTAGCAATACACATTCCTACTATTAGAGTTTGCTTCTCTCAATACCAGAGAGAAGCAAAAAATGCTGCTCGGTTTTCACTGGAAATGAATGATGTTTTGTTTTCTTCTCTCAACACACACATTAACATTTACAGCTTTATTTAAGAAAAAACCCAGATTGGACAGATTCCACACCTGATGACTCTAAATACTTCAAAGCTTTCTTGTAAATGCTGTACCTACCTTTTATTTCTTCCCTTTCTTCTTCTAATGTCAGGGACCTAGTAAGAAATTCTCCTTGCCCCATTCTTTCTCCCCTTCAAACACAAAGGCACACACTATCCATGCATAATTAAATGCCTGCTGACTTATAGATAGAAGACCCTTAGATAGAAAAGCCTACTTTGATCCAAAGTCAACTCAACATCAATATTTCCATGAAGATGTGGAGCTTTCAATGATCATCACAAGCTGGGCTGTGAAGTAAATTAGCTAAACAGGAATTCCAGAAGAAATACATTAAGATAGTTTTGCTAGTTACTTTTCCCCCTTGAAATTATGATCAGGATAGGTCTCTGCTGAAGGGCAAATTTCCTTTATGCCTTTTGACACCCAGAAGGGCTTGCCACTGTTTTGTCATCCAGAAGGGTTGTTGTACGCCGCCCTGAGTCCCTAGGTAGTAGGGTGGCATATAAGAATCCTAAATAAAATAAAATAAATAAATAAGGGGGTCTTGCCATTGTCCCTGTCATGTCCCCGTCGGAGCCTGAATCTGCAGAGGAAGAGGAGCTGGAGCTGGAGCCAAGGGAGACCGAGTGGGCAGCTTCATTGGCTTCGGAGGAATGTGGGGAGGAGGCAGGCCAGAGCCCCTCAGGAGTGGGACGGCTTGCTAGCAGGGAGGAACGGGGCCAGGACAACCAACAGAGGGCATGCAGTGGAAATGAGGAGCGAAGGAGCTCAGGTGATGAGCAAGAACCGCCCCCTCCTGATCCCTGAGCATGGAGAGTGGAGAGGAAGCAGGAACGTCCCAGGCCAACCTGACAACTCAGGAGGAGAGTGCCCCGCCCCTCTTCACAAGGCACACCTGGGGATTGACACTTAAGGAGACGCTGTGGAGTGGGGTATTTGTTGGGAACAAATGCTGAATTCATGGAGTTTTGTGTCTCATTGCCAACGATTGGAGTATCCTGGACTTCTTGCTTTATTTCTTGCTTCCTGGATTAATTGCCTTGTTCCTTTGCTTCCTGAAACCATTGCTGTGTTCCTTTGCTTCCTGGAATCATTGACTTATTCCCTGGCCCTGCTGGATTTCTTACTTTGCAACCATTGTGCTCACACCACTTTGCTGGGGTGCGTGTGTGTGTGTGTGAAAGAGATCACTTTGCTCTAGGACTTTCCATAATGTGGGAGCATTTGGGGGAAAGTTGGAGCAATAAAGGGGCAATTTGAACTATCAGCTGACTCTGTTGCCTCTGTGCCTTGCCCCAGGTCATCACAGTCCCCCTGTGGCTTTCCCCTCTCATTTCTATCTGATACACTGGATTCAACAGACGATTTCCCAAATGACATCTTCGAATCAGAATATAACCAAATGGATGATTACCATCTGAGTAGCCATTTTGTATTTGAAGAGTGACGAAAATCAGAACTGCTTGATGAATTTTTTATATAGGATTATTTATATATCATATTGTTACATACCTGTATCTGTTACAGTTTCAGATTTTAAAAAAATCTCTAAGTCTAAAGGGATGAAAAAAGAGAGGGAGGGGGAGAGAGAGAGAAAGAAAGAAAGAAAGAAAGAAAGAAAGAAAGAAAGAAAGAAAGAAAGAAAGAAAGAAAGAAAGAAAGAAAGAAAAAGGAAGGAAGGAAGGAAGGAAGGAAGGAAGGAAGGAAGGAAGGAAGGCTTACATAAAAACTTTTGAAGTTAACAAAATTGGTCAACAATTGAAAATTTGGTAACTGGGGATGTCAGCTGAGATGGAGCGTAATTCATTTGGCTGAAAGTTTTATGTAAAAATACCTAATTTGTATCTCCCAAATGTACACACAAATCAATTGCACAGTCACTGCACACAAAAATAAGCAATTTGGAAATGTTGTCATGTGATTTAGCATTTAGAAATGTGCACATAGTATGAAAGAGTGCACCTAAATGTGTATTTTAAAGGTAAAGGTTCCCCTTGCACATATGTGCCAGTCATTCCCGACTCTAGGGGGCGGTGCTCATCTCTGTTTCAAAGCCGAAGAGCCAGCGCTGTCCGAAGACATCACCATGGTCATGTGGCCGGCATGACTAAACGCCAAAGGCACACGGAACACTGTAATGTGTATTTTAGTTAATAGCAAATTTAGAACTACATTCTAAATGAAGGAATGTAGGAAAATATTTGCATAATATAGACTAGAAAACATGCATTAGATATACATTGTGTAGTGTGGGTCCCCCCCCAAATTTGCAAATGCTTGAAATAATGAACTGAAACAAACAAGGTTTGGAAAACAAGAGACTTTGCCCAATGCATCCATTCTTTCCCAAATAATGTGGGATTTGGTATTGAGACTGCTGGGAAGCAGGAAATTGTCTAAGATTGTAATCATACCCATAGCCAGAGGAAATTTACTTCTGCTGTATATTTTATGTATGCAAGTCTGAATATATCCTTGACCTGCATATGTGTATGTTGGCTGTACATATATGCCCTAACTTGTCAGAATTGTTGGTGTGTGATTAATTAACAAGATTGCAAGGTTAGTAAGAATTGAAGTGAGTTGTTCCTTCAACTTGGCCTTCTTTTAAAAGTTGTCAAAAAGTGAGTAAGTACAATGATCAACTACACATAGGATGAACTTCAAGAAATGTAAAAAAAAACTTTCATGGAAACAAATTCACGAACACCTAATTCCCATAGCATTGTATTATTGTTTAAATATCTAGACATATAAACCATGTAGTATAGCTGTATACTATACTACATACAGCTGTATACTATACTATACTATACTATACTATACTATACTATACTATACTATACTATACTATACTATACTATACTATACTACACTACACTACACTACACTACACTACACTACACTACACTACACTACACTACACTACACTACACTACACTACACTACACTCTACTGTACTACACTACACTACACTACACTACACTATACTACACTATGGCTATAGTATAGCTGTATTACTATTCTTCTTCTTCTCTTTTTTTCTACTACCATCTCTCATTGGTATCATTGTTATGATTATTATTACTCTGTTGTTTGCAAGTACACTGAGAGCTTGTGCACCAGAGACAAATTTCTTGTGTATCTAATCACACTTGGCCAAATAAAGTATTCTATTCTATTTTACATTACTATTTCAGCAGCAAACTGTAATACAGATCATAATCCTTATTACCTTCCTTGCATTTGTGAAGAAATACACTATATAACAATTAACTGGAAACATTCTTGTTTTACCAAATGAATGAGAATGAAGAGTGTGGGTCTCTTAGGAAGTAAAAGGAGAAGATTGTCTTACAAATGATACACCAGGTGAAGTCATGCAACATGCAACCCATGTAAATCCACCACACCCTTTTTTTTTAGGATCAAGGGAGAGTATATGTATTGAAAGACAGGGTGATATTAACATTTAAAATTGGTAAAAATAGCATTAATATTCATAATTTATTAGTCAAAAGGGAAGGGATAATAATCACACTATGGTGTTATGTAGTAATAATAGTAGCTGTAGACAGCAGAAGAAAAACGAAGAAATTGGAGAAAAATCACAAAATTCAAAGACCTGCATATAGAAGTGGAGTGACAGTGGAAAGAAAACAGACATGGTACTAAGAAGCTTTCGATGCAATCTTAAAGCATCTGGAGCACCAGTTGGACCTCATCGGCATTGACAAAATCACCATCGGTCAATTGCAAAAAAAGCAGCTTTACTTGGAACAACTTACATCCTCCAATGATACCTTTAACACAATCAAGCAACATCTGCCTAAGCCTAGTGCTTGGGAAGGACTCAATAAGTTCATAGAAATACCAAATCTAGTTTAAACATCTGGCTGACCATATGACCAACTATAACAATACTGTTGTAATTGTTGAAATCCAGGAGCTTCAACATAAACCTGTCCTAAACTGAGGAACTTTACAGTCAGATTTGCTCTTACTACATCTGCAGATGTCTTTAGGAGGAGATAGAGGAGGAAGACCTTGGATGCCATCTGGACACTTTTGTGGGTTTACAGGCAGATAAAGGTGGTCAAATTCATTTAGATCATGTGTGGATAAATTGTGGGTTTCTTTGCAAATAAACAGGTGAAATTCAGCTGGTGCACCAGGGGTAGTTCTACCTGGACTCCAAAACCTTGCCAACAGTAACTTATTCTTATTCACCATACTTTTTGGACTGTTGCAAAACTTTCCATGTAAAGCTCCCAAACAAGCAAATCCTCATCTTCTACATCTGGTGCAAAATGCAGAAGCCAGACTACTAGCAAGAGCAACCTGCTATTGCAATAGAAAACATGCAGTATTTTGCTGTCTTTGCACCTACATTTTGGAGCTCTATTCAAATACTGGTTATTCCCTTTAAAGCTCTATGGAGCTTCAGCACAAATCTACTGAAATGGCCACCTCACTGAATCAATGTCAAGGTTCTTCTCTGGCAGGAAATGAAGAAAAAAGGTAGGCTAAGGAGCAGGCCTTCTCAGTACTCTCCCCATAGAAGTGGTTATGGCCTCCTCATTGTTGGCATTCAATGTCTCTTTTAAAGAGACATTAAGCATTTTCAACTCTTCAAGGTAGACTATTTTAGGAAATAGACACCATAAGAACGACAGGAAATAGGCTAGAGCAGAGGTGTCAAACTCAATTTACCGCATTTTTCAGAGTATAAGACGCACCGGAGTATAAGACGCACCTTAGTTTTTGGGGAGGAAAATAGGGGAAAACAATCTGCCTACCAGGTATTCATCTGGCTAGCGTCCTTAGTCTGGTCAGCTTCAGCACATTATTTTATCCTCTGGTTAGGACTTTAAAAAGCCTTCTTCGGAGAGAGTAACAATGAAAGAGCCTGCAAGCCAGTAAGAGCTGGGAAGATAGATAGCACCTGGTTAGGGCTAGAAAAAAACTTATTCGGAGCAAGTAGAGCAATGAAAAACACCCTGCAAAGACTTGGGGCTGGAAAAACATTCTTCGGAGAGAGTAACAATGAAAAAGCCTGCAAGGTAAGAGCTGGGAAGATCTGTTAGCACCTAGTTAGGGCTGGAAAAAAAAAGCTACATTCGAAGTATAAGAGGCACCCAAATTTTCAGCCACTTTTAGTGAGGAAAAAGGTGTGTCTTATACTCCAAAAATACGGTAATTGAGGGCTGCATCAGGATTGTGTTTGACCTTGGGGGGGGGGCATGGCCAGCTCAACATCACTTGTGTCGGGGGCGCCTGTGGTGGCCCGAGCACTCTGACAGTGAAAACAGGCTCCCGAGCTCCGTTTTCGGCTGCGACGGTCTCCTGCAACCCTCTGCCAATGAAAATGGTGCTCACGAGGGCTGCCCACAGCTCTCCCGAGCTCTGTTTTCGCTGGCAGAGGCACCGCAAGCTGGTCCTTTGCTGTTTCCAGGGCGGCCTCATGGGCCAGATCTAAGCACCCCACGGGCCAGATCTGGCCCTGAGCCTTGAGGTTGACACCCCTGGGCTAGAGCAACAAAATCTAACAAGTCTGGATGGGTTTCCTCATTCCTCCATTTATCTCTGTGTGAATGAGGAAGATACCTGTGGGAAGAATCTCAGGTTTTCAACTTGAAAACTTTTGAAAAGTTGAAGATTCAATTTTTTTCTCCGGTAACTTTCAACTTTCAGCCCCCTCTTGTCTGTTGCCTTGGTAGCAGCTGTTCCTTGCCCTTCATGACCGTATTCACTTCCCTCTAAACAGCCTCACAGCATTTTTCCTTTCTCCTTGTTATATCAATGAAAGTTAGGGCAAAGTCAGCTAAAATTTATTTTTAATGTTTGCTTCCTGCCCTAGATTTAAATCACTACCCTTATATACGTTCTGAAAGATGAACTCTCTCGTTTTTCACCAAATAACTAGCATGTAGGATGGGGGATCCTTTATGCTATTATTGCATTATTTTTATTTTATTTTTGTTTTGGTAGAGAACTATTAAAATGTAAGGATCAGAAAAATCCTTGAAGATAATCTAATCCAGTGATGGTGACTCTTTTGGGCTCAGTATGTCAAAAATTTGGAAAATGCCTAGCTGGATTTTTCTGGCATGTCACTCCCTGCCCAACAAAAAAGAACAATTTTATACCTTCTCCCAGTTAGGCCACCCCGAATAGCATAATTTGATTGCCTTGATGTTAGCCCTAGAACCATGGCTGCCACTCAAAAACTCTACCTTGCACCATTCCCCAAAGAATGCAAGCCTTGGGGAATGATACAATTGCTCTCACAGCCCAGGATTCCCCAGGATCTGAAGCAGGGGTGAAATTCAAAATTTTTCCCTAACGGTTCTGTGGGCGTGGTTTGGTGAGCGTGGCAGGGGAAGGATACTGCAAAATCTCCATTCCCACCCCACTCTGGAGCCAGCCAGTGGTGGTATTTGCTGGTTCTCCGAACTACTCAAAATTTCCGCTACTAGTTCTCCACAACCTGTCAGAACCTGCTTAATTTCACCCCTGGTCTGAAGCATGCAGCTTACCTTCAGATAGTGTTCTCTTTCAATTGACAGATCTCTGTGGCCTACCTGAGGTTGCTTTGGGTCACCCGAGTCTTAAAATTGGCTTCAGAGAATGTTCTTCCATAACCTCTGCAGCTTCTGAAAATTGCCCAAAAGCACACTTTATTCTCAAACAATTTTCAGAGGGTCTGGAGATCGTACAAGACCACACTCCTCTCTCACACAGTCTCTGATGTTTTTGAAAATTGCACAACAATGAACTGTGCTTTCAAGAATAGTTATTGCTGGGTGTTAGTGAATACTGGTGCGTCATCCAAAACATTATGGCATGTCACCTTTGACACATGTGCCATTGGTTTGTCATCACTGATCTAATCTATGCTGTTGTACCATGGAGGACTCTATTCCTGAAGCTCTTTCTGCAGTATGCTAGGCACCAGTATTTGAGCCAATGCTTCACTTTCAAAAAACATATTCCCTTTTTTTTGACATTAGAAAAAAATAGCACTTGTGCTCGAAAAGTGTTTGTCTTCCTGCTTAACTTCTTGTACCTTTGATATTTTTTTCCAAAGTCAGGAGATATACTTAGGCCAGGGGTGGGTTCTAACTTACCTTGCTGCCGGTTCACTTCCTCCCACGCTGCGTGGCTGCGCCTCATGAGCGTGCGCGCACTTTGTGGATGTGCGCATGCTCAGTAGCAAAAAATCAGAAAAAATCCAAAAAAAGCTGAAAACAAGATGGTGACACATGTGCAGTGCCAGAAACTTGGCTTCTGCGCATGCGCAGAAGAAAAAAAAACGAAAAATATTCCCCCCAAAAAAATCCCCAAAAAAGATGGCGGCCTCCACGGACTGGCACCGGCCGATCAAGTTCCGTGACATCATTATGATGTCACCAGTGGGTTGCTACCAGTTTGGGTGAACCGATCCAAACCAGTCCAAACCCACCTCTGACTTAGGCAATAGTTTTAGTCATGCAAAATAATAATAATAAAATATTATTATTATTATTATTTTGGCAGCAATGTAGAAAATAGGTAGGTTTATTTCATATTATTTTCTCTTTCTTTATAAAGAAATATGGATAGAAATTATGTGCCAAACCTATAATAGAGTAGATATCATTTTCAGTAATGACTTTAGTTATATTTGCATTTTCTGCGTATTTGAGTCAGAACCATAGCTTTTAAAATTCATTTAGAGAAATAAGTTATTAAATAAAACTGTCAGGTTAGAGAATATATACATAATACATTTTCACACTTCCTTAGATGTTTTAAAGTGACATATTATGCTTAGTAGACAGACACAGACTTCAGAGGATAATCAGAACTGCAGAAAAAACAATTACTGCCAACCTGCCTTCCATTGAGGACCTGTATACTGCACGAGTCAAAAAGAGGGCCGTGAAAATATTTACTGACCCCTCGCATCCTGGACACAAACTGTTTCAACTCCTACCCTCAAAACGACGCTATAGAGCACTGCACACCAAAACAACTAGACACAAGAACAGTTTTTTCCCAAACGCCATCACTCTGTTAAACAAATAATTCCCTCACCACTGTCAAACTATTCACTAAGGTTGCATTACTATTACTATTAGTCTTCTCATCGTTTCTATCACCCATCTCCTCCCACTTATGGCTGTAACTTGTTGCTTGTATCCTTATGATTTATATTAATATTGATTGTTTCCTGATTGCTTATTTGTACCCTATGACAATCATTAAGTGTTGTACCTCATGATTCTTGACAAATGTATCTTTTCTTTTATGTACACCGAGAGCATATGCACCAAAGACAAATTCCTTCAATCATTCCATCCAATCTCACTTGGCCAATAAAGAATTCTATTCTATTATGTTCTATTAGTAAATAAGCATGCTTTTGCTTTTATTTATTTAAATTCTTCATAAAAACTGCAATGTGCAGAGTATTTATATTTTTACAGAAGTATTGGGGGAAAAGTAATGTACTACAAAGAGATGCAATTGATAATAGATTTAGTCTGCAAAGAGTTCCTGGGCTATATTTAAGTGTTTAATAAATAGAGGTAAATTGGGATTAGTTTACATTGCATTTGTGAACTGAACTATACATATTATGTTTCCCTATGACACCTTTAGGTCAAAAGACGAAAATAAATTGATAGAAACTAGACCATACAAAATAATTTGCCAATTCATAGTTTGACAGTTAAGACAACACTTTAGTGTGTCCTAATTCATAAGTGTATTTGTGATAGCAATAGCAATAGCACTTAGACTTCTATACCGCTTCACAATGCTTTACAGCCCTCTCTAAGCAGTTTACACAGTCAGCATATTGCCCCCAACAATTTGGGTCCTCATTTTACCGATCTCAGCTGGATGGAAGGCTGAGTCAACCATGAGCCAGTGAGGCTCAAACTCCTTGCGGTTGGCAGAATTAGCCTGCAATACTGCATTCTAACCACTGCACCACCACAGTGATGATGGAGAAATTCGATAGAGCTTCTATTATTTTCAGAGGCAGATTATCTGTGAATACTAACAAATCAGCTCTGATCTAGTTCAGAAAACTAGTACCAATAATCTAATTGAACAATAGTACTTAATTTGAAAAGAGGAGGAGGGAGGAGGAGCCCATGCAGAAAATTTCTTTGAATTTTGGAGAATTAATTCAGTAATTCAAAGATTCAACTTAAATGTCTTCAAATGAAATTTCTGAATAAAGGCTTCATAGAGGCTAAATGCTCAGGTCAAATACAAAATACCTATTTTAGCTTACCCATGTTCTAATAGAGGTAAAACTATGTTTTCTGATTCTCATTCTACACCAGTGTGCTGTACGGAGAGTAACATATATGCAGGGGTGGGTTCCTCCTGGTTCGGACCGGATCTCCCGAACCAGTAGCGACCTGCTGGTGATGTCACTGTCGGTGCCATTCCATGTGCGCCGCCATCTTTTTTCTGGATTTTTCCCCTTACGCAGCTTGAAAAAGAGCCCGCCCACTGGCAGGTGAATACCAACCTTTATTTCTTTGCCCGAAGCACAGCTGATGAGCTCCTCAGCTGTGTTTCGGGCTAATTCCTGCTTCTGAACATGCGCGGAAGTGAAATCATGCGAGGGGATGTGTGCGCACACACGCGAAATGTTGCGATGCGAACCGGTGGTGAAGGTAAGTGGAACCCACCCCTGCATATATGCTACCTGCATCATGATATAATATACACAGTTGCATATTCCACAAATTGAAATGAAACTCCAGATGGGATTTTAACTCTCAACAACCTCTCTTTGTTTAGAAACAGAAGCAACTCCATTGTGTAAAGTCACATATGCAAAGACTGCAGTGGAAAATTATTTGGAGTTGGGCTCCAATTTATCATTTATTTTGTAAATGCTGAGTGGCTCAAAAGATAAAAACACACTCTTCACAGTTTACATGTGATCCCTATGGAAGCATCACAAATTAACAGTGTTTCACAGCCATCCCAATCAAGATGTTTTCTATATATGAATTCCAGATGGAAAAGAACACTTACTAAGATACTTTATATGCAAATTTAGGCAATCTCTTCTGTATCAAAACCATTCTTCCTGGAATATCCCTTGAGAAACCCCCCTCACCCAATCCAATCTCAAGTTATACTTGTGACAGCTACTCACTGGTAAAAATGTATGTTACTTCTAACCAAATACTACGCCGCCTTCGTTCTGATCTAAGTGTAGCTCACAAAATTATCTGCCACAATGTCTTACCTGTTAACGACTACTTCAGCTTCCACCGCAATAATACTCCAGCGCACAATAGATACAAACTTAATGTAAACCGCTCCAAACTTGATTGTAAAAAATTCGACTTCAGCAACAGAGTGGTCAATGCCTGGAACACTTTACCTGACTCAGTAGTTTCTTCCCCAAACCCCAAAAACTTCAACCTCAGATTATCTACCATCAACCTCACCCCATTCCTAAGAGGTCAGCAAGGCATAAGCGCACAATCATGCCTAACATTCCTGTCCTATGTACCCATATAATCATACCTCTTTTACTCTTATTCATGCTTGTATTATTACATATATATTCAATCATGTTTTACTGTTAAAACTTTGCTTATAATCATATATGCTTGACAAATAAAACAAATGCAAAATACAAATACAAATACTTCAGACAATAGCTTTGGTACCTTATCCGCATCTATGTAATAGTCATAGTTTCATTCAACAGTATAAAAAAAAATATAAGGATAAAAAGATTTTGAGGGTATACGGTATGTTCCCCCTTCATTTTATGCCATCATATTCTTCTAGAGTTGATTAAACAGCAAAGTAGGTACATAATGAAATCAGGTTCTATTGAGGCACATCAATTATCAAGACACCTACACACAGGGACGTGAATAACCCTTTGAAAGCTTTTCCAAGCTTTTCCAAGAGATCAGAAATCTGCAGGAAGGACTGTTACAAATACATACAGGAAATATAAAGATTGTGACAGTGAAAAAGGAAGAAGAGAAAGATTGATATTTCTCATTTACATCTTTCATTTATTTCTATTACCTTTGCCCCACTCCTGAAGAGCTGCCAAAGTCTGAAGCAAAATGCTATTTTTAGTATGTGTGAAATACAGTTTATATTGTACCTCCATGGGCAGCTATTTTATTTTACACTCATTCCCCAAAGATTTTTCTTGTCATTCTTTGCAGACAAATTGTTCCATACTCTTCTTTGCAATTATTCTTCTTTGTATGCTTTAGACCTATATGGAGTTTCTGTATTAGGTGGCTTCCTCATTAGTTCAAATACTCTTTCTTTCTTTCTTTCTTTCTTTCTTTCTTTCTTTCTTTCTTTCTTTCTTTCTTTCTTTCTTTCTTTCTTTTTGGCTCTAGAAGCAAAAGAAAATAATTTCTTTTTTCTTTTGTTCTGTTTCAAAGGAACTATTTGAAACACTTGGAACTAAACTGAAAGAGGATTGTTCTCAAGTCTCCAAGTGAGATTTTCAGCAATGTTACAATAGGAGATTGGCAGAGAGAGGCATTCTGTTTAAGGATATAGCGAAAAATTTATCCTGCACAAAATTGATATGTGTTATTGTATCTGGATAAAGAACAGTATTATGTGTTTGGCAAATATACCATACATGCTTACATGATATACTTCAGTTTCTTATTCTGGTAAATATTGTCTTCCAATAGATAAATTGCATATGATGATTGTTCTTTCTCTTCCCCCCAATCCTGCTATGCAAAAAATATAGCAATTAAACAACACATTTTTATATTCATGTATATTCAGGAGAAAAAAATAGTTTTCAATAGGGTTTCATTTCCGAGTGTGATTAATGCTGCAGATATAATCCTGCCATAAATTAAAATTATCATCACATCATATTGCTTTCCCCATTGCACTCAAATTAGTTCAAAACACAGCATGACAAAAGTATCTGCTCAAAGAATTAACACATCTTGTCCCTAATAACTCTAAAAATGTGACTTAAAGATAGTCATACAATAGGATAATATGAATATTTTCCTATGAAAAAGATTGGCCTATATAGTTTTTTTCTCTTTGTCATTATTAATCCCAGTTTAATAATTTAAACTAGGCTAATCCTAGTTTAGTAATTAAAAAGCATAGGGGTGACATGATAGCAGTGTTCCAATATTGGAGGGGCTGCCACAAAGAAGAAAATAACAACTTATTTTCCAAAGCACCAGAAGGCAAAACAAGAAATAATGGATGGAAAATAACCAAGGAGAGAAGCAACCTAGAACTAAGGAGAAATTTCCTCATAATGAGAACAATCAACCAAGTGGTTGCCTTCAGTGGTTGTCCGATGATGTCTGTCCGATGACAACAAGAAGAAGAAGAAGAAGAAGAAGAAGAAGAAGAAGAAGAAGAAGAAGAAGAAGAAGAAGAAGAAGACGAAGACGAAGAAGATGACGAAGAAGAAGAAGAAGAAGAAGAAGAAGAAGAAGAAGAAGAAGAAGAAGAAGAAGAAGAAGAAGAAGAAGAAGAAGAAGAAGAAGAAGAAGAAGAATCACCTCACCCTTTCACCACCACCACCCAAAAAAAGAAATGGCACTTTGTATAATGTTCTCCAAATATTCTCCATTGTATTTTTGGTAGCTCCCATCCATTCTGAAAGAGAAACTCTGAATGGCATTATGAAGATCAAAGATTGTGGGGACATGGAAAGAGAAAGATAAGGAAGAAATGTATTGATTAAGGCAGTGGTTCCCAACCTTTTTGTGATCGAGTACCACTTGGAGGTCCCGTACAGTCGCCGCGTACCACCTGGTTCCAGAGAAACTAAATTCGATCAGATATCACTTTATTTCCATAATTGTACCATTCCTTTTTTGGTCCCGCGCATCCAGCAACTGGATTCTTGGGCCGCTGGGATCAGGTGGGTGGCGTGTGGCAACAGTTGCAAATCGTTGCCAGATTATTTTGTGTTAGGCAGTAAACATTTTTGTGAAGTAAAAAATAACTAACTAAAAATCGTTCATGACCCCGAAAGTGTTCGCGTACCACCTGGAAGGCCCTCGCGTACCACTAGTGGTACACGTACCACAGGTTGGGAACCACTGGATTAAGGTTATGGACAAGGAATAGGGAATCCTAGGTTCTAGTCAGAGGTGGGTTCCTCCTGGTTCGGACCGGTTCTATAGAACCGGTAGTAACTTGATGGCCTGGGTTGCTAGAACCGGCAGTGACCCAGGCCTTCCACGCCCCCAAGCTGGTTCTCCCAGCGGCGCCATAGACACTGCCATCTTGTTTTTAGCTTCTGTGCATGCGCAGAAGCTTTTTTTATGTACTGCGCACATGCGCCCCCTGGGGCGCATCCCTGAGCGAACTGGCAGCAAAGAAAACCAGAACCCACCCCTGGTTCTAGTCCTCATTTATCCATGGAAGTTGGCTGAGTGACTAGGAACCAATCACACTTTCGCAGTCCTAAACTGGGAAGTCATAAAATACCTACCTATACACATCAGACCAGCCTGTATGATAGTTTCTGGCCCATGATGTTCAATCAATGAATTCTTAAAAGAAAGTGGAAAACCTTTTAAACAAGGCTCGTTTGAAAATGTATGGAAAATCAAAGCCAGGAATTAAGTCTATATATAATAAGGTAAGGATATATATATATATATATATATCAAAATTGAATTTGGATTGGACAAACATGTGATGCTGTGTAGAAGAAGAAAATGAACAAAATAAAAGTGCATAAGTAAAGAAAAATGAGCAAAATGAAGATGTACAGTTAAAAATAGGAATCCCATAAAGAAAATCTTTTTTTCCTGTAGAGGAAAACTACAGCCTAGGAATATACAAATCCTATTAACATCTTGGGTAGTGAAATAATTAGAAAGCCAGCTCAGAATGTTTAAAATGAGAGTGAAAAATTCTAAATTCATCATTAAAGTAATAGAAATTTTAAAAATCCATAAGTAAGATAACAATAAGACAGACTCCCTCTCTGAGGGAGATGGGGAGTTCAATCAATCAATGAATCAACCAATCAGTCAGTCAGTCAATCAATAAGATATATCATTGATATAGAAATCTGAACACCTTAAATTTAAATTCCCCAAATTGATGCAGTGTATCATCCTTACCGTCCCATATAGTGATGTCCATAAATTTTATTTAGTATCAAAAAATTGGACTCTGTGGTTCACTGAAAATAATGCAGACAGTTGAAAATGCTCATCACAATTTGGAAGAAAACATCTTGGAGGAGGAGAAAATTTTTACAAGTTACTACATGGAAGATACATAAAATAAACTTAAAATATAATAGATGAGATGAGGAACTGGTGATGTTTGCAAACTGACACTATCAAGAATGAGGTAGAAAGATGTCTTTTTGCAGTTCATCAATAAGCATTACAAATGAATAAATGACATCCAGGATTCAACCAGGGGTGGGTTCCTGCCGGTTCGGACCGGTAGTAAACCGGTGGTGATGTCATGGAGCTGGTTCTGTCGGTGCCAGTTCATGGCCACCACCATCTCTTTTTTTTGCTTTTTTGCTTTTTTTTTTGCTTTTTTTTTTTTTTTTGCTTTTTTTGTTATTTTTTGCTTCTACGCATGTGCAGAGGCCAGGTTTTCGGCACTTTCTGGCCACCATCTTTTTTTGCCTTTTTTTGCAATTTTTTGCTGGTTTTTGCTTCTGCACAAGCGCAGAAGCTGAGTTTTCGGCTCTGCGCATGCGCCCGCCCACAAAGCGCACCCACGTCCATGCAGCCATGTGGCGTGTGAGGAAGTGAACCGGCGGCGAGGTAAGTTAGAACCCACCCCTGGATTCAACATACATTAAACAGCAGCAAATGCAGGCTTTGTAAAAAGAAAACAAACTGTAGATCACATAATTAGTGAATGTAACAAAGATGCTCTGACTAACTACAAACAATATCATTACAGAATAGCCATTATGATCCCTTGGCATCTGTGCAAAAAATAAAATTTCCATATTTCCCAAATGTGGGGGGAAATCACAGTATTGAAAAAGCTTTTGAAAATTAAGTTGTTAAAATGTTATGGTTTTATAGTTTTGATTGCCAGCTAGACCCAAAACACAACAATAATTGAGAAAAGTAATTTTTGTAAATGTGGGACAGCCGAATAGAACAATAAGAATTGGAAAAATAATAAAATATAGCAGTTTAATAACAAAGGTAGTACTGCAGACTATGAGAATTTTTACATCATCCCTATACTTATTAGATGGAATAATAAACAGTTTAAATATTATTATAAGAACTAAATATTTTGATTAGATCAAATGTAGACCTATCAAAACAAACCAAAATAAACCATAAACCACTTGCTGGGCAGCTATTGTATTTTAAGATGCTATTTTAAGATGGTAACGAGATTCTCTTTGTGATTATTTCTGTTTGCCTCTTTACCATATTATTCCTTGATGAAATAATAACATAACCTCCTTGTCATGAGGTAAAGTCATGTGATGGTTTGTTGAGATTGTGAGCTGGGTTGAAGAAGACGGATTCTACTGGTGGTCACCCATGGTAGACAGGTCTTAGCAGAAGAGCCTTAATAAGTGAACCAAGTAACCCATTTAATATGGTGAGAAAACGTGGAAGGGGAGTTCTATAGCACAGCGGTCTCCAACCTTGGCAACTTCATGACTTGTGGACTTCAACTCCCAGAATTCCTCAGCCAACATGTGCTGGCTGAGGAATTCTGGGAGTTGAAGTCCACAAGTCATAAAGTTGCCAAGGTTGGAGACCCCTATGCTATAGCAGATTGATTATCACTCAAGTCAAGGACTGCATCAGATGTTCCTGGGCATTTACTGACATGTGTGCAATGGGATTTAGGAGCTATGGCTGGACAATTAAGATCTAGTCCTGTAGGGTTACTGGAAGAATAATTACAGAACAGACAAAAGTATACTGCATTTGAAAATCACACCATCGTAGCCTCCTAATGCAAATCAGAACCAACAAAGCAGGGATACTTAAAGCAAATATTTGAAATCACAAACAGCCATGGATTTAAAATGTTGAATGGCCAATTAGGACCATAAGGATGGAACCTACAAGTATCTGGGCATTTTATAATTGCATAACATCAAGGAGGGGGAGGAAGGAGAAGGGGAAGGAGGAGGAGGAGGAGGAGGAGAAGGAAAGAAGAAGAAGAAGAAGAAGAAGAAGAAGAAGAAGAAGAAGAAGAAGAAGAAGAAGAAGAAGAAGAAGAAGAAGAAGAAGAAAACCAATTTCTCAACAATTAAGCAGTTTTAGTTCAACAGCAAAATGGTGAAACTAAAAGAATAAATATACGCTAGTTTTTCATACAGTATATTTTCACTTGGGTGGGTTATCCAATGCCAAATACTTTCCCTTGAAGTTATTCCTTTGAAACAACTTTCAGATGGATAATTTAAACACTTTCAGAAATACATAAAGTGAAAATCTACTTTTTAAAGAATGTCATTGCAGATGTTGGCCTCTGGAAATATGTCTTCCCCCCCAAAAGCATATTTTCCTAGCTATAATTATCTTGCGATTGGGAAAGGAAGGGATTTGAATTGTAGTTGGTAAGTAGGTGTATACTTAATAAGGTTTTCATAGGCAACCTTCTTATGAAAGATTGGGGTAGGACTTTTTTTTCTCAAGTTCCTACTTAGCATTTGAAATCAACCACCTTTTTTGAATGGCAAGTAGATGAGGTGAATAAGTGAAGAATCTCCAGTGCTCTTCTGAGATTTCTGGCATAACTACTATTAATATATTAGGTGAGTTGATCAGTTTATATCAGAGGTCTTCAAACTTGGCAATTTTAAGACTTGTGGACTTCAACTCCCAGAATTACCAAGCCAGCATAGCTGGCTGGAGAATTCTGGGAGTTGAACTCCACAAGTCTTAAAGTTGCTAAGTTTGAGGACCCCTGGTTTATATCTAGTCCATATCACATTTGTATCTCTTCCTTTACATTGAAATACATATTATGGGATGGACAGCACTGTTCTCCTATGAACTAGGTAAGTGATGGCGAACCTTTTTTGGCTCGGGTGCCAAAAGGGTGTGGGCACGCACGATAGTGTGCGCGTGCGTGCCCACACCCATAATGCAATGCCCTCACCCCGCACATTCGCACAATCCCCACACTGCCCCCTGTGCATGTGCACAACCCCCTGCACTGCCCCCCACGCATGCGCACAGGCCTCACTGAAGCCTCCGGACTTCCGGTAGGCCCGTTGGGCCGTTTTTTGCTGTCCCCAGGGTTCAGGAGGCTTTCCTGAAGCCTGGAGAGAGCGAAAACGGCTGAAAAGAAGTCTGAAAATCAGCTGACCAGCACACACATGCGTGCTGGAGCTGACATAGGGCAACGCCTCGCATGCCCTCAGATATGACTCCGCGTGCCACCTGTGGCACCCGTGCCATAGGATCGCCATCACTGAACTAGGTTATAAGAGGCAGGTCATCAAAAAAGATAAAGTTGTAAATATATTTTGGTTTTTTTCAAATAAATAATTATGGTACAATACACAAGTACAAACCCTATGGCATTGCTGTGTTCTAAATGATAGTTTGGTCTGAGAGATACTTACATGGAATTGATGAAAATTGCATTACTGTAACATCTCTGGCCTGTGGTTAGTTTTAGAATTAGGTTGGCCTAATGATAGGGATATACAACTATGCTGGCATGATTGAACAGGACTGAGGTCAGTAGTTCAGAGGCTTTCCAATGGAACATTATTATTAGTCATCACCAGTAATGGAAGCATTTTGTTTCCAAGGTCCCACAACATATTATGTTGGTGTTCTTCTAAGGTCAATGGTTCAATGGCTGTAATGGGTTCACATGCTTATAAAATAAAGAATAGACATTTAATTCTTGGATGTCTAAAGGCAGAAGAATCTAACAAAGAGCTATTGAAATATTTCTCAGTATAGATATAAACTAGAGATACTGTACATAAACAGAATTCCAGGAAAGCATGTTCCTGATAGCATTGCTTGCATATCCCAAATTTACCCAAAGTATATGTGTGTGTGTGTGTGTGTGTGTGTGTATGTGTGTGTATATCTATATATCTATATATCTATATATCTATATATCTATATCTATATCTATATCTATATATCTGTGTATCTCTCTCTCTCTCTCTCTCTCTCTCTCTCTCTCTCTCTCTCTCTCTCTCTCTCTCTATCTATTTATCTCTATCTCTATCTATCTATCTATCTATCTATCTATCTATCTATCTATCTATCTATCTATCTATCTATCTATCTATCTATCTATCTATCTATCTATCTATCTATCTATCTATACTGCCGAGTCACCTGTATACCCAATTATGGGAGGGAGCCTTGAAGTAGACAGTCTGTTAATGGAATTATATACAGCACCTACAGAGTAAGCTGACTGGACAGAAATTAGCTTGATGATGTTTTATAAGCTTTATAAGCAATTCAACAGATCTTTAAGGTCAATTTTCATAAAATTGAGAAATGTTTCCCAGGAGATTCCGGATGAAACATGCATGAACAAAATTGGGAAAGTCAGCCAATATTGTTCAGCATGTTTGGCTGTAATACAGACCTTTGTGAACATAGTTTTCCAACTTTTCCTAGAAAAATTTAATTCTTCAACCAAGACTACTGTCAAGGTAAATATTTAAAATGGGGTCCTTGATCATAGAATGTACCATTACTGAAAACCAGAAGGACATATCAATGTGTCTGGCTCAGTATATTAACATTCCACTATTTATTCAATGACAGCTAGCAAAGAGGACATTACCCACGTGGAAGAATAGAGTTAGACTAATGTAGCAATTAAGCTGCCGGATTAGGAACCAGCTTCATGTCAACCCTCATCCATGAAATATCAAACTTCTCTGAGCCCAATCTTCATGTGGCTTCTGTTTTGAGTTCCTGATGAAATAATGGGATGAAAAACTGACAAATTAGTAAAAGCATATTAACATGTGTGAATCTTGGAGACTCAAAACATACTTCTTATTTTTTTTAAAAAAAGTAATATGAACTTGAGCAATCTAAGGAAAACTACAAAGGATGGCTCTTCTCCTTTTCTTTCTGTTTAGTAGTTCTTCTGAACCTTGAGATTATTTATAAATAATAGCAATAGCACTTAGACTTATATACTGCTTCACAGTGGTTTTACAGCCCTCTCTAAGCGATTTACAGAGTCAGCATATTTGCCCACCTCGGAAGGATGGAAGGCTGAGTCAACCTTGAGCCTGGTGAGATTTGATCTGCCAAATTGCAGTCAACCGGCAGTCAGCAGAAGTATCCTGCAGTACTGCATTCTAACCACTGCGCCACCGTGGCTCTTGGCAAATGCTACACTCAAATGTCAAGCAGGCAGCTCAGCCCATATGTGCAGAGGTGACTTCCCTACTACAAGTTGGTCCAAGAGAGTCAGCATGAGAAAAGGAATTAGCAGCACTGATAAGGAACTGGATTATAACTTTTGCCAGGAACAGTCACTGGAATCAATTCTCCAGGCTGTTACCAACTGTTATTCCAGACATAAGAAAAACGAATGGCAAATAAGACTACCACGTGACCTTATTTCCACTCGATGCACTTTTGGGGGATTTAATAGCTTTGTTATATATTCAACAGTTAATTTTTTTTCAAGGTTGTTAGGATTCTTTTGGTTTGTTTGTTTCACTTTGCACTCTTTGAAATTAGCAGGAAGAGGAAAATAATGGAATAAATTGTGGATAATAGCGCAATTTACAATGCCTTAATCATGCTAGCACAATGAAAATCAGTATGCCTTGAGCATTAGGGTTAAAATCAATACAAAGTAATTTCTAAGGTATACTGAAAAGCATCTATAATAATTGAGTAGATGTTAAATAGGGCAAAACATTCCCTGTAAAATGTCAGAAAAGGAGGAGGGGGATGTTACATCTTAGCATATTTTTGGTCCACTTACTAATAAGTGGATTTTTTTTTCAAGCAATTAAATTAAGGATTTGAACTTGTCTGCTGTGGCTAGACACATCTTTTTTTTTTTTTTTAAAGAAAAATCCATAATAAAATAAGATTAAAGGCCTGAAGGTCAAATTAGGCCTTTTTGTGCATGTATGAAGAACCACTGTATACTTTTTAGAACTTTTTGTATATTATTTCTTAAAATGTTGTCATCAATGTGATCAGCAAACTCATTTTCTCTTATCCCCTAGCCCAGTGATGACGAACCTTTTTTTGCTCATGTGCCAAAAGGGAGCGTGTGTGCGTGCCCACACCCATAATGCAATGCTCTCCCCCATGCATGTGTGCACAACGCCCCCCTGCACATGCACGCAGGCCTCACTGAAGCCTCCAGACTTCTGGTAGGCCCGTAGGGCCATTTTTCGCCTTCCCCTGGCTTCAGGAGGTTTTACTAAAGCCTGGGGAGGGTGAAAACGCCCTTTCCCCACCCTCCGGAAGGCCAAAAAATCAGCTGGCCAGTGCGCACATGAGTGCTGGAGCTGACATAGGGCAAAGCCTCGCATGCCCTCAAATATGGCTCCGTGTGCCATAGGTTCGCCGTCACCTCCCTAGCCTATCATTCCTTCATTTTAAACATAATTATTTTTCATAAACTTGCACATTCCTGTGCTGATATATTTTCTCTACGCAATCAATTGATTTAACAAAAAGCAATAAAAAATGGAACACTGAGATAATGCCATACATTTGCAGAAATGACAGAAGATGTGGAAAATCAATAATAGTTAAATCTTATACAGCATAAATCCCATGTTCACACATTGGTATGCAAATAGAAGAGAATCTGGTACTGATGCCAAAATTGAATAGTCTCAGAGTGCTTCAATTAATTGGGTTTTGTTTTATTCTCCTCTAGTTATTTATTGCTAAAATGGTACCTTCACATATTTTCTGAACTTTTAAAGTTATGAGCCCAAATTGCAGTGAGCTTATTATATGTGCAATCTCAGGTCATTAACTAATTTACATGAAGCTCAATACTTCATATAGAATATTCATTTTAAGTGAGAAAATCCCCTTTTAAAATCAATTACAATGGCCTTCAGATAGTCAGTTCATTAACTTTAAAAACTGAACAAACAATCTGATTTAAAAAAACAACACCAAAACATACTCTTATGAAAATCTAGGAACCTGTCATCTTGAGGATTTTTTTTTATAAACCCACACTTGAGTATAAATAATAAATAAATAAAAGAGATAAGAAACCACAACATCACTTTGGGATTGACCACATATACAGAACTAAAACAAGAAACAATAGATGGAAACTAACCAAAGAGAGAAGCAACCTAGAACTAAAGAGAAAATTCGGTGAGAGCAATCTACCAATGGAATAATTTGCTTTCAGAAGTTGTGGGTGCTCCATCACTGGAGGCTTTTATGAAGAGATTGGACAACCATTTGTCTGAAATGGTATAGGATCTCTTGCTTGAGCAGAGGGTTGGACCAAAAGACTTTCAAGGTGCCTTTCAACTCTGTTATTCTATGTTCTATGTTCTAACACTAGGCTATGTAAATGAATTATATATCCTAAGGTGGATAAGGGATTGTCACACATAGTGGCAAATCATGTGGCTCTAACTTATCCCTTTGTTTCCGAAGCATCTTTGAAGTTCTAGTTTTAATCGTCAGACCTCTGCTATCTGGTAAATGTGTTGCTCTGGCAGGCAGGCAACAAATGAAAAGAAAAGAAAAGAAAGGAAAGGAAAGGAAAGGAAAAGAAAGGAAAGGAAAGGAAAGGAAAGGAAAGGAAAGGAAAGGAAAGGAAAAGAAAAGAAAAGAAAGGAAAGGAAAGGAAAGGAAAAGAAAGGAAAGGAAAGGAAAGGAAAGGAAAGGAAAGGAAAGGAAAGGAAAAAAGAAAAGTGCACAAAACATGCTGGTAAGAAGGAAGAGGACTGAATTCAGTGATCAATAGACTTCTTTTAATTTCTAGGACTTGGACAGGCATTCAGACATTCTATTTACAGCAACTATCATAGCAAGATCAAGAGCATTGAACCACTCAGGTTCTTAGACAACATAGGAGGGACCATGGAGAAATCAAAGGAAAGTGAGAACCCTTAATCAAATTTCTAGATGTTTGTAATTTTGTGAACACTGCAGGGGTGAGCTGAATGAATATTTGGTAAAGTCCTGTGACAATAAATAATATAAAATGTGTGCGATAATTATTAACATATTGTGACAAAGAGATTCAATTGGCATGGACAACACAAGATGGATTATGAGCAGATGGGTTGGTTGGGAGAAGAATGTCCTAGCTCATCTTTGTCTGTAGTTAAGTTGGAATTGAAATTGAGAGGAATGTCAATGTTTGTTCCTTCTTTAGCTTGGAATATTGTACCTCAGTTGTACCTCATGATTCTTGACAAATGTATCTTTTCTTTTATGTACACTGAGAGCATATGCACCAAAGACAAATTCCTTGTGTGTCCAATCACACTTGGCCAATAAAAAAATTCTATTCTATTCTATTCTATTCTATTCTATTCTATTCTATTCTATTCTATTCTATTCTATTCTATTCTATTCTATTCTATTCTATTCTATATCCAGTTCTCCATTCTTTAGAGAGGTAGGGCAACATTTATTTATTCTCCTTTTAATCAAAAGTATACACTTCTTCAATCTTAACAAGTTCTAAGGAGCAATGGGGTTTTCATAGTTCTGTAGTAATGAATTCTTCTAGAGAACATAAGAGGAAGATTCTGCTAGTGCAGAATGCGGCGGCGCGTATGGTGATGGGTGTCCCTAGATACACCCATGTGACACCCATCCTTCGCGAACTGCACTGGCTGCCTATAGGTCTTTGAGCACAATTCAAGGTGTTGGTGATTACCTTTAAAGCCCTACATGGCTTAGGAAGGCGAGACCGCCTTCTCCAACATACCTCCCTAAGACCGATTAGAACCCACAGAGTTGGTCTGCTGGTGGTCCCGTCAGCCAAACAATGTCGGCTGGCGGGCCCATGAACGAGGGCCTTCTCTGTGGCAGCACCGGCTCTCTGGAATACACTACCCCCCCAAGATCCGCATTATTCCCACCCTGCCAGCCTTCAGAAAAGCAGTAAAAACATGGCTTTGTCGACAGGCCTGGGGCCAATGATTTTAATACAAGACCGATCACTCTTGGCCCCATGAATGATTTATTGTATGGGTTTTTAAATTGTGGTTTTTAATGTTTTTAAATGTTTTAATATCTATTGTTTTTAATGCTTTTTATATTTGTTGTTGTATGTGAATTTTTACTGTTGTGAGCCGCCCAGAGTCTCTGTGGAGTGGGCGGCATACAAATGCAACTAATAAATAAAATAAATAAATAAAGATTACAATGGAAATGTGATTGTATTGTAGTGGTGAGGTATTTGGCACTTTTCCCATTAAAGAATGTAAAAGAAGCACACCCCTGGGGTAAGATTATCTTTTTTCCACCTATCAATCATTTTAGAGGATCTTCCTAGCAACTCAGTTGGAGACTAAATCAGATCAAACAACTTTTCTGGAGCCTCAGATCTGAATCTCAAAATGAGTTTGGCAATTTTTGCACTTCTCTATAGGGAACATTTAAAGCAGTGGAATTTGATGGCATCTCTCATCAATCATTGCTGTTGGCAAAATACAAAATCTGTGAGTTGGAAAAATCTGGGCAGTTTATACATGCTTAGGTTAACTAGGGATCAGACATTCTGGTGGCATCATATCAAGTGGGATATCCAGAGACTACAGTGACTTTCTGCCAGCCCCAAATTCTTTATCTAGGTTTCTGAGGATTATTTGTTACGTAAATATTAATGGATGGTTAAGTGGTACATTATCTGCATTCATTCTCACATTTTCCACTACTTCAAACTATAAAATATTAGTTACTGTCCTTTGTGAGATACTCAGTTTTTACATATACATTTCTCCAGCAGTCTAGACAAGATATAGCCATAAAAGACTTCCTGTTTAAAATTCAGATTGTGATTTTAAAATGTTGAAATGTATAAGCCACCCTGTAAAAATGTTTTATTTTTGAAGCGTGGCAGATCTATTTTCAAAATGAATGAAATATAAGGAAGGAAATGTCCAGACCCTAAAGTCTCTTCCGACTCATTTCAACCTGATCTGAACAACTGTCATTTCTCATTTGGACATTTCTAAGATTTGAATTTATCAGTCTCAGAAAAAGCCAAAAGGAAGGAAGCTGGAAGGCAGGAGACACCTTGAGAAGCAGTGGTTGTTGTGGCTAGGAGGGCCTTCGTATAACTTTATATTGTTTGCTGCTTACGCTAAGGTGACCAGATTTTTTTTAAGCGGGACACCATTGACGGGGGGTGGGCCCACCTGGACGCCGCCATTTGAGTTTTGCCCTCTGCGCATGCACAGAATGCTGTGCATGCGCAGAGGGCAAAAGAACGCAAATGTCGGCATCCAGGTGGGTGGGGGGAGGCGGGAGGCCTTTCCTCGCCTCCCGCCTCCCCTTCGGGAGCCGGCAGTGGCTTGGGCTGGCTGGCTGGTAGAAATGCTCCGCCTGTGTTTCGCGATCCCCGAGGATACCCAAGCCCTCCCCCCAACTCTACCTCCTGCCGCCCCTTGCTAGCCAAGTACATCTTCGCCTCCGGTTACCTTTCCCCGTGGGGCGGGACAACCCCACCACTGGGCAAGTGGTTCCTGTTCAGTGCCATGTTCCCGGCTAATGGCACCGACCGAGGCGGCTTGTCTCTTTCGTCCCTTGCCACGGCAGAGCTGCCCCGTAGCCGCCGTGATCTCCTGGCATGCAGGACTGCCTCTCGGTGGAGTGGAGGCGTAGCGGTCAGTCGGCTGTGGGGGAGCCTGTCCCGCGGACACCTCCTGGTCACTTGGGATGACTGCAAAAGTCACGGTGGTGCTACTGCGGTAAGGTGACCAGACGTCCGGGCATTCTTTCCAAAAAAGCGTGACTTTTTGGAAACAATGCGGGACGCGGGACACATGCTTGAAAAGCGTGTCTGTCCCGCCAAAAGTGGGACGTCTGGTCACCTTAGCTTACGCCCATTCCTAGATCAAGGGGCCTCACAGTCACTCATGCCTTAGTCCCCTCCCAATTGGAATATTGAAATGTGCTTTACGTGGGGATGCCTTTGAAGTGATACAGAAAGTTCAGCTGTTGCAGAACACATATTGCACTTCTAATCCGTGAACTGAATTGGTTATCAGTTTGTTTCCAGATCCACTTCAAGGTCCTGATTTTGTCCTTTAAAGCTCTACATGGCATCGGACAAAGCTGTTTCCCATTAATTACACCTTCCCATCCCACCAGATCTAGTAAAGCCTGCTGCAGGTTGCATCATTTAAGGAATTTCAGTACATTTGGCAGTCCCTACGTCAGTGATGGCTAACCTTTTTTGGCTCGGGTGCCAAAAGGATGCATGCACACATGCTAGCACTCGCGTGCCCATACCCATACCCTCCCCGCGCTGCCTCCCATGCATTTATACAACCCACCGCACTGCCCCTATAAATGTGCACAACTCCCATGCCCTGCCCCCCCACATGCATGCGCACAGGGCCGCATTGAGACCTCCAGACTCCTGAAGCATGGGGACAGTGAAAAACGGGCCAATGGGCCAACTGAAAGTTTGTTTCTGAACTTCCGGTTGGCCCATTGGCCCATTTTTTGCCATCCTCAGGGTTCAGGGAAGCCTCCTGAAGCCTGGGGATGACAAAAAATGGCAGAAAAGAAGGCCGAAAATCAGCTAGCCAGCACGCGCATGCGCGCTGGAGCTAACAAAGGGCAACACCTCGTGTACCCTCAGATATGGTTCCATGTGCCGCCTGTGGGACGCGTGCCATAGGTTCACCATCATTGTCCTAGGTGGTGGCGTTTCTTAAATGTGATGCCCATGTTGTGGAATATTCTTTCCCTTCTCATATCCCCCAGGTTAGATTGGCAGACCTGGTTGTGCCATCAAGTCTGTGGACCCCTGGGAACTGGCAGACTTGGGAGGTGGCTCTGTTATTTTTAACATCCTTTTGCCCATTTTTTTTAAATCTGTGTTTTATCATTTTAATGTTTTTAATAATAAGAAGTGTTGCTATTTGGGAATTACTCTGTTTCTTACATTTGTTATACACTGCCAAAAATACTTGTTTTGCAGCTACAGCATATAAATTTGAGCAATAGATTTTTATACATTTTGTGGGCATTTATGTTGGTAAGAACTATTTTAGGATCTTTTCCAGTTCCAGCTCCTGATTGAAAGGATGGATGGTGTTATTACTGTACATTATAGGCGCCATCATTTTTTTTAAAAAAAATAATGGTATGAATCCAGAATACACAAAACAAACAAATTGTTATTTGTAAAAAGCACACATCAAATGTTTCAGCACTAAAGCTTAAAAGCTGGTGTTCTAACTTAAATTTAAGAAATAAGCTGTATTTAATAAATTCGTGCTCTGGGGTTGAAATGGATCCTGTAGTGCTATAGGACTGTACTTTATATGACCAAAAAAAGAGGAAGACTTGTGCTCTGATTACTAAATTTGGCACTCAAGTGCCATCCCGCTGTGATGCATTTCGAGTAAATGCTATAATCACTTAACTTACAGATGCAACCATTCTTTATGGAATTAACATGATGAAGGGGTTTTCTTTCCATTGCCCTCCTCCCCCAGTTGATATTGCATAACCTCACTTTTGTACAATGAAACAAAGTTTCCAGTCAATCTATATCACAGGTTATCTGGATTTGTGCTGTGTATTACTCTGCAGAGATGGGAAAACAAAAACCATCCATATAGGGACAGAAAGGGTAGAATTATATTGCTTAATATGAAAATCTGTAGTTGTCATTCACAGTAGGGGAAAAAAACCCAAACCTCCATAATTTCTAGTTTTTAATTTTTAATAATTTGATTTAATAATTTTTAATAATTTTATAATTTTTAAAAAGAGACTGGACAGACACTTGTCTGAAATGGGATAGGGCCATGATGGCGAACCTATGGCACACGTGCCACAGGTGGCACGCAGAGCAGGGGTGAAATGCTCCAGGTTCAGACCGGTTCAGGTGTACCAGTAGTGACGGCCACCCGTGGTTTGCCGAACCGCCAGTGATGGCTGGCTGGCCATTCCCCTGAACCGGTCCGCAGGTCACCGGTCGCTCGCCCTGCAAGCAGATGTCCCAGGACTGCACATGCGGTAGGATGCGAGTCCGCACCGGAAGAGGGCTGCGGGAGATGCAGTGCACATGTGCAACAGCCCAGGGACATCCGCTTGCCATTTCCTGCCTTTTGGGCCTGGCGCACTCTGCTTCTGCGGCGCCTTTGTCTGACTGCCACTGCTCTCAGACTCAGCCCCATAGCACCAGCAGCAGCAGCAGCAGAAGGTAAGGCAACACTGGCGGGGAGGAGGAAGACCCGCTATGCCTCGGGTCCCAAAGGGCAGGGTGTGCTCTTGCCTGGGCTCTCTGCCATCCCAGAACTGCACCGCACTGGGGAATTTCCCTGCATGGCCACGGTGGGGGCAGAGCCACCCAGCAAGGCTTTGTTTGAGCATGAGTTGGTATGGGGTGTGGAGCTTTGAGGCTGGAAAGGGCTCGGAGCAGCAAGAAGGAAGGAAAAGTGACTGTGACTTTCTCCTCCTCCTCCTCCTCCTCTTCCTCCTCCTCCTCCTCCTCCTCCTCCTCCTCCTCCTCCTCTTCTTCTCCTCTGCCAGCTTCGAAGCTGGGAAGGGCTTGGAGTGGCAAGAGGAAAGGAAATGTGACCGCGACTTTCTCCTCCTCCTCCTTGCAGGGTTCATTGAGTTCATTTTGCAAGCTTGCCCGAGGTTTGCACAGCCTTTGGGGCTTTTGTGCAGCAAGACCCCCTCTTCCTCCTCCTCCTGCGCAGCTCTAACATGTGCAAAAGCAGGGAGAAGTGTTAAGAGAACAGATTGATAGTATAGTGTCAGGGTTCCAAGTAATAGATCCATTTCAAGCAACACTCCAAGGCAAGTAGATTCCTCAAAGAATAGCTTTATTGGAAATATCATATTGGCACATATCTGGTGAAAACCGACTCTGAAAAGTCCCGTGGTTTTTCACCTAATTAAAAGTAAAAAAAAAACTCTCAATCCCCAAACAATCAATCACATGGTCCAATCAAGGCACTGTCTGATGGTCTGGTGATATCACTCCTCCTTCCTCCAACCAGGTGTGAGAACGTCCTTGGTTCCCAAGAGAAAGTATTTTGTTTTGACTACACAACCTCAGCCATCTCTAATCCCCCCTCCCTATCCCTCAGCTCCAGTGTGGCAGCACTGAAGCTCAAAGATGGCTTTGGCCAGACCAGCTTTAGGGTTGACATATAGGCTCATTGGTGCAGTGTTATAACATTTTGCAGTTCAAATCTAAAAATATTTCATCCGTACAGGTAGTCCTCAGTGTCATTCAGTGACTGTTGAAAATTACAATGATGCTGAACAAAGGAACATGAACTGTGCTCAAAGTTACAGCTGCTGCAGTGCCCCTACAGTCATTTAATCTCAATTCAGTGGTTTGGCAATTTGCCCCCTCCTGCAATCAAACACAGGGATGCTGCAACTGCTCTCACCTGTCTATCTTTCCCCCCTATCCTGCCCCACTGGGTTCCTTGTGCCTGCTTTCCACCTGTTTGGGGATCCAATTGAGTGGGAAGATTTGTGATGGGTGTTTGAGCAGGTGGGGGAGGTCCTGGGAGGTCTGGCAGAAGCCCAGGCAAACAACACAGCACTTCCCCAGCTCACATATGGCAAGTAAGATTTGCAGTGAGCCTACAATTACATATCATAAATAAGTTTTAAACAACAACTTCCTCTGCATGTGTGTTCAGCTCAAGAAAAGCACTATTATAGATCAGGAACATTCAGAAGTTGTGATCTTATTTATTTGTTCAAGATGATTTACTTGGCATTCCTTCCTCTCCCCCCCACCCCACCCTACAATAACACCCTTGTGAGTTAGATTGAGCTGGGAGACTGGTCCCAAATCACACAATGAGCTTTCATTGTTTTCAACACATAATTGAAGAACATAATTCATAAGACTGAACATGAAATTGCAGCTTCAGTCTGCTTAATGCAATGAATAGCCAGGTTCAGCACATCATTCATTCGCACAACCTGTTGAATAGGCTCATTTGGTGTCATCCTGCTCTGGCCTTCCTTGGCCCTTATTCCACTAAACACAAAGAAGGATGCAACAGCATTCAAGGAGAACGAGTGATGACCAAAACTTATAAACCTTACACAATAGTTGACAGAGGAAGAGAGGATTTATGATACTACATCTAGACAGGAGTAAGAAAACCTGTGTCCTTGACTCTGGCATTCAGCAGACTTTCAAATTAAGCTATGGACAGCTCCCCAGCCATATATTGAGACCTGCCAAAGATTCAGTAAATCTCTTATAATATTGTGAACTGTCATATCCTTGTCCTTCCACGTTTGATCGAAAAACAGTGGTTTATAAAATCCATACTTATTACATTTCTGTTATTTTCCCTCTAGGACAAAGATGGGGACCTAGATTTTGTCTGGGGCTTCAGATTGGATGATGGTGTGCTTCACATAATGTATCAACCAGTTCACCCAGAATCGAAAATGTGAGCACGCATGTGCCTTGTGCACATGCGCGCTGCATCAAAAACACACTGTATCAAAAACACAGCGATTGTATACAATGGGATAGCTTCGCCTGCACATGCGCCATCCATGCATGCACGCAGCATCAAAAAATACAGCAATTTGCTTGCATGCGCCATCCGCACATGCGTTCGGCGTCAAAAAACACAGTGATATAGGAAGGGATTGCACCTGGGAGGATGAGCGCAGATCGCAACTATCGGTTCGCCCAAACCGGTCCAAACCAGCTGAATCCCACCCCTGGTTGTAGTCCAGAATTTGTATCCTGGAGGGAACTGCATACTTTAATGCAATTCTTTTCTCTATACAGAAAGAGTCCTGAGCCATCTCTTCCTGCATCACCCTGTATGTTTTTACTTACAGATGTGTAATTGTCATCCTAAAGAAGACAAAGGCCAGTTGGATATGTCCTTCCCCCCCCCCCTCTAAAGGTGTATGTATTATGGATCTGAAAACAATTTTGGGATGGGTTCCCTACATGCAAATGGTGTGGTGAGATATCTGGACAATCCAACATTTCGACGTTTTGACATTTAGGCTTCCCAATCTAAAAAGGATGTGGAGACAAGGAAGATATGGAGTTAATGCTATTGCTATTCTCCCTGAATTGGAGAACAGAATTGCCTCCTGCTATCCCTTGCTGTGCTTGTTTCAGCCCAAGCTCATTTGGAGAGCTACGTAGATAAGAGGGCCCGTGTTTCCTTTTAATATCACATTTAGCAATCTATTCATCAGAAAGATCAAATGCTCATTTGTAGAACCAATGTAAATCAGTTCCCTCCATCAAGGAAAGTGACCTTCTGCCTTTGATTCTAAATCTTTTAACTTCAACATTCAAATGCTAAAGAAATCATCTAACTCATCGGATTCTCCCGTTTCAAGGATGCTGGGCTGATACGTTAAAGAAGCTTTTTTAAAAAAATTGTAACGTAAGCTTAGATGTGTCCCTTAATGTGGCTTTCCTACCTGGTTCTGAAATGATGATTGGCAGTTGAGGGAAGAAAATACTCCCTTTCCTCATTCTCTATCTTATCACTCAGTTTTAATGATAGGGAATTGTCAGGCCAATGTTAGCTGTCTAGATGCTGCATTGCAGCTGTGAATAGTTTATGTATAGAGAAGGGAACCACCTAGTTCCGAATCTTATATGCAAGGAAGAAACTTTAACTTTTAAAAGTTGACTAAGACACGTCAATTAAAAAAAATGATAATGCCAGGCTAGCATCAGTTTCTATTGCGCCCTAAATCCCCATGCCAATAAAATATAAGGAAGACATTATTAAACAGAGTACCATTTCCAAACGAGCAGAGGCATGCTATCTTGACATCTATCTAACCCAGGGGTAGGCAAAGTTGGCTCTTCTATGACTCATGGACTTCAACTCCCAGAATTCCTGAGCTAGCATGATTGGCTCAGAAAGTCTGGGAGTTGAAGTCCATGAGTCATAGAAGAGCCAACTTTGCCTACCCCTGATCTAACCCATCTTTAAAGGGAATTTTAAAAAATACTTGCAAATAAAAAGCAAACCCTGAGTGAATAACATGCAAGAATGCTGGATTTTGAACTTTGTGAACACGACAGAGAAAACATGGTTACAGAGTACAACAACGGTCTCTTATTGCATTAAAGATGAAGGAATGTAGAATACAGAATAATAGAGTTGGAAGGGACCTTGGAGGTCTTCTAGTCCAACCTGAATGAATGCACTACCTGACTCTGTCGTTTCTTCCCCAAACCCCAAAAACTTTAATAATCTTAGACTGTCTCAGTCGACCTCACCCCATTCCTAAGAGGTCTGTAAGAGGCGTGTATAAGTGCACCATCGTGCCTACCATCCCTGTCTTACTGTCCTATTGTCTAAATTTATCTGTACCTACTTTCCTTTTGTTTATGTTTATACCATACCTGTTATCTTGTACATGTTTTGACAAAATAAATAAATAAAATAAATAAATAAAAAACCTCCTGGTCAAGCAGGAGACTCTATACCAGTGTTTCTCAACCTTGGCAGTTTGAAGATGTGTGGACTTCAACTCCCAGAATTCCACAGCCAGCAACGCTGGCTGGGGAATTCTGGGAGTTGAAGTCCACACATCTTCAAACTGCCAAGGTTGAGAAACACTGCTCTATACCATTTCAGACAAGTGGTTGTCCAATGTCTTCTTAAAAGCCTCCCGTGATGGAGCACCCACAACTCCTGAAGGCAAGCTGTTCCATTGGTTAATTCTTCTCTGTCACAGTGTGATTATTGTCAATTGTATGTATATGCAGGGAGCTGCATCCCTATCTAATATAATGGTACATTCCTGAGCACGTGGTTGATATGTTCTTGTACGCATGTGTGCATTCCTGAATCTCCATTCCTTCCTTCTTACTTGACTCTTGACTGGGAGAGTCGCATTTTATAGCAGAGATGTAAACAATGAGATTTTATTGTTTTTGTACCGAAATAAATATTTTAATTAGACTTTTAAACTCCGGCTTTATTTCTAATGTCTGAATTCTGGGAGAAAGATCAAACATCGCCTCTGTGAGATTAATTCTCACTCCGACATTCTCACTGTCAGGAAAATTCTTCTTTGTTCTAGGCTGCTTCTCTCCTTGCTTAGTTTTTATTAGTGACTATATCCTTTTTCCTAAATTTCAGCACTGGCAGGTTTTATGAATCCTGAAGTTCTGTCGGTCGACATCCCACATGACATCCCGTATGTGCTGCCTTTATGTTTAAAATTTGATTGATTCTAGACCTGGGACTAGAAAATTATATCTTACAGGATATTTACACCACTGCAGATGATTCAGCTTTTAAACAGCAACTTTAAAATAAATAGAAAACAATCATCTGAGAAAATGCATATTCCGGCAGATACATATAATTGCCCTCCATCTGGCATATATTTGCTTTCTTACATTACTAAAAGTAAGTGAGAGATGTTGAGTTGGGCTGAAAGGGTGATTGGAATGTTAAGTACTTAATCAGGAGAAAAACTAATCTAGGACATAACAAGATTAAGGGAAGAATAGCAATTAACACTGTATGAAATGTTTTTGGCTTTGCATTTTTGTAGGAATGTCAGTGGGACTTGCAGAATATATGCCAGCCCATTTCAGCAACTTGTCTGGCTGCTGTTTTAGTAGGCTTTAAAAGTAAAAATATCAGCTATTCCTTCTTAAAAACTAATGAAGTTGTCACATAGCCATTTGTGTTTGTCAAGGTGTTGACATTACAGAGGGCTGACAAATAATACTTAACAATAGTTACAATCCACATTCTACATAGCTCCAATTGTCCTTAGGTCATTGCCTACCCAAGTCTGATAGAATATGGAAGAAGCAATTCCCGTGAAGGCTACAATAATAAATATTATGGATTCAAAAGGCGTCCGCTTTCAGAATTCCTCCATGGGATTTCTAAGCTGTCGATTGGATGCAACATAGCCAATATTTATTAGTGTCTGTAGCCAGTGGATACTTTTTCCTGGGTTCAAGTTCACTGAAAGGATTTTGTAGGAATTCCATTCCAATATGTGTTCAGTTACTAGAATCCTGCCTTGCCATTTATGCATGTGATTCAGAGGTGAGCTTCAGCAGGTTCTGACCAGTTCTGGAGAACCAGTAGCGGAAATTTTGAGTAGCTTGGAGAACCGGTAAATACCACCTCTGACTGGCTCCACCCCATCTATTCTCTGCCTCCCGAGTCCCAGCTGATCGGGAGGAAATGGGGATTTTGCAGTAACCTTCCCCTGCCACGCCTACCACGCCACACCACACCCACCAAGCCACGCCCACAGAACCGGTAGTAAAACATTTTGAAATCCACCACTGAAGTGATTGATTTAACCTTGCAAATTCATTCAGATGAATTTCAGAGTGATAGTGTTTGTGTGTATGTGAGAGAGAGAAAAATATCCTTTGCTCGGATCATGGAAGAGCAATAGCAATAGCAATAGCACTTTACTTATATATCGCTTCATAGTGCTTTACAGCCCTCTCTAAGCGGTTTACAGAGTTCAGCATATTGCCCCCAACAATCTGGGTCCTCATTTTACCGACCTCAGAAGGATGGAAGGCTGAGTCAACCTTGAGCCTAGTGAGATTTGAACAGCTGAACTGCTGAACTAGCAGTCAGCCTGCAGTCGCAGCATTTAACCACTACACCACTTCAGCTCTTAGAGGGATTTAATCTCACATTCCCTTAGAGGGATTTAATCTCACATCCTTCACTTCACTCTAAGCACTTCCTGTTCTGTCATCAAATTGTAGCAAACTTTTGAGTAATGAGAGACAAACAATCTAAATTATTCTTTTAAACGGCATCACATTTGCACCCTACTGCCAAACAGATATTGTTTAATCATACTTCTCATCATGCTGTCTCGGCCTTATGGAACTCTGCAGCTGTGCAAAGCGGAATTAAGTGCCTGTGGATTCACATACATATGGAGACAGCTAAGATCAGCCTCTCAAAGAAGACACTTCAGTCCTGTAAAGTCAAAAGTGATTTAAAGATCAGAACTGAACTGGCCTATTCATGTTCCTGCATATTGTAAAGCACTTTTTCCAAACGTTTCGCATCAGCTATCACCCTAATTTATGGATAAGACAAATTACAACATCTAAACATGACGAGTATAAAAAATTTGACTATTTTACACTACATCCATGTAATGTAACATCTACAAGGAACTTCACTGAAATTTGGCCACGAAAGCTGAAAACGGAGGAGAAAAGGCAAAACAAACAAATCTAAATTCTAAAAGAATCTTGCTGACTGTCCTTTGGTCAAAGTACAGTAATACAGCAGACTTTCAGAATATTTGATCAAAAATCTACAATGGGTTTAAAACATTTATTATTGAAAGAAATTGACATGTTAGTAAGTCCAAAACTGGTTTCAATTATTCTGCTCTAAAAATGGCTATAATGATCAGCCCACCAGAGAAATCTGTGGAAGTCAAATAGCCAAACCTCCTCCTCCTCCTCCTCCTCCTCCTCCTCCTCCTCCTCCTCCTCCTCCTCCTCCTCCTCCTCCACCTCCACATCCATCTTCTCCTTCTCCTTCTCCTTCTCCTTCTCCTTCTCCTTCTCCTTCTCCTCCTCCTCCACCTCCACATCCATCTTCTCCTTCTCCTTCTCCTTCTCCTTCTCCTTCTCCTTCTCCTTCTCCTTCTCCTTCTCCTTCTCCTTCTCCTTCTCCTTCTCCTTCTCCTTCTCCTTCTCCTTGCTCCCCTCCTCCTCTTCCTCCTCTTTTTCCTCCTTCTCCTTCTCCTTCTCCTTCTCCTTCCCCTTCCCCTTCCCCTTCCCCTTCCCCTTCTCCTTCTCCTTCTCCTTCTCCTTCTCCTTCTCCTTCCCCTTCCCCTTCCCCTTCCCCTTCCCCTTCTCCTTCTCCTTCTCCTTCTCCTTCTCCTTCCCCTTCCCCTTCCCCTTCCCCTTCCCCTTCTCCTTCTCCTTCTCCTTCTCCTTCTCCTTCTCCTTCCCCTTCCCCTTCCCCTTCCCCTTCTCCTTCTCCTTCTCCTTCTCCTTCTCCTTCTCCTTCCCCTTCCCCTTCCCCTTCTCCTTCTCCTTCTCCTTCTGAAAAAGTAACCAAACCCAAGACAATAATGCTGCATTGGGTCTAGCCAATTTGATATTCGTATACTAAATGCAAATAAATGCTGACTTTCTTTTTTCCATTCCTTGATTATCTCTCTGTTATTCTTTGAGACTTAATAGCTTGCCAGAGATGGAAATTTACTTAAAAGACAGTCATTTTTTTCCCTGACACCAGGAGGAGTATTTATGCTTTCCATTAAAAAGAAAAAAAAATCTAGATAAGCATATGTGTTAGATTGAGAAATGCTTGTAAATACCAAGTTTAGCCTTAGATTTTTTCCCCTTTTATTGTTATTGCTGTGAAGAGAACTTTTACAGGATGTAACATATGGTTTAATGGTTCATCTACTGTTTTTCAATCTTTTGAGGTGAGTTAATAGTATTTGCATCTGTTATGTATCTTCAGTTGTTAGTGAAAGTTAGTAATCTTTTTTCCCCCTGTATGCTTCCTCTTCAGTTATATAAAAGATAAATCTTCATGCCCAATTGCAAACTATTTTCCAATAATGAATGTTCGGTGAAAATATGCAGTAGATCTAATATTACTCATATAACACAGTTAAGTCAAATACAGATAGTACTCGCTGAATGATCACTCGTTCAGTGACTGAACTTGCAATGATGTGGCACTGAACAAAAGGAACTTATGAAAAATCCTTGCAGTTTGTGCCCATTGCTGGGTCCCCACATCCATAGGATCCTGATTCAGACACTTGGCAACTGGCTCACAATTACAGGATTTGCAATGTCTCATGGTCCCATGCTCACCATTCATGGACTTCATTGCCAACTTCTAACAAGCAAAGTCAACAGGGAAGTTGCCAGGACATCGCAAATGGCAGTCTTGTTACCATGGACACTGCAACCATGCAAGATTCACCTAATAATTCAACTGGGCTGCTGTAACAATTGTCATAAATCAGTGCAGTCACGTGACATGGTGTTTCACAACTGTGTTCCTTAGCAACTGAGTTGCCTGTCCCAATTGTATCTATCATCTATCTATCTATCTATCTATCTATCTATCTATCTATCTATCTATCTATCTATCTATCTATCTATCTATCTATCTATCTATCTCTATCTATCTATCTATCTCTATCTATTTATCTATCTATCTATCTATCTATCTATCTATCTATCTATCTATCTATCTATCATCTATCTATCTATCTATCTATCTATCTATCTATCTATCTATCTATCTATCTATCTATCTATCTATCTCTATCTCTATCTCTATCTCTGTCTACCTACCTACCTACCTACCTACCTACCTACCTATAGATATAGATATAGATATAGATATAGATATAGATATAGATATAGATATAGATATAGATATAGATATAGATATAGATATAGATATAGATATATAAAAGCGAAAACCACTCACGCCGTAATCACGAA
>JALIGW010000013.1:47500-57500 GCA_023053685.1 Diadophis punctatus similis
AGGAATTCTGGGAGTTGACGTCCACGAGTCACAGAAGAGCCAACTTTGCTCGTTTCGTCATTGCCGGAGTTTGACTTCGAACTGCGCGCGCTCTCCAGAATTATGCAGGAAGAAAGAGATCAGACAATAAGAAGGTCAGAATCACTTTCGCTCGCTAAAACCTTCTTATTGTCCGATCCCCTTCTTCCTGCATAATTGTTATCCACTGACCAAATTTCTCTGTACATTTTTCTTCACGGTTGTAAAACAGTGTCACCTTTTCTGTCTGTTGGATGATTGCAATGCGCCACTTGCAATCATCCAATGCACCACGTTTGGCGCATGCGCCACGGTTTGGCCACCCCTGACCTACAGGGATACTTTACCTTTACATTTTCCTACATCTTTCAACAGGATAATCATGCAGGAAGCATCTTCAGTCATCCATCCAGTGCTGAAATACAGAGCTCAGCATCCTTTACTGCTAAATATGCTGGAAGATGCTCCTGGGATAGAGTTCAGCAGTATCTTGATGGACACAGATTCCTTCCTTATACAGATCCTTCCTTATACAGATTCCTTCCTTATACAGCCGAGGTGGCGCAGCGGTTAGAGGCAGTACTGCAGGTCACTTTAGCTGACTGATCCACAGGTCAGCAGTTCAAATCTCACCGGCTCAAGGTTGACTCAGCCTTCCATCCTTCCGAGGTAGGTAAAATGAGGACCCAGATTGTTGGGGGCAATGTAAATATACATTGCTTACTGGTGTAAACCGCTTAGAGAGTGCTTGCACTGTGAGGCGGTATATAAATCTCACAAAATAAATAAATAAATAAATAAATAAATCTCACAATTTGGCAACTATCTTTATTGAAAGTATATCCCATACATTTGGGGTACATACTTCTCAAATAGGTCAGTGTGGGATCAGCTCAGCTTTGACAAATTCTCCTGATTAGCCATAATCCAGGAGGAATTCAGAAACCTTTTGAAAGTCATTTACTAAAGAGGTGCAAAAACGTTTAGCAGATGTTTTACTTTGAAAGTGATTCACCCATGTATTCTACAAGGTGGCTTTTACTTTACAGATTGGAGCAATCACATTACTTCTCTTTGGTTGCTTATCTGCCCCTACGGTGATCATCTATGTAGGCTCAGAAGACACTTTGCCTTGAAGCAAAGCAGCTGGTCAAGACAGATCAGGTCCACTTGATACTTTGTGAGGCACAACATGTTACCTATTATGCTTCACTTCAAATGGCAAGGCAGATCACATCACTTTCAACACCTGATGTGAGGCATTGAGGCAGAGTATGCCTTCCTTGCACAAAGCCACACATTTACTAGCTGCAACCCTAAAGGAACATTCCCTATATTTTGGCAGTCAACTCTGATTCATTGTCTTCTAAAATCTGCATTTTTCTTCTTTTTTTTACTGATCAGTAAGAATAACTTTGTTTCTGCTGAAGGATTTGAATGGCAGATTGTAATCTAGAAAAAGCATTACAAGGTTTGTGTTATTGACTTATGGAAAGTTTAGAGTTATAGGGATATTCTAACAGAATATTGGAAGCAAGCAATGTTGGAAGCATTACTAAAAAACATGCTTTTGATCTTGGTTCGGTATAATAATGAAAACTTGGCTTTCCTTTAATATGGACTATGCTAAAAAGCCTGTTAACTTTTTACTATATACTCAATTGATATAATGAGTTTCACCATTGCTTTTTATTAAAATGAGAGAAGAGAAAAAGTTGCAATTCCATAAAGAACATGTGATGAAACATAATGATAGCATTATGCTCAGTTCTGCAACTCACAGCATTAAATGTAACTTAGGGTTAACTATTTGGCTGATCAAGTTTACTGTATTTTTAAACAGATTTTATAGAATGCTTTATAAAGCCTGCAGATCAGATACAAAGTTAATAGACATGTTTTCTATTTATTCGACTATTAAAACATAAAATAAGGTGCAAAAAATGTGGCAGCATGAACAGTTATGGGCATACCATGACATGTCCTGTAACATCTCAGATGTGTGAGCTGCATTATTACCAGGAAACTTATAGGTAGAATTCAAGATATCAGTTATTACCTATAAAGCTCCTCATGGCATAGGATTTGCTGCTCAAGGAATGGCTTTCTTTCATGGAGTCTGTCCACCTGTAAGATGTAACACAGAATGTTTCAGGTACCATCAACATCTTCTGATAGGACCCAGGGAACATGCCTACCTCTGTCATAGGGCATGCTGTCTTTAACAGCACTGCTACCCTGAGAGTGTTCCAAGCAGTTCCAACCCTGCTCTCTTTCAGAAGTGTATTAAACTCCTCGATTTTACTCTAGGCATTGGAGTAAAGGATGGTTTGGATCCATGGTGGGGTTATCGTTTAACTGTTTTTGTGTCTCCTCATTTTTTGAATTGTTTTGATTATAGTCACTGTCATTAGAAGTGGGTGGCTAAGTGGGTGTTTCTGAGATGGATGGACAGTAGATAGATAGATAGATAGATAGATAGATAGATAGATAGATAGATAGATAGATAGATAGATAGATAGATAGATAGATAGATACTGTAGATAGATACTGTAGATCGATCGATCGATCGATCGATCGATCGATCGATAGATTGATCGATAGATCGATAGATAGACAGATAGATAGACAGATAGATAGATGGACAGACAAATAGTTAGACAGACAAATAGACAGACAGACAGACAGACAGACAGCTGTGCAGAACAAATAAATTTAAGTGGCCTACATCTAATATTAACATTCTGGAATACTACCAATAAAAGAATGAAAAATTCATCATAATAAAATTAACAGTAGTATTATTTACATAAAAAAACCATACACTAGTGCAGTGATGGCAAACCTTTTTTGGTTCAAGTGCCAAAAGGGGGGGAGCATGGGGGGGTCATGTGCATGAGTGCCCACACCCAAAATTCCATGCGCCCCCCCATGCATGCGCACGTGACACCCCCCGCTCCCGGCACACGATGGCACACCCATTTTTCGCTCTCCCCAGGCTTCAGAGCCTTTCTAGGAGCCTGGGGAGGGCGAAAACAGCCTTCCCCACCCTCCCTGGAGGCCCTCCGGAGGCAGAAAATGGCCCATTTGCCAACTTCTGGTTGGACCGGAAGTCCCGTTTTTTTCTCTCCCCGGCTTCAGAGTCTTTCTAGGAGCCTGGGGAGGGTGAAAACGGCCTTCCCCATCCCCCTGGAGGCCCTCTGGAGGCCAGAAATGGCCTGTTTCCCACCTTTCCCACCTTCCAGACCTGAGCTTGTGTTCCTACCGATATGGCAAGTGGCACGCATGCCATAGATTCGCCATCACTGCACTAGTGTTTATACAATCCTACTAACATGTTGGATCAAATTATATGTATATAATACATACCCATAAGGGCATGGCTATCTGACGAGAGCCAAGTAGCTCGAAATAGATCTATAATAGTCTCCCTTTATTTTCCTTTATATATATATGATACTTCACATTGCTTTACAGCCCTCTCTAAGGGGTTTACAGAGTCAGCATATTGCCCCCAACAATTTGGGTCCTCATTTTACTGACCTCGAAAGGATGGAAGGCTGAGTCAACCTTCCATCCTTCCTGAGTCAATAATCCTTCCTATGTTGCTGTATTACCTATTCAGAATGATTTTCTTTCATTTACCTTGAGTAAAATAAAGAGAACTTCATCCTATATGTTTAAATATAATACAAGCTGGACCTAAAGATACAGCACAGTACAGGAAAACATAAAGTCTACCATACCAAACCACCCTCTCTCAATTTATCATTGAGGAAAAAAGAAACTTATTAGAAGCAACCAAGGTACAACAGAAGTGGGTATAGTTCTAAATTAAACACTATGTTGAATAGGATTCTGCCTGAACAGAGTTATACAATAAAGCCTTTTAGTTATGCTTCACATGTGCCAACATGTGCCTCCTGGAACAATTGGTGTCAAAAAAGGTATATCAAAAACCCAAGTTAATAGTTGCAAAAAACTCAACATACTACTGAAAAAATGTCAGTTGAGTGGCAGGGTTAACATGTCTCACTAATAGTAACCATAGTAAAATCCCTGAATGTAATAATTCAGTGCTGCATAGTGATTAAAATGTACAGTCTGGGGGGCCATGCTATATTCCTTGTTGAATAAGTAACTACTGTGCTAACAATGGAAATGTAGGATGTAAATGGAAGAGCTAGATCCATACAGGTAGACAGTTCAGTTTTTTAGTTTACTATGCTGTGTGGATGGGGAGAAGGAAGTCAGTGAATAAATCATGCATTCTTTTATAGTAGTGAAGTATATCATCATGGAACCATGATTTATTGGTGCATTACTGATTGAACTATGACGTAGGTAAATATGAAAATGGAGCTATGTGATTTATTTCTTAATTCTTAGCTTATTTCCCCTCTTTTTTGGTGACCCAGCCAAACATTTGATGAATTTACAGAGGCACAAGCAAGATCAGCTTTAATAAGAAGGGGAAACAAATCAGGATGAGGTTACACAAATGGTGATTATTTTGTTCTTCTGAAAGGCAGAATTTTTTCCAATATGTTCAGCAATAATTGGTAAAATCAATGAGTAAATTAGTGTTATATGTGAATCCTGTCTGTGTTTATCCAGTTAGTATTTAGAGATATACTTCAGCAAGTAGAACATAATCCAGGTAGTCCTTGATTTACAACAGTTCATTTAGTGACCGTTCAAAGTTACAACGGCACTGAAAAAGTGACTCATGACCGTTTTTCACACATGACGGTTGCAGCATCCCCATGGTCATGTGATCAAAATTCAGATATTTAGCAACTGGTTCATAGTTATGACGGTTGCAGTGCCCTGGGGTCATGTAATCCACCTTTTGCGAGCTTCTGACAAGCAAAGTCAATGGGGAAGTCAGATACACTTAACAACAGGGTTAGTAACTTAACGACTACAGTGATTCACTTAACAACGGTGACAGGAAATGTCGTAAAATGGGGCAAAGCTCACTTAACAAACAAAAATGTTGGGCTCAATTGTGGTCAGAAGTCGAGAACTACCTGTATGGTTTATTTGTGGCCTAGTGTAATAAAGGTCATTGAGTGTTATGGGCAAATATTAACTACCTTATTTTTCGGAGTATAAGACACACCGGAGTATAAGACGCACCTTAGTTTTGGGGGAGGAAAATAGGGGAAAAAATCTACCTACCAGGTATTCATCTGGCGAGAGTCCTTAGTCTGTTCAGCTTCAGCACATTATTTTATCCCCTGGTTAGGGCTGAAAAAAATCTTCCAAGGGAGTAGCAATGAAAACAAGCCTGCAAAGACTTAGGTCTGGAAAAAAACTTATTTGGAGGAAATAGCAATGAAAAAATCCTGCAAGCTGGGAAGATCGTTAGCACCTCGTTAGGGCTGAAAAAAAAAGCTTCAAAAAAGCTACATTCCGGAGTATGACACACCCAAATTTTCAGCCTCTTTTAGGGGGGGAAAGGTGCATCTTATACTCTGAAAAATACTGTAATTTTGGTACTATATCAGTTTTCCAAAATGTGTCTATTACTTTAAATCTTTAAAATATAAAGGTGGAGCATCTATCATGATGGAACCCTATTACTTAAGTGGACATCTGTAATACGCCTGAATTTCTTCCCTTATCTTTCTAGATAAATGGGAACTAACTTTATCAACTATTTTCTCCATTTCAGAAATATAGCTCACTGCCTCCGTTACATAAATCTGTTATGCTAAAGTATATTATTCATCTTTAAATTCAGAGGCTGGATAAGTATTAAAGAAAATGATGTGTGTCAAAAACAAAACAAAAATCATTTATTTCCAGGTGATTTTATGGTCATACCACAAAGTAGGTTTTATAAGATTTTTTTTTTTAAAAAATGAATTTATATAAGAAAATAACAAGCAGGGAATGCTTGATCCTCAAATATTTTGCTTCTGCTTATTTTTATTTCTTTTTTAGATTACTGCATTTGTCATTTCACTTTGAGGACTGGACATCCCTGCAGCAACTTAAGAAAATAACAGTCATTCGGTTGTATATAGCCATAATTGTTTGAGGAAACATCTATAATTTGCTCTTCTGACTTCTAGGCATCTTTCAAGTATTAGAACTTAGCTATCATTATTTTCTATTTCATGCTTCAACTGCTCTCAGTTCTGTCCTAGATTAAACGAAGGAGATAACTGAAAATATTTGAGCAATGCTTTTTCTGAGGGATGCCCACCTTAGCAATGCAGGGGCAAAGTGATGGGACCTTAGACCACAGGTTTCTTAAACCAGAATTGTCAACTGAGCTATTCTTAATTAAAAAGAGGAATGCTCGAATCCCATACTTCCTACCTTGGAATAGCAATAGCAGTAGCATTTAGACTTACATACTGTCCCATAGTGCTTTACACCACTCTCTGAGGAGTTTACAGTGTCAGCATATTGCCCCCAGCAATCTGAGTCCTCATTTTACCGATCTCTGAAGGATGGAAGGCTGAGTCAACCTTGAACTGATCAGGATCGAACTCCAGGCAATGGACAAAGTTTGTCTGCAATATTGCATTCTAACCACTGTACCGCCAGAGCTCCTGATCGCATAATTGAAGCATTCAATTCAAAAATCTATCTTTGTTCCTCATACAAAATGTGACATTCCCTACTTCATAAATGAATGACAATGTTTATGACCGTTGCTGTGTCCAAGGTCATGTGATCACCTTTTGCAAAATCAATGGGGAAGCCAGATTCACTTTACAACCGGGTTACTAACTTATCAACTGCAGCGATTCAATTAACAACTGTGGCAAGAAAGGTCATAACATGAGGCAAATTCACTTAACAACAGAAATTTTGGGCTCAGTTCTGGTTGAGGGCTACCTGGCGAGGTGAGAATAAATCTCACAGTGGTGATGTTTGATTTTTTTCCCCGGAATTCAGACATTAGAAATGAAACTGCAGTTTAAAAGTCTAAGTAAAATATTTATTTCAGTACAAAAACAATAAAATCTCATTTGTTTACATCTCTGTTATAAAATGCGACTTCCTCCATTGGAAGTCAGAAGAAGAAGGATAGAACGGAGATTCAGGAATGCACACATGCGTACAAGAACATATCAATCACGTGCTCAGGAATAAACCATTATATTAGATAGGGATGCATCTCCCTGCATATACATACAACTGACAATAAATCACACCGTGACACTTCCTGTACCCTGTTTTCCCCAAAATAAGACATCCCCTGATAATAAGCTTTTGAGTGCATGGCAATAGGGCCAAGCGCTTATTTCAGGGTTCAAAAAAATATAAGACAGGATCTTATTTTCGGGAAAACATGGTAGATCATTTGGCAATTTTCACAACACTGTTCCCATAAAAATTCATTATGTGTGTCTTCTTTGCCTTGTCAATGATAAAGCATAAATATCTTTTGATGCCCAGTACAGTCAATTCAGAGAGAGATTATCTTTCGTTTTTGTTTCAAACAGAAGTATTCTTAAAGATGTCAAGGCTTGGAGCTTGTATAATCAAATGAAAAGTTGTTTATTGATGTGGATCCCCTTCTCAACATACTCTCTTGCATTAATAGAAAGAGTTGGAAGCTATAATCACTCTTGGTGGTTATAGAAAATATTATCCAGTAAATGACTCACTTACTTCCTTATGCTACTTCATAACCAATATACATGCATTTTCAGTAAAAATATCGCTGACATTTTCTTTTCCTTTAATTAAGGAAATGAAAACAGTTTTTTGTTTTCTTGAAAGAACAGACACATTTGTTCTTCCATCATATTTATTGTTATGTAAAAAATATGTAAAGAAATGACAAAACCAGGATGGTCACACTGTGTCCAATGTTTTTAATGTTTCTTTAATAAAAGAAAACTTTAAAAAAAACCCAGCTTCTTCCTTTCCCATCACTGGAGACAGACTTGTTCATTTCTGAAACTCAATACTTAACAGGGACAATTAGAAGAGTTAAAATGCAAAACAGTTTTTAATACATCCCCTACACCCACACACAAATACACACACAAATACACACACACACACACAGCATTCTGCATGCAATTAGTCAGATGCAAATGTAATTCAGCCACAATGTATAATTATCAGTCTCTCTTTGGAATGATTGGTTCAAGCATTTGTGTTCTGCAATTGACTTATTAGTCCCAAGCTAACTGTCAACTTTGTCCTTTCGCATCTGGAAAGGTGAAGAAGGCATCAATACAATTTTGGAGATGCAGTTATCAAGATTTCATGTTTAGCATCAATAGACAGCCCAGAACAGGGAAAAAGGGAAAGCAACTGGTGCATCTAGATTCAGTGTTCCACAAATACCTGGATATGATTACTTTTTTTTTTGGTGAAGTTGTGGTCTAGGAACAAGTTGGAACTTCTACTGTTGTATAGTTCCTTCTTTTGGAGAATGGACTATTTTCTCAGGTTGCTTGACATTTTTGCTGCATTGTTGGTGGAATTTCATAGTTTATAGTTTTAATGGAATGTCTGTCTATAGTTCTTTCCTTAAATGAGAGGTTAGAAGCGTGCATAAGCGCACAATCGTGCCTACTGTTCCTGTCCTAATGTACCTGTATATTCATACCTCTTTTACTCTTATTCATGCTTGTACTATTACATATATATTCAATCATGTTTTACTGTTTATACTTTGCTTATAATCATATATGCTTATATAATCATATATGCTTATATGAAACAACATATATGCTTATATGAAACAAATACAAATACAAATACAGTCTGGTCATTCTGAAACCCTAGATCTACTATATGTTGGGCACCTAACTCACACAGAACACTAGTGGCTTCTGGATTTATCTTGAAAGACACCAAGGTAGCAGAGATTAAGATTAATTAATTGTCACGATTGAAAAGCTCTTTCATTGCTAATAGTTGACTGATGACACCACCTTTTGCAAGGATGATGGATCTATTTGATTAGACTCTTAATAGATCCATCCTCTTAATGGATCAAAAGGGGGCTAGCTCTGAATAGGATGGTTCTTGAATGGCCTTTGCATGTTGCCTTATTTAGGGATCTCTTTGATTTCCTGAGGAGTTCCAGGATATAAGGTAGCAGAAGAACAATACCAGAAGGATACAAAGAGATCATATTCCAATATAAGTCATGATGCTGAGAGCAACATCATTATTTCTTCATTGTTATTTCATGTGTGAAATGTTGCCTATCAGTGATCCAAACTTTATTACAAAAGGATATACCAGGAAAATTGTTTGCAGGGTTTAAAGACTGGATCTCAATCCTAAATTTCCTTGAACCCCATAAAAAAAAAACCACCATGCTAACTAAAATTGATTACTGTTATTTTTTAAGGGCTGCAAATTCCAGGGATTCTGTTACTGATTTGGTAGCCTTGTGTGGCAGAGAATAATATTGTGACATAAGAGTATTTCATGGATAGATGATTTTCCTATTACTATGAAAAACACCAGCTGATAAATATTACTTACTATTAGAAGCATGCAGACGCTAATAATTCATCTTCTTGTTATTTCCTGCAGTGTAAAGGCAGATTTTTCTGGTGAAGGAAATATTCATTAAAAATAAATTAGATAACACCTCTCCACTGACAACAATTGTATGCAAACATGATATCTAAAGCCTTTTCTGGGGCACAGACCAGAGGTCAGTGGCTGGAACTGGAGTCTTGAATTAAAAAACACAGACTGAGCAAAACAGCAACAATGACAAAAAGAAAACCAAAGGGGAAAAAAAACTGATTCTAAGTAATATAATGCATCTCGGATCAATCATAAGACTTGGTTCTGTCTGCCTGCCTTCACTTGCAAAAATGATATTGCAAAATGTATTCCAGTCTGCATTTAAACAAGCCTTTGAAGTACAAAGGCACACTTCATCCATGGTAGCTCATCAAGTTAAATAGATATCAGCCTCAGGTTAAAAAGTCCTGGATATGACCTCTGTGGGTGGTGGGGGACTTTTTTTGGGGGA
>JALIGW010000013.1:62500-275000 GCA_023053685.1 Diadophis punctatus similis
TTTACATTTGGGACGAATTTTGATCAGTTTGCATTTTAATGTGAATTTACCAATTTGCACTTTTTAATTAATATGGAAATGAAACTAACTGTCATCTCTGAATTTTGCACTGGACGTCCTTGGGGTTTGTTTTACAAGGGAGTCACCTGACACAAATGTTGGATCAGTAGTGGGTTCTACTTACCTTTGCTACCGGTTCGGGAATGGGAGCGTGCAACCGCAACGCTTCTGCACATGCACAGAGTGTTTTTTGATGACGTCCGGGTGTTTGGGCGGAGCCTCCCACCGCCACCACTACCAGTTCATCATACCAGGTTGAACTGGTAGCAACCCAGCACTGTGTTGGATCACAGTTCACATCCATGTGCAAGGAATGAACCACAAATCATTTTTGGTACTGCCATGGTGCAAAAATGTTGATCTGTGATTTGAATTCTGCTTATGTTGAAGTTATCTGAAATTGCAGATCATGTCTGTCATGTAGTGAATATTGTCAGTTGTATGTATATGCAGGGTGATGCATCCCTATCCTAATATTATGGTACATTCCAATACAAGCAGGACACGTGATGTGATCTTCTGCGCATGTGTGCATTCCTGATTCTCCATTATTATTATTCTGCCTTTGATTCTGACCGGAACGGTCACGATTTATTAGCAAGATATAACTATTCATGATTTATTGTTTTTGTACCGAAATAAATATTTTCTATTAGACTTTTAATCTCGGCTTTATTTCTAAATGTCTGAATTCCAAGAAAAGATCCACATCGCCTCTATGAGATTTATTCTCATTTTAACAATGTCCATACCTGTTTTGCTCAGAAACATTTGTTAGCAAAATAGAGACTGTAGTCCTGTCTGGGATTTTTAAATGGGTCCTTGACTTGCACTCCAATTGAGCCAAAATTTCTATTGCTAAGCAACGCAGAGTTTTTAAGTGAGCTTTGCCCCGTTTTTTTTGCCATAGTTGTGCAAATCACTGCAGTTGTAAAGTAAATCAAGCAGTTGTTAAGTGAATCTGGCTTCCCCTAATGACTTTGATTGTTGGAAGCCGGCTGGGAAAGTTACAAATGGTGAAGACATGATCCCAGGACAGTGCAACTTCCATAAATGCATGCCAGTTGCCTAGTGCCCAAATTCCGATCACATGACCATGGGGATGCTTCAACAGTTGTAACTAATCATAAGTCACTTTTTTTCAGTGCTATTGTCATTTCAAATGGTCACTAAACAAATGGTTGTAAGGCGACGACTACCCATATACATGTATATCGTTTGATCTGAATATTAAACTGGTATTGGCTAGGAAAAAAGCTTCAAAGGTGAGTTTTGTTGAACTCATAAAATATCAGCTACCCAGGTTTGGCTGACTCTACATTGCAAAGACATCATCAAACATTTACTAGATTCTGGTAGAAAGGTATAGTACATCTTTGGTATAGTACTAAAATGTATGGATGCTTTTGTTTTATTATTGAAGTTTATAGATTATTGAAGAATAACTGTCTTTGAAAAGAATAGGTCTGAAGAGCAATCTTCAATTTCTTCCTTGGGCCATTCCTTTCCATTTTAGAAATAAGATTCTGTTACACTTGGTATATTTTGTAGAGGCTGAACATAGAGAAATGCTTAATTTATGTAAAAGTAGAACTAACGAGAGAGCATCTATCAACATATGATGTCTGCAGAGTAAAGAAGATTGAGAGAACATTTATGCCTCAGCTCTTGAGGATTATTTATAGGATACCATATTTTTACTTGAAATCAAGGATATTCTGAATTCATGAGAGAAAACCCTTCTGACAAAATGTAGGAATAAATTACTTGCCATCATGATTAAATTATAGCCTGTTATGCAAACACAGAGTCGTACAAGCTGAACTGGAAGGAAATAACTAGAATATTATTTCAGTTGAACTTAACCTCTAGTGACATATTTATACAGAGAGTTTGCTTTGTTTGCAATAATGCTCTTTGCCTTTTTCCCCCTGGCATTTTTTTTTAAAAAAACCCTTTCTAATTTGGAACATCCATTCTCAGGTAGTCCTTCATCCAAGTATTCATGAAGTTCAATCTTAAAACAAAGCACAAAGGTTAAAAAAAAGTTTGTTTTAAAAAAAAATTTCCCTTGTCAATCATGTCTGAGTCCAGGGGGCCATGTTCATCTCCAATTCACAACTGAAGAGCAGCATTGTCCGAAGACAATTCTGTGGTCACATGGTCGGCATGACTCTATGCTGAAGGCGCACAGAATACTGTTACCTTCCCATGGAAGTGGTACCTATTTATCTACTTGCATAAGGGGCGTGCATAAGTGCACCACTGTGCCTACCGTCCCTGTCCTACTGTCCTATTGTCCTCTTTTATCGTTACTTTTTACTTATGTTTATACAAATTACTACTATGCATGTTTGACAAATAAATAAATAAATAAATAAATAAATAAATAAATAAATAAATAAATAAATAAATAAATAAATAAATAAATAAATAAATAAATAAATAAATAAATAAATAAATAAATAAATAAATTTACACGCTTTTGAATTGCTAGGTTGGCAGGAGCTGGGGCAAGTAATGGGAACTTATTCCATTATGCAGTACTCATGTCTCAAACTGCCAATCATCCAGTCAAGAAGTCCAGCATCTTTATTTTTTTTATAAAAAAGTTTTTTTTATTTTTATTTTTATGACCATACAGACATTTTCACATATTCATCATCTCATTTCTCATTTCATTCTTTTGCAAGATCTTTACAAATATATTCTATATTTATCTTATTGCTTTATTAGATCAAGGTTGCTTTTTTACCATCCTCCCTTTCTATCTCATACAGCCCTTCCTTCTTTCTTCTTTCTTCCCTTCCCCTTCCCCTTTCTCTTTCTAAACTTACTTCCCCCCTCTCTCCTTCTCCTCTTCCCTACTTCCCCTCCTGCCTTCTCTCTTTACTCTCTTCTCCCCTCTTCTCTTTCTTCCTCCTCTCTCCTTCTTCTTTCTTCTAACTCCTCTCTTCCCTTCCTCTTTCCTTTGCTGTACTTTCTCCATTTTTCTGGGATGGTATTCCAGCAACCCTGAATTCTTTTACATATTTTATTCCATATGAATTCCTTTAATCTATTATTTTTTATTTTTTATCTTTATATGTTTATCTATTAATACACTTCTAGAGGAAATACATAGAAGCTCTTTAGCCCAATGTTTAAGGAAAGACACATTTTGATGTCCTTCCGGTAGGCTAAGAGGTCAGAAAGGAAGGGCTGCCACAGAAAAGGCACACTTTCCACTAGCTGGTAACATGCTAGGAAAGAGATCTGAAGCATACTTACTCTATCTGATCTTGAGGAATAGGTAGATATCCTCAAGGAAAGCTAATGCTGCAAATAACTTGATCCCACACTGCAAAAAATGCTTTAAAGATGATAATCAGAATTTGGAATTGCATCCAGGAAAAAAAAACCTGGAAACCACTGCAGATCTATATGTTGCAGTGCAGTGCAACGGAGGTGTAACATGGAGACCCAGCAATGGACAAGTCATCGCATTCTGTCACAACCAGTCATAACAGGGAAGTCTTCAAGGGCAGCCTCATGTGGGATATGTTGCAGTAGTTCAGCTGCTATGTGACCAACATTTGTGAAAAATCTTAATCAAGGTTTGCTAGTCCAGGAATACATAGAATTGATGTACACACTGAATCTCTACAAAAGTAACTGTAACTACAGCTAGTACCTGCTCCTCAAGCAGAAACTGTGAGTCTAGGAGAACCCCAAATTTCCACTTGCTCTATCTGTGGAAGATGCTACCCAAGTCTTGAGTCAAAGATGACACATTGCAAAATCCATTAAATACAAGCTGAACAGTCAAGAACTTACAGACGACCCTCACTCTGTCAAAGACCTTGGAATACTCATATCAAATGACCTAAGTGCCAAAGCCCATTGCAACAACATCGCCAAAAAGGCTTCAAGAGTTGTTAACCTAATCTTATGTAGCTTCTTCTCCAGTAATATCACACTACTAACCAGAGCATACAAAACATTCACCAGACCAATTCTCGAATACAGCTCATCTGTCTGGAACCCACACTGCATATCGGACATAAATATATTAGAAAGTGTCCAGAGATACTTTACGAGAAGAGCCCTCCACTCCTCTACTTGCAACAGAATATCTTACGCAACCAGACTTGAAATCCTGGGCTTAGAAAGCTTAGAACTACATCGCCTTCGGCACGACCTAAGCATAACTCATAAAATTATCTGCTACAACGTCCTTCCTGTCAATGACTACTTCAGCTTCAACCACAACAATACACGAGCACATAACAAATACAAACTCAAAGTGAACCGCTCCAAACTTGACTGTAGAAAATATGACTTTAGCAACAGAGTGGTAAATGCCTGGAACTCATTACCTGACTCTGTGGTTTCGTCACCAAACCCCCAAAACTTTACCCTTAGACTGTCCACTGTTGACCTCACCCGATTCCTAAGAGGTCAGTAAGGGGCATGCATAAGTGCACCAGCGTGCCTACCGTCCCTGTCCTAATGTTCCCGCTTATCAGTACCCATCTTATGTATATAAACAATGTTATATCTATGTATATTACCAACACGTACTTGACAAAAATAAATAAATAAAAAATAAATAAATAAAATATCTAAGGGGCTGCCACAAAGAAGAGCGGCTCGGCCTATTGTCCAAAGCACCAGAAGGCAAGACAAGAAGTAATGGATGAAAACTAAAAAGGAGAGAAGCAACCTAGAATTAAGGAGAAATTTCCTGAATTAGAACAATTAATCAGTGAAACAAGTCAACTCCAGAAGTTGTGGGTGCTCCAATACTGGAGGTTTTAAAGAAGAGATTGGACAACCATTTGTCTGAAAAGGTATAGGGTTTCCTGCTTGAATTAGACTACAAGACCTCCAAGGTCCCTTCCAACCCCGTTATTCTGTTAAGAAGAGTAAGAAGAATTTAATGACATACAATTTATGGTCATCGTTCCAATCTTGCCTTTTACATGCTTTAACCTTCATGTGTTTTTAAAGAACATCTTAATTAATCAATCACTCAATCGGTAGATTTACTAAGACAATTAATCAGCTTGTGAATGAATGAAATGGAGTTTAGCATTAGCTGTACTGAACTGAAAGGCTATTATCACAATGATATATTTAGGTTACATTATTTCTTTATTTTGTGGGACAGGTACAAGTATCACAACTGTTAAAACTGAGGGACTCCTGACAAAGTTCAAAGAATTACTAATTTTTCTCCTCTTGTTCAAAGCAACCATTAAAAAAAAAAGATTTGATTCAATGAATTCAGGCTACACATGTCCTTAAAGTTAAGTTGGGATGATGAAAAAAAATCATTTTTATTACCTATAAAATGCTTATTTAATCATTATACTGGCCTCCTAGGTTCATTTGACAAAAACTACTACTCAGTCTTTTACAATAAAGGAAATGGTTCAAACTTTTCTATTATGAATGTGATCTCTGAATATCTAATTATGAAACTTGAATTATTAGTTATGGTTGCTTCACTTTTTAATCATGCAAGATGCAAGTACATGCAAGTAGAATAGAAGATAGGTAAATAGTTCTTTAACTTTGCATGAATAACGTTTGCAATTTGCAACTGATACAAGGGGATAAGTATGGTATTTAGAACACACTTTTCTTGGACAAACTTTGGATAAAACCTAATATGCAGCCCTATTTTTAGAATATTGCATAATAATAAAATAATAACACAAAGACCCTGATGGGACACTCTTTCAGCAGTAAGATCTTAACTGCAGTCAGTGCAGCTCCTGCAGTAGTTTTGTTACATGGATGAACCTCAGTACACCCATCACCAGTTGAATTACTGCCAGATGGTCAGGGAGCTCCAAATAGAGTAAACTGCAATATCATCTTAGTCACAAGATGGCAAGGGGTTATTTTTTGTAGCAGGACATTCAGTTGAAACATTCCTACAGCCATTGTAAATCTACAATGCCTTTGCTCATTAATGGTTATGGATATACAAAGGATATACTTTTTCTCGTATCCATATCCTGCTTTTAAAAATACAGTATATTAGCAATATGCAAGCAGGATTCTCAATGCAATATGTCCACTCACTGATTGTAAATATATACTGAAGAATGCACCTAAAGGTATTTCTTATGTAGGGGGGGGGATAAAAGGAGGGTTTGGAAGGAAGGAGTGGAGACAGAGGGAGTGCAGGGGAAGGAAGAAGGGGCTTGGCTGGAAAAGAGGAAAAAAGGAAAAAGCGGGAGAGAAGAAGGGAGGTTTGTGAGCCAAACTGAGGGAAATAAGGGGATATGATAGCAGAGGTTTTCATGGAGAAATCCTGAGGGAAATAAGGGAATAGGGTGGCAGAGGCTTTTTTGGGGAGGGGGGGTAACCTGAGGGAAATAAGGGGATAGGACAGAGAGGCTTTTGTGGGTCAAGCCTGAGGGAGATAAGGGGATAGGATAGCAGAGGCTTTTGTGGGCCAAGCCTAAGAGAAGTAAGGGAATAGGATAGCAGAGGTTTATGTGGGACAAACCTGAGAAAAATAAAGGGATAGGATAGCAGAGGCTTATGTGGGACAAACCTAAGGTGACCAGACGTCCCGATTTTGGCGGGACAGACCCGCTTTTTAATCATTTGTCCCGCGTCCCGCCCGCCCTCTTAAAAAGTCCCGATTTTTTCAAAGTTTGCCCGACAACAAAAATTTTTTGAAAATAAACAGCGGGACGTCTGGTCACCTTGAAGCCGGCGCTGATTGGTCAGAGCAGAGAGTCTACTCTACTGTTCTGACCAATCAGCGGCGGCTTCACATCAGGCGGGGAGCGTTAAAAGTGCTCCCCGCCACCGCCGCCGCCATTTCGCTGCACGCTGCCACCTTGTTATAGTCGGCTTGTAGTCGGAGAGCTGAGCGAGCCGCCCTCTTTGACCGTTCCTGCCCGCTGCTGGCCGAACCCCCCTGCCGCCTGAAGCCTGCTCCCGGCCGCCGTTGCTGAGCCGCCATACGGTAGGATTTTTTTTTAAATTGTTTAAGGCAGGGGGACTTGCCAAGGGGGTGCAAGGCCAAGGGTCTTCCTAGTCATGCTAGTAGCAGTAGCTGAGGTTTTGAGGCGGCATGAAGCGCTTTCTGGAAGGTCGGCTTCACTTCAAGCAGCCGGGGAGGACGGGCCTGAAAGGGGGGGCAGAGGCGCGTCCACACGGCACCGTCAAAGAGGGCGGCTCGCTCGGCTCTCCGACTACAAGCCGAGTTAGGTGGGGGAAAAGAGATGAGGAAGGCGAACGAGGGAAGAAACGAGGGCGAGCTACCGGGGGGTGGGGAGAAAACCTTGCTGCCGCCTTCTGCTTCCCCCGAGATGAGCCCCCTTGCGCATCACAGCGCATTTTCAGCACCAGGAAGCCCCTACCTGGGTCAGGGAGAAATGAGTGGGCATGCTGCTTCCTGATCATGCTGCACCGCCCGAGCCGATAGGAGAAGCTCACCCGAAGACATCCACGGCGAGGTCCCGGCCGCCTGAGCAAAGCGCTTGACAGGCTCAGCCCTCGCTCGCTCCAACTTCAGCAACTTCCCCGAGCGAAGCCCGGCCTGGTCCCGCCCTCTCGCTACGAGACAAATCTCGGAGAGCAGGATTTCCCCGACGTCTGCATCGGAGCTACAGCTCCGTCCCTGAATTCGGCCTTAAAATAAGAACGTGACATGTTTCTCCGGCCCGGATTATTCGGAACGGCTCCAGTTAGAGCGGCAACCGTAAATACGTGGCCTGGATTTCAGAGGACGGGGTGGATTGAAAAAAAGTTGCCAAACCGTGGCGCATGCGCCAAATGTGGCGCATTGGATGATTGCAAGTGGCGCATTGCAATCATCCAAAGGACAGAAGCTTTTCTGCCCGGCGAGCGGGACGGCAGCGCACGCGCAATGAAAGCCGGAGGATGGCGCTGAGGCTCTCCAGGCAGCGGCAGGTGACAGCGGGCGCCGGCCGAGTCATCTCACGGGCAGCTGCGTTGACCCTGCCTCCGCCGAGGAGGAGGGGGAAAGGAAAGCGCTCCTGCAGAGCATCCCAACTGCAAGTTATCGTCGCCCGTCCTGCCCAAGTGGCCGCGCGACGTGACCCCGGAGCCGGATGGGCACAAGGGCAGGAAGAGAAAAAGAAAGAAAAGGTGATGCCCCGCTCGCTGGGCGCCTCTGCGCCATGGTCGAAATCACTTCCGTTCGCTAAAACAGCGTCACCTTTTCTTTTTCTCTCTCTTCCTTCCCTTGTGCCCATCCGGCTCCGGGGTTGCGTCGCGCGGCCGCTTGGGCAGGACGGGCAACGATAACTTGCAGTTGGGATGCTCTGCGGGAGCGCTTTCCTTCCCTTTCCCCCTCCTCCTCGGCGGAGGCAGGGTCAGCACGGCTGCCCGTGAGAGCCTCGTGTGCTCAACGCCGTCCTCTGGCATTCCTTCCGCACGCGCTGCCGTTCCATCCGAGAGCCGCCAAGTGGAGTGCGCTTGATGGGCTAAATCACCGCCTTTCTCCTCCTCCTCCCCCCTGGCTGGGCTGACGGCTTCCCGTCTTCCAGGAGCCTCGGTAGGTTGGTTGCTGCTGGATCTTCTTCAGCCAGCTCCTCTCCACAGCCAGGAAGGAAGGAAGGAAGGAAGGAAGGAAGGAAGGAAGGAAGGAAGGAAGGAAGGAAGGAAGGAAGGAAGGAAGGAAGGAAGGAAGGAAGAAGAAAGAAGAAGAAGAAGAAGAAGAAGGAGAGAGAGAGAGAGAGAGAGAGAGAGAGAGAGAGAGAGAGGTTAGGAAGGCAGGAAGACAGAAAGAAAGAAAAAGATGTTAGGAAAGAAGAAAGATGAAGGAAGGAAGGAAGGAAGGAAGAAGAAAGAAGAGACAGAAAGAAGGAAAGAAAAGTTAGGAAGGAAGGAAGACAGAAAGAAAGAAAAGTTAGGAAGGAAGGAAGGAAGACAGAAAGAAAGAAAGAAATATAATGCTGATTAATGATTAATGACAATGACTCTACTGGACTGAACAGTGAAAATAGAGATAAAGATAACAGTGATAATGATAACAGAGATAAAGATATCAAGAATAATTATGTTCAGATTGATGATAAGGATTTTGAGATATATAAAATGGAAAAAGGAATGAAGAAAATTAAATATATACAGAAAGTAAAATTAAGAGAGAGGAAAAGAGCGTGGGGAAAGAGAACTTATTGGTACAAAATTAAAAGAAAGATGAAAAAAAATTAAGCAGATCGGGTGGAGGAAATATATATATATAAACAAAGTAGTTGAGAAACTAAAAGGGAATGGATGATGATATTGGAATATTATAGAAATTTTTTTTAATTTAAAATTATCTTATTAAGAGAAAAAAATTTCTGTTTTTTTATATACAGATTAATATTGTTTAACAAATTAAAAGATTTGATATTTTAGATATAACAAAGTTAATTAAGATGAGAAATATGAATGATAAATATAAGTATTAGAGCTCAAAAGATGTATTATGATTGTGTATTTTTTTTCATTTATTTCAATTTATTTTTTCACATATGAAATTTGTTCAAATGAAAAAATCTTAAAGGGGAAAAACGTATTATTTTAAGAGTTGAATATGTAATTGAATAAATTTAGAAAGAATTTTGATGATTAGTAAATGAAACGATATATTATGATTGTGTATAATTAATATAACGTTAGAAATTCAAAGATTTTTTTTTCTTCTCTTTCGTTCTTTTTATAAAGATTAATAATGTTTAATCTTTTGGAATAATGTGGATAAAACAATGACAATAAGAGAAATATGGAATAAATATGATCACTAGAATTTAAGGGAAATTACTTAAATATTAAATAATGAACAGGAAATATGAATGTTAATTACTTTAAAATTTATTAAACTGAGAGTTGATAAGTTAATTTATTTGGATTTTTTCCTTTCCTTTTTATATTTTATTTTTTCTTTACTACTTGTTGAATATTTATAGAGTGGATAAAATTAGACAGAATTTTGATGATTAATATGAGAAATTAAAAGAATAATTGGGCATTTAGTTTTTTGATAGAACAAAGGATAAAAAACAGAAGCAATGAATAAAGAGATTAAAGAATTAAAGGAAGCAATTTGGCTTAAAATTAAAAAACAGGAGACAGTAACTATCTTGGAAAGTTAAGCGAATAGCGATCTATTTGGATGAAAATTTGGAATTAACTGGTGCATATCCCAGATGACAAAACTAGAAATTAGATTTTTTTTCTTTTTTTCTTTTTTCTTTTTTTGGGGAGGTAAGATGGAAATAGCAGCATGTACCTAGAAGAGAGTATAACATAAAAAAATAATAATATAACTATGATGGTTTTTTTTTTTAAAAAGAGATATGATTAGTTTAAAATTGGGATTAGCATCAGTCTGCCAAATATAAAATGAGTTTAGTATAAAAGCACTCCAGGAAAGGCAAAGAAAATAAAAGAGGAAGTAGAAGGGGAGGAAGAGAAGGTGTAGAGAGGGTTGAGGAGGAGGGAAGGAGTTAGAAAGTAGGAGGAGAAGTTGGAGATAGAGAGAGGGGAGTGTAATGGAATAAAGTAAAACAGACTGATGACTGATGAGGCAAGTGTTGAATAAGATACTGACTTTTGAATAATTGATTATATTGAACAAATATGTATTTTTATTGTAATATTTTAAGGTACATGTGTATTGAATTGTATATAAAGTGATGGAGAAAATAAAAAAATTTGAAAAAGAAAGAAAGAAAGTTGTATGGCCGCCCTGAGTCCTACGGGAGTGGGGCGGCATACAAAAACGACCAAAAAAATAAATAAATAATAAATGGCGGATTGGAACTTGTCTGCGAAAAAAATTGGCGGATGGTATGCTTAAGGTTGGCCACCACTGCTCCATATAGAACAAAATTAAAAATATATATATTACAATACTATTTTTGCGTTCTATGAAATTTTTTGTTGCTCCATATAGACCAAATTTTTAATCAGGAACACCCCCCCTCAGGAACCCACCCCTCAGGAACCCACCCCTCAGGAACCCACCTGACCGACACCCCCCCCCGGTCAATGGTGTCCCTCTTTAGCAATTTTAAAATCTGGTCACCTTAGGATAGGATAGCAGAGGTTTATGTGGGACAAACCTGAGAGAAATAAAGGGATAGGATAGCAGAGGCTTCTGTGGGACAAACCTTAGAGAAATAAAGGGATAGGATAGCAGAGGCTTTTGTGGGCCAAGCCTAAGAGAAATAAAGGGATAGGATAGCAGAGGCTTATGTGGGACAAACCTTAGAGAAATAAAGGGATAGGATAGCAGAGGCTTTTGTGGGACAAACCTGAGAGAAATAAAGGGATAGGATAGCAGAGGCTTATGTGGGACAAACCTGAGAGAAATAAAGGGATAGGATAGCAGAGGCTTATGTGGGACAAACCTTAGAGAAATAAAGGGATAGGATAGCAGAGGCTTTTGTGGGACAAACCTGAGAGAAATAAAGGGATAGGATAGCAGAGGCTTATGTGGGACAAACCTGAGAGAAATAAAGGGATAGGATAGCAGAGGCTTTTGTGGGACAAACCTGAGAGAAATAAAGGGATAGGATAGCAGAGGCTTATGTGGGACAAACCTGAGAGAAATAAAGGGATAGGATAGCAGAGGCTTTTGTGGGCCAAGCCTAAGAGAAATAAAGGGATAGGACAGCAGAGGCTTCTGTGGGACAAACCTGAGAGAAATAAAGGGATAGGACAGAGAGGCTTTTGTGGCTCAAGCCTGAGGGAGATAAGGGGATAGGATAGCAGAGGCTTTTGTGGGTCAAGCCTGAGGGAGATAAGGGGATAGGATAGCAGAGGCTTTTGTGGGCCAAGCCTAAGAGAAATAAAGGGATAGGACAGCAGAGGCTTCTGTGGGACAAACCTGAGAGAAATAAAGGGATAGGATAGCAGAGGCTTTTGTGGGCCAAGCCTAAGAGAAATAAAGGGATAGGATAGCAGAGGCTTTTGTGGGCCAAGCCTAAGAGAAATAAAGGGATAGGACAGCAGAGGCTTCTGTGGGACAAACCTGAGAGAAATAAGGGGATAGGACAGAGAGGCTTTTGTGGGACAAACCTGAGAGAAATAAGGGGATAGGATAGCAGAGCCTTTTGTGGGTCAAGCCTAAGAGAAATAAAGGGATAGGACAGCAGAGGCTTCTGTGGGACAAACCTGAGAGAAATAAAGGGATAGGATAGCAGAGGCTTCTGTGGGACAAACCTGAGAGAAATAAAGGGATAGGATAGCAGAGGCTTTTGTGGGCCAAGCCTGATAGAAGAGGATAGGTTAGAATAGGAGAGGCTTCTGTGATGCAAGCTTGAGGAAGAGAAGAGTTTGAGTGAAAGGTGGCAAGCAGAGGAAACAACGAAGGAGCAGAGGCTGTGGAAGGAGAGCCCAGCATGCAGTTCAAAAGATAGTGAAGAGAGAGAAAGAAGAAGAAGCTCCAACCAGCCAACTGAATACCACCCGATCACATGACCTGCCTGCTGAGAGGAGGCTGACCACCATCCCATCGCGTGACCCTGGCAAGTAGAGGTGCATCAGAGAGGGACCAGGGTGGACTGACAGCCAGACAAAGAGGGCTAGGAGAACCCAGACTCCAGCGACCCTTATGAGGGTAAGCGCTACACTTATAACCTTGGTAAGAGACGATTTTATTCTTTTAAAGTACTGTAGATTAAACATCTAAAATACCTGTTGAATGGAGACTACACTAAATATATGGTTGCCATCAAAACTAACAATTACACCCTAGTTTGTGCATGGCTTCTTGGATTTAGATCACGGGTATCAAACTTGCCATGTCACGTTGCCGTCATGTGATGTTTCATGACATTTTCCCATTCGCAGAGCTGGAGTGGGCGTGGCCTGCATGTACACATTCAGCCTGTGGGCCGCCAGTTTGACACCCCTGATTTATATCATAGGTGTTATATACAGGGCACTACAACCTAGGGCAGGGGTCGGCAACCTTAAACACTCAAAGAGCCACAGAGGTCCTAACTGGAAGCCCCCCATTCAATTCTGGAGCCGACCGGAAGTCTGGTTCCCCCACCATAGAGTCTCCTCCTAGCGCAATGTCCTTTTGCCTTACCAGTCCTAACCGAAAGCCCTATCAATTATGGATCCGACTGTAAAACCCACCCCTTGCCATTGAGTCTCCTCCTAGCACGCCCTGCTTCCCCCCCCAAAAAACCTGGAAGCTCCTATCAAAATTGTGGTGATAGGGAGCTGCAGCAGAGGGATGAAAGAGTCACATGCGGCTCCAGAGCCGCAGGTTGCTGACCCCTGACCTAGGGGATGGTTCTTCAGAGAGTACAATGTAGTGGATAATTGGCAAACAGGTAAAATCTAGCCATTTCTAACAACTTTTCTAAACTCCAAAAGATCTTAGCAAGGGATGTATGTTGAAAGGAAAGGTTACAGATTATTATTTATTTTTATTTACTAGTTTTAATTAAAAGCTATTATTTTTATCTTTTAAAATATACTATTTTACCATAAGGAGCCCAGCCAAGAAACTGCTGTTCCATTAACATCTTAACTTTGCCAAATATACAATCCTTTCCTATGGTTGAATGATGCTTGTTTTTAAGTTACCGTATTTTTTGGAGTATAAGACACACCTTTTCCTTCCTAAAAGTGGCTGAAAATTTGGGTGCATCTTATACTCTGAATGTAGCTTTTTCAAAGCTTTTTTTCCAGCCCTAACTAGGTGCTAACGATCTTCCCAGCTCTTACCTTGCAGGCTTTTTCATTGTTACTCCCTCCGAAGAATGTTTTTCCAGCCCTAAGTCTTTGCAGGGTTTTTTTCATTGCTCTACTTGCTCCGAATAAGTTTTTTTCTAGCCCTAACCAATAGCAATAGCAATTGTAACCAGGTGCTAACGATCTTCCCAGCTCTTACTGGCTTGCAGGCTCTTTCATTGTTATTCTCTCAGAAGAAGGTTTTTTTAAGTTCTAACCAGCGGATAAAATAATGTGCTGAAGCTGCTCTGAATAAGTTTTTTTCTAGCCCTAACCAGGTGCTATCTATCTTCCCAGCTCTTACTGGCTTGCATACTCTTTCATTGTTACTCTCTCAGAAGAAGGTTTTTTTTAAGTCCTAACCAGGGGATAAAATAATGTGCTGAAGCTGACCAGACTAAGGATGCTAGCCAGATGAATACCTGGTAGGCAGATTGTTTTCCCCTATTTTCCTCCCCAAAAACTAAGGTGCGTCTTATACTCCGAAAAATACGGTATATACTGTATGTTTCACATCAGGTCAGAGGAAGCAAATTCAATTTATTCTTGTAATCACAAAGGTGTTGATATAAGGTAAGTGGTTTTAAATGCAGAACCTTTCATACTTGTATTTCATTTTAAAAAGAGCTGGCACAACCCTGACTGATATGGTAAATCAAAACACTCACACATAACTATTTTTTTTAATAAGGAACAGTATGGAAAGAGGAAAAAACAGACTGTATGCTTTAAAACTGAAATAACACAGCTGGCTATTTATCCTCTTAAACAGTTCCACTTTGCATTTCTTCTGACTCTATTTTAAAAAAAAACCTTTGTGTTTGTTTTAAATGTCTGTAAGCTGTTTTTAAAAGTGATATAGTCCTCAGGGCAGTTTACCAATGTCTTTAAAATATGTGAACATTTTAAGGTGAAACAGCTTTCTGAAATACAAAGCAGCCTGTTTCTCTGTTGTGTGATTAAAACAAGCACATAGAAATTATTCATATATTCCTGCCGATTTCACTGAATATATGCATTCTTCCTCACACTTGCATTTCTTGAAAACAAATTCCCCTAACACCAGACCTTTCTATGTATCTCATACTAATTAATAAGTTCATTACTGTGGCTACTTCTTCTCAATACACTTTTGTTTCTGAATGCATTTGATTTTTGCCTTGCAAACCATGGGGGGGGGGGGAGATGATCTTCAATTTCAGATCTTGAGCAGGCATGAGAATAATTAGGTGATGTCCTGTTCAAATGTAAACCAAACAAATTCCTTCCTCATTGTTACTCCAGGTATAAAACAACTTTCCTCAATTGGTGGATCCTGGACATGATGATTTTCATCTGGTTGGGGGATAATCTAAGACCATCAAAGACAAGAAGTTATGGAAATCTTCGTTGACATTTCCTTGTGCTACACCTTCTCCTTTATACCTTAGACTTGACTTCTGCACCAGGGGCGGGTTGCTCTCTTATCTTGCTACCGGTGCGCTGCATGTGCATCACCACATTTCATGCGCGCGTGTGCTCACTATGCGCATGCGCCCCCTCACGCAATTTTGCTTCTGCACATGCGTGGAAGCAAAAAAATTGCTGAAATCTCTCTTGCGCACGCGTCCCCTTGCAAGATTTTGCATCTGCGCATGTGCAGGAAGAAAAAAAGCCCAGAAATTTTGGAAAAAAGATGGCGGCTCTTAGGGACCGGCAACTGACTGCACCGGGGCGGTAACCTCTTGGTGACATTACTAGCCCGCCGCTACCAGTGCGATAGAGTGGACCGCACCAGCAGGAACCCACCAGTGTAAATCTGCACCATATAAGTAACTACTACTTATACTATAACTCCTCCTTTCAGGATATGGATATATTAGACCAGACATATAGAGCTATTTTGGTTAAAGTTGCGTGTTTATCCTAACAGCTAATTTGGCTTTCAGTTTTGGCTTTACAGGGCAAAATACAAAGACTTTATTGTTAATTGTTTGATTTCCCTCAGGGGGAATGATGTGTTAGAAACTTGTTAAGTCTCAAAAACAGGTTTTTTTTGTACTGAAATCTTTTCCCTCTTCCTTCATTTCATCCTATGTCTTTATTCCCTCTCTTCTCCTATTTCATTATATGAAAATCATATTATTGTGTGTGCTTTTTTCTACTTTCTTTCTTCTTGGCAATCTAACTAAATTGCACACAGAATAGTAAATTGGAAATATAAAGATAGTGAAAAGTCATTGCCACAATGTGCGTATTTTATATCAGTTGTAGACCTTCTGTAATGCCTTTACAGAATTGGTTGCAAAGCCAGCTCATAACACATTAGCTGTTTCTATCCCAGGCTGTGTTTGTACAATTTCTGCAGCCTCCCACTTCAAAGCCTAAATGAATTCTTTGTTAGCAGAATACAAAGTCAGACAAATCATTTCATTAGCTGGCCCTTCCGTTGATGTGTCACTGTCCTTCTGAATGTGGGCTCTTAATTACGGCCTTGCTTTTTTGGAGCCAGGAAATGTTGGGGCTTCACTCATTTGGACAGCTAATAGTGGACTAAAAGTGGAAACCATTCATAATCTTCCACTTTGAAAACCTTTCACATAGCACAGGCCTAAATGTCACGCAAATTCTCTCTGACTCTGAAATTTAATAATGTTTTTGGCTTTCCATGAAAGACACAATAAAAATCGCAGTCACAGACATTCAAAGAGTCATAGTCACCCAACATTTGGAAAATATTCAACATGTTATCATTCTATAATGGATTTTAAAGCAGTTGCATTTTCTTGGAAACGCTATGGAAAACTGACATCTATATATATACAGTGTAACATCTGCATCTATATGACCTCTGGATATTTAGAATGTACATTGTAGTCAACATACGTTTGTGAGTCATTAAATTTATTATGTTGACTTATCTGTTCTATTATTTTAGAAAAGCTGAATTTGTAAATAGACGTATTTCAAAATCTTTGAAATACCTAAATAAAATAAATAAATAGAATGCAATGGGATTTTCATCTACTGGGTTTTAATTTGCTGTTTCTAAATTTTGAACTTTGGCATTTATATCTTTTAATAGTCTTGTCTAATGACTCTCTAAAGCTTGTACTCTACTTTGTAAGCCTTTGGTACAGTGAGTTTAAATGGATTTGAGTTTATTTTTCCTAATAGTCAACATTTTAACTGTTTGCATAATAAACCAAAAATTATATCTGTTTAAGAAATATAAATTCCAGTAATATTCATTAAAATATAAAAAAAAATCCTTGAGTCCAGTTCCACACTCAAAGAATGCATTTATGCAATTTTCTTGGCAACAATTCAGAAGTGATTTGCCACTATCCTCACTCCATTTCCCCCCCCCCCATACAACCTAGACAAGCCAGTAACCCAGAAATTCTCACATACACTCTTTGTATAAGTACAGACACAGCCAATCCTGCTTAATATCTAAGAGTAGCTATGGCATGGGTGTTGCCATCACGTGATGTTTCACAATGTTTTTCCCATTCGTGGAGCTGGGGTGGGCGTGGCCTGTGCATGACACATCCGGTCCGCAGGCCGCCAGTTTGACACCCCTGAGCTAAGGTAAAGTAGAAAGAATAATAGAATAACAGAGTGGGAAGGGACCTTGGAGGTCTTCTAGTCCAACCCCCTGCTCAAGCATTCCAGACAATCCAGACTGTCCAGTCTCTTCTTAAAAGCCTCCAGTGATGGAGCACCCCCAACCCCTGAAGGCAAGCCATTCTTCTGATTAATTGTTCTCACTGTTAGGACATTTATCCTTAGATCTAGGTTGTTTCTCTACTTGATTTGTTTCCATCCATTGCTTCTTGTCCTGCCTTCTGGTGCTTTGGAAAATAAAAAGACATTGCCATAGGTCTGTGATGGCGAACCTATGGCACGTGTGCCACAGGTGGCACGCGGAGCCCTCTCTGCGGGCACGCGAGCTGTCACTCCAGCTCAGCTCCATCACGCATGTGCACATGCCTCCCGCCAGCCAGCTGATTTTGGGGTCTCTGCTGTGCATGCGTGAAGGGTGGGCTGCATGTGAGAGATGTGCACACATGCGTGGGGGTGGGGGGGTCACACAAGCATGCGCAGGGTCACACATGCATGCATGGGGTCACACGCACATGCACCGGGGTGGGGGAGCGTGGGTGGTCAGGGTACGTGTAGGGGCACACGTGCATCGCATGCTTTTGGCATGCGATGACAAAAAGATTAGCCATCATTGACATAAGTGTCTACTATCTTCTACCTACTATCTACTATTTACTACCATTTACTGATATGTACCATTATACTGTAAATTTCAAAGTATTAACAAACAATATGTTTTGGCTGATTTTGTTCTTTACAACATCACCTTATTAACACCCTCAATGTCATCCTTTAAAAGAAAAACATTGTCTTGAAGACAAAGCCCTCACAATGTCCAATATGGAAGGCAAGCTGCAACCCCAGAACAGTACATAAATCTCCAATATGACTGATGAAAATCTGCTGTTGGTTTCACAGTGTGAAGTTGAGGGAAAACAGGCATGTGGGCAGGAAAGTACTTTCCACTTTTCAGAATATAAAACCCCAGTGTTTCTCTGCTTGTGACATGGGTTGCTGGTTTTGTATCATTACTTCTCACAGAGTGAGAACATTTTCCTGAGCTGAATGTGTGCTTTGCAGCCATCAAAAAGTTATCCAGCCTCTGGATTATAACAGCGAAACAATCCATACCCCAACCGTCTGTTTCCTTTCCATATCAGCAGAAACTCTTGATGGAGAACTGGGCAAAATAAGAATATTAGAGCAGAGAGGGTGATGAGGACACATACTAGTACCACTCTATAAAGCCTTGGTCAGACCACACCTAGAGTACTGCATCCAGTTTTGGTCACCACACTACAAAAAAGACATTGAAACCCTAGAGAAAGTGCAGAAGAGAGCAACCAGGATGATAAAGGGTCTGGAAAATAAAACATACAAAGAGCAGTTGCAGGAACTGAGTTTGGCCAGTCTGGCGAAGAGAAGGACCAAGGGTGACATGATAGCAGTGTTCCAATACTTGAGGGGATGCCACAGAGAGGAGGGTGTCAGGCTGTTCTCTATGGCACCAGAAAGTCAAACAAGGAATAATGGGTGGAAGCTGACCAAGGAGAGATTCAACCTGGAAGTGAGGAGAAACTTTCTGACGGTGAGAGCGATCAACCAGTGGAACAGCTTGCCAGCGGAGGTTGTGAGAGCCCCAACACTTGCGACCTTCAAGGGAGACTGGACTGCCATCTGTCTCAAATGATGTAGGAACTCCTGCTTGAGCAGGGGGTTGGACTAGATGACCTACAAGGTCCCTTCCAACTCTAATAATAAATCTAAAATCTAAATCTAAAATATTTCATGCCAGGTTTCCTTTTCATACAGATTTTTACATGGCTAAGAAGGTGCCTTTAACTTTAAAGGGCAGGCTGCAGTTTTTGCTTCACCTTATCCGGGTTTAATGTGCATGCAGATTTTATGTTATGTGCATAACAATTTTATCATTTTGTTAAAATTGCAAGATTTTAAAAATGGTAGTCCATTTTTTTTAACCTACTGTGGTAGCTATTCATCTCCACACTACCAGGAAATAAGAAACTTTTATTGCAGTATTTACATGGTATTATAGGCTCAATACTGATATAATTCTGGGTTTCTGTTCTTTGTGAAAAAATCCAGACTTTATTTCAAAATTAAAAAGTAACCTAATTCAATATAATGTTTAATCATGGCTCGTACATTATAAAGAATTAGAGGATAAACATAAAAATAAATGAATTGCTTTTCAAATAAAAGCTAACTAAACTTCGGTTACTTTTTATTTGAAATCTGCATGCACATTAAACATGGATAAGGTGAAGCTAAGATTGCAATCTGCTCTTTAAAGTTAATGTACCTTCTTAGCTTTGTAAAAATTGTATGAAAAGGAAACCAGTGTAGTGCAGTGATTAAGATATTGAACTGCTGAGGGAGATCCCAGTCCAAGTTCATCCTTAGGCTTGGAAGCTCATTAGATGTCTTCAAACTCTGACATTCTCAGCCCAGTCCACCTCAATGTAATTATAGCAATAGCACTTATATACCATTTCACAATGCTTTACAGCCCTCTCTAAGCAGTTAACAGAGTCAGCATATTGCCCTCAACAATCTGGATCCAAATTTTACCAACCTTGGAAGGATGGAAGGCTGAGTCAACCTTGAACCGAAAATCGAACTGCCGAACTAGAGGCAATCGGCAGTCAGCAGAATTAGCCTGCAATACTGCATTCTAACCACTAGCTGGATATGGGAGTATTTTATATATGCCACTTTAAATTTCTAAACAAATAGAAAGTTATGATTCCAAATTGACTAATTAAAATCTATTCTGCCAAGCAAATCTTTCACTCTTACATGGAATTATACCTTTATAAAAATGGCAAAATATTTTAGTATCACTCATGACTTTTTTAAAAAAATAATGTTTATTGAATTTTCCTTTAAAAACATAACAATTAAATACACACAACAACCAAAAATAAACACAACAGAAAATAAAGACAAATACAAAAACTGTAGAAAACACTACAGTAAGCAAATATCATACGCAATCAACTACAAACATAACGCCGACTAATACAAGCCATAAAAATGAAATCATGCTTCTTTAACAACCTATTAGCTATTAATACTAATCTTTATACACTCAATTATATATTATATCTATATTTATACGTTATAGGTCTTATCTTCTTATAAACTATGTCTATTGGAATGTCAACTTTTATTTCAACAGCTAATTTACCCAATTCATATTTACTCGCTATATATATATATGTGTGTGTGTGTGTGTGTGTGTGTGTGTGTGTGTGTGTATGTGTATGTATGTATGTATGTATGTATGTATGTATGTATGTATGTATGTATGTATAAGTATATATATATATTCCATCTTTAATCCTACTGTTTACAAACATTACTTCAGTCAGAAAGTGAGGTAAAGTATTATATCATGATATATGAGAAAAACTACAGTTTGTTATATCATTGCAAGAAGTTATACTATAATAGGTTTCTGTATTTTTTTTGTCCAAGCCAATTATACCATCTATCCCAGGTTTTATAAAAATCTGTCTCTTCTTTGTCCTGAATTTCCATCGTTAACTTGCACATCTCTGCTACTTCCAAAATTTTATTGACCACAGTTATCATTGTTGGTATTGAATCCAATTTCCAAGTTAGTACCACTCATAACTTTTAACAGCATCTTAAAACCATCATGATAAATGAAATAAGTACTTATGCTTTAAAACTTAGAAAAATGTTCACAAAATATCTTTCAACAGTTGTCCACTTTTGATTTTGAAAATCTATTTTACCCACGTATTGGACTGGTGCAAACAACAAGGGGATATCTAAGGGAAACTGACAATAGTCTGGATGCTTGAAAGTTCAAAACCTTGCTAAATTTTGTTAAACGCGTGGCCAATTTGAGACCGACTTTGTCAAACATCAATCATTTTCAACTCAAAGTAGTTCTTGATCTAATCTCTAGTATCCGTTGGCCATTTTAAGCATCGGGGTTGATGTTCTTTAAGCCTGCTGTGTTGGGATTGAGTTACACCAACCATTCCAAATCATGTTATTGAGTAACATCTCATTAATCTCCATTTTTAGACTGTATTTGTCCCCCAGAGATTGTTTAAGCAATGTGGTCTTTCTGGTTTGACCATAAGTGCAATTATTTTCCACCTAACTGTGCTTTGAGAAAGGATGAACAGCAGGCTCACACATTTGACATGCTCTATTATGCCTTTCAAGCATTAAGGACAAGCTGTGCATTTTTGCTCTGCTTGCCTGTTCTCCAGTCCATCCATTTCTGTTTCATGCCTTCAAAGTTAAGAGCATTAGACTTTGCGGGAATCTGATAAAGCAGATCAGCAGAATTCGTGACCTGTCTAGTTATATAGAACCCGAAGCATGTTAGGGCCTATCAGATGCTTTGACATAATTTCTCTAATTTTGTATTTGCACATTAGGATAAAGTGAGGGAAAGGGAAATTTGTGGTGGACTGCAATACATCATAATGAAATTGTATTGGACTTGTGAATTATTTCTGAGAAATAGTTAGGTGAACTATTTCAGAGAGAGGGAGGGAGGGAGGGAATGAGAGAGAGGGGGGAGGGAGAGAGAGGGGGAGGGAGTATTTTTTTGGGGGGTGTTTCCCAAACTTTTTCAAAGGAATGGGAATTACAAATGTTCATCATAGATTACTAATAATATAGTTACGGTAGTAACCAGGACTATCACCAGCAACACCCAGCGGAGGGTTCCGGTTATTTTCGCTACCGATGCACATCACGAGCATGCGCAGAAGTGAACTCACGTTCCATCGGGTGATTTCACTTCCATGCATGCTTAGGACGACATTACCAGCTGAAACACAGCTGAGGAGCTTCTCAGCTGTGCTTCGGAGGAAGAATAAAGGTTGGTATTAAAACAAGGGCGGGTGGGAGGACTTTTTTCCGACAGGTCAGGACGCGGAGAAGCTGGGAAAAGCGCCTAAAAATGAAGTCATCGCCAGTGGCATCCCGCACAGCACCGGTAGGAACCCACCACTGGCAACACCCATACTCAAACAAGGAGAGGTGCTGTTGTCAGTATTCTGAATGTTCTAGCTTTTCCTTCCCAGTGAATTTGAAATCAGATTTTCACCAGCATTTCACTGGTTCTGCCAGCGGGCCTGGGGAACCCAGAGCAGGATGGAGCCCATTAAATGGCTCGTGTGATCTGCTGTCGCCAGGGTGGCGGGTGGGAGGTGGGGGGGTGATTTTGTTATATTATACTAGATTAATTTATTTGATTCTTTTTGTTAGTTTCTATTGTGGTCGTTTATTCTGTAAGCTGCCTTGAGTCGTCATGGGCGAATAGGTGGCAATATAAATTCATTCATTCAATCAATCAATCAATAAATAATCAATATGAGTTTGTTGACAGTAATGTCTCAGCTACTACTGCACTATCACACCTAATAAGGCCTTTGGGAGAGAGTCCTCAAGTCCAATTCCTATAACTGTAGCAACCAAGTTCTATATTCTGACTCTAGATTCTACTTACCCAAAATGACTCAGGGGTCAACCCAAAAACTCCCTTAAATTCTGCACAATTCCAAAACATTCTACAGGTTTACATAGCAGTAGGCTTTTTCTTCCAGTTTCCTAAAACACAATCACATTTCTGTGAACTTATAGAAGGATAACTGGGTACTTTTAAGGTCACCCATCATAACTTCCTTCCTTCCTCTCCCTCCCTCCTATCACCTATCATCTAATTCAGAGGTCTCCAACCTTGGCAACTTTATGAGGGGTGGACTTCAAATCCCAGAATTCCTCAGCCAGCCATGCTGGCTGAGGAATTCTGGGAGTTGAAGTCCACCCCTCATAAAGTTGCCAAGGTTGGAGACCTCTGAATTCTAGTTAGCTATCTATCCAGCTATCTAATCTTCTGCCTGCTCCAACAGAGACATAAAAGATGCCTCCAGAAGGCCCAGTCCTACCACGATATGCAATGAAAAACAATTCCAGGAAGCAGGCTTTCTCTGTAACAACTCCCATTCTGTAGAACTGCTCACACCCTACCACCTCCAATTTGTAAATCATAAACTGTAATTACATACTGCACCTGTTTTATTGTACAGTTTGGTTGCACCATTTGTTAGTCAACTTAAGTGGATTGAAAATCCATAAAATGTAGAAACCTAACTTCTTAGTATGGCTTTGCTTCTTACAATGGGCAGGTTTGCCCAATTTCAGTCACATTAACAGATAATTAAAATGAGCCAGGTCTCCAACCGTCAGGGGGAAAAAATAAAAATAAAACAATGATTCATTTCTAGGACAACCCAAACTCAAATTTTTCTTGCCTATCCCAGCTCTCTTATTAATTTTCTAAACATTCCCTTCCTATTCATCTTAATAAGCTGTTTGACCAAGTAAATTGAAGGAAGGAATAGCATTCTATTTTATAACTTTTTAAAGTTACTTGCAATCAACTATGAGAGAGAGAGAGACACACACACACACACACACAGAGAGAGAGAGAGAGAGAGAGAGAGAGAGAGAGAGAGAGAGAGAGAGAGAGAGAGAGAGAGAGAGAGAGAGAGATATTCCACTAGAATTAGAATTCTTCTAATTCTACTTTTTGTTCATTAGTCATAAAATCCCAAATACTTTTGACGTCAGAGGAATTGGCAGATATGGAAAAGGAGAGGTTCAATCCGTGAATAAAATAGAAGGTATTTATTCCCTAAACTGAATTAAAATGTGAGCCAGAGGAGAATGTCAGAATACATTTGCCTTGTATTAAAGTGTGTATTATGAATCACCAGAGCATTGAATGATCACCCCCCCCACAACTTTGCATAAGGCAGAAACAATTTTATGAGGATATGGAGTAGCATCTTGCTTAAAACTCCCTGGTAATATAGTATTAGTAGGAGACTGAAAGTTAACAATATTATTTTCTGGCCACAAGATTTGGGTTTTGTTTTGTTTTGGGATCAAGCAAAAATATGGATTATAGAAAAAAGGAACAGTATAATCTTTTTCTAGATACTAAACAGACAAAGGAAGTCACTTTAGCTGACATTTAAATGTCATATTTCTTAGCTAATAAGTTACATCCACTAATTCTGCAACAGATATACATGCATACACACAGATGGATGCACACACTCATGCACCCCTTATACTAACAGCTTCAACATCAAAGGATTATCATGAAGCATCTATACTTTTGTAACAGCAACAGTTGTCATTGTTTTCATTGACACATTTTTTATTCAAGATTTCTGAATCTATGCTCATGTCTGCAAGCAGGAATCTTATCTATTAATTTTTTTGTTATTATTATTACAAGAAGGAAATGCATAGAAAGGAAAAGATTTACACTGAGCAGTACAATAGAATGACACAAAAAGAATCAACACCTTATTGTTGCTAGTTTTTTGTCCATCCAAATCTTGTCTGTTAAACAGTCTAAAACAAATGCAAAAAATAGAGAATAAAATGGGTACCTTCCCTTGTGCTTTTGCTTATTTGAATATTTTTGGAGACATTGCTACGTTTGTTGAAATCTTTACTGTTTGTCATTAAAGCATGATCTTAAAACTGCTAACAAGAAAGGCCACTCCAGTTTGTCAAAGGAAAATGTATTTTTTCTTTGTGCTTTTTTAAAAAAATAAATGCATCCCCTTTTATATTTTAACATTTTGGGGCCTAAAATTCATGAAGGTAATACAAGTCACTTGAATTTCTCATTCAGGTTAAAATGGAAGAATGAGAGTGTATACTAGATAAATTACATTAATATACAATAGAGTCTTTTGGTTATATTTTTTATTCTGAACAAACATGTGACATGTTATCTGGAGTTACAAGTGTCTGTACTGTATTCATTTTCGAGTTAGTGTGGGATATAAGTTAACAAATGATGCAAAAGCTGTAGACCATGACAATCACATGATTAACTGTGGCTAATTACAAAACAGCTGTCGCTAATAACATTAATATCTTGACATTGAGTTAGACAACAAACGTGTGTTGATTGTAAATAAAATAAAATAAAAGCAAAGAGAAACAAAAACAAATCTACACGACACAGATCTTGCTTGTTTGGGTAACTGTAAGTCTACCATAAAGTCAGTCTGGTATAACAGTTAAGGCAGTGTTTCCCAACCTTGGCAACTTGAAGATGTCTGGACTTCAACTCCCAGAATTCCCCAGCCAGCATCCGCTGGCTGGGGAATTCTGGGAGTTGAAGTCCAGACATCTTCAAGTTGCCAAGGTTGGGAAACACTGTGTTAAGGCATCAGGTTAGAAAACAGGAGACCATGAGTTCTAGTCTCACCTTGAGCACAAAACTAGCTGGGTGACTTTGGGCCAGTGACTACCTTTCAGCCTTAGGAAGGAGACAATGACAAACCACTTCTGAAAAACCCTGCCAAAAAAACCCCCTGCAAGGTCTTCAAAAATTGGACACAATTGAATAGAAGCAAATTAAATAAATACATAAATAAAAATATAAAAACAAACTCTTTACCATGTCATCCTAATCTAGTCATATCATATCCCGAATGTAATAGCAATAGCAATAGCACTTTACTTATATACCGCTTCATAGTGCTTTGCAGCCCTCTCTAAGCGGTTTACAGAGTTCAGCATATTGCCCCCAACAATCTGGGTCCTCATTTTACCGACCTCGGAAGGATGGAAGGCTGAGTCAACCTTGAGCCTAGTGAGATTTGAACAGCTGAACTGCTGAACTAGCAGTCAGCCTGCAGTCGCAGCATTTAACCACTGCACCACTTCAGTAGAACTCCAGATAACCAAAGGATGGTAGCAAAGAGTATTTTTCTGTATTTCTTTCCTTCCCCTAGTGGTAGTCTGGATCTCTGATCCCACTTATGAGATGCCTCTGCTATTTGCCCATTAATGTTTCTGAACTTCAGGATAAGTCTTCATAGTTTCAAGAAACGGACTGCAGTCCATGCAAGTTTTATGCTGCAATAAATAATCAGCATAGAGAGAATTAATTTTTCTTACTGTCAGAGATAAATCAAACACCATGCAATATAAGTTATGTACGCACATAGACGATGTTATTACTGATGTATATATATATGCACTGCAAGGCAGCCGGCCCGGGTTCAAATCCCAGTAAGGGGTATGGCTATCTGACGAGAGCAAAATAAGCTCGAAATAGATCTATAATAGTCTCCCTTTATTTTCATTTATCAGCAAAAAATCCTACACACACACACACACACACACACACACACACACACACAGATATATATATATATATATATATATATATATATATATATATATATATATATATATATATATATATATATATATATATATATATATATATATATATATATATATATATATATATAAGTGAACAACAATAGGGAAATATTTGCAAGTCTGCGAGTCCATGTGTTTTACTAGGATGTTAGGCCAGCAAAAATAGCAATAACAATAGCACTTATATACTGCTTTATAGTGCTTCACAGCAGTCTCTGGGCAGTTTATAATGTCATCATATTGTTCCCAACAACCTGGATCCTCATTTTACCAACCTTGGAAGGATGGAAGGCTGAATCAACCTTGAGCCCCCATCAAGATCAAACTCCAGTTTATGGGCAGAGTTTCCCTGCAATAGTATTGCACTGCAACACTGCATTCTAACCACTGCACCATCAGGGCTCCTTTAGAGAAAGATCATTATTAGAGCATAGTTTGGAGAGGCCTATACTGTTTGTAGAGGGGAAATGGCTATGTTGTTAAATTAAAAATTATCATAGGCCACAAAGGAATAGCTGAGGTGCCAATCAACATCTAGTGAAAACGGTGGGGTGGGGTGAGGTCTGGAAGCAATCATCAACATTTTGAGGCAACAGCAGCAAATGTATTAACTTTCAAAAATGATGGTGTGATGCCTATGGCTGATTGCCAGTCTGCATGCAGTCTGTGGGTCATATATTTAGAGTTTGCTTGCTCCTTATATAAGCCATATTTTTCCCCTTTACATTCTTATTAAGAAATATGCAAAGTTGATTGGATTTTTGTTTTGTTTTCGTTTGGTTTTGGTCAATGGTACTTTAGTAGAGTTGAAAATGTTCAATGTTCCAAGTCTCCAAAATCAGATAATGACGGAAATAAAACCTAGTTCTTACCTGATTTTTGTAATTGTTGGATATCCATAGCTTCAAATCTGCATACATTTTTTTAACAAGAAGCAACATATAGTTTTTGCCTTTGAAGTGCTCCTGATTCAAGTTAAATTTGGTTTGACAAACTGAAGCCAGATGTTACTGTTGTCATTGTTTTAAAAGTCAATTAAAACAAAATATCACTTGGCTAAAACAAAACCATAAAAACCCGAAACATTTGTAGAGGTTCATATCTTCCGTTTGCATGTGCAAAGGGTTGTTTCTTTGGACATGATCCCAAGAATAAAATGTTGCATCTTGATTAAAGGGCAACTTTATGGTTCTGCAAAGTGATTTTATAATGATTTATCAACAGGATGTCAGGTTGAATGCTCAGGATAGTCTGTAGGTGGTTGAGTCTAATGGAAGCCAGAACCAGTAAGAGAACATCCCTGAAGACAGTCAAATATGGAAAATGATACAGTAGAAAATGTGGGTGCGAAACTTAGTGACAGGTGATTTGGACACACGAGATGTTCCCTTCAGCTGCATGTTTTCTTTTTTATCCTTGGAGATGAGCCAGGTTCCAGGAGAAAGTGATTTGTCCAAGGTTATTCATAAGTTTCCATGGTTGACGTTTTGGATCACTGGTATCTCTTTTATGGAATCAAATCAAAATCGTCATTCAGCTATAGAGGTCACTTTGGAGCAATCATAAGCTCTTAGCAACATTTTCTGTAGAGTTGTTTAGAAGATAAAATCAGGGATGACCCGCATTTAATTGTTTTGATCTACCAAAGGGAAGGAAGGACGTCAATGTTGTTTTTGCTGTTGTTTCCTTAAAACTAGTATTAGTCTTCAGATGTAAAAACAACTACCTAGCGGTTTCATCCCTCATTCAAATTGTTTGGCATGTAATTTTCCTTTATGTTTAAAAACTATTTTAGCTTAAAAATAACCTTCCCTGTTCTAAATTATAGCATGCAGCCATCTCTCTCTCAGACATTATGACACCAACATCTAGACAGACCTATCTGCCAAAGACAAGGATGATATGAAATCCATTAAGATGTGATTGGGTGTCATGTGGTAATTTTGGGTGGTTATATAACTTAGTCTTGTTGCGATTATGAAATGGGACAGAGAAAATGTTTAATTAAAACCTTTTTTAGGTTTATTGATTTCTCTGTTTAGTTCCTCTTAATGGCTCATGCTCTTCAAGAACTATGGGGAAAAGTATTTTGGATAGAACTATATTATTTGAAATCTCTCTTGCTACTGAGAGAGGTAAAATGGGGTGATTAATAACAGCAAACTTCTATATACATCAGTTCAGTAATACCTGTGGGAGGACATTATCGGTGCCAAGTTTCATACTTTTGTGGCAATCTGAATGTATGTAAGACAATTTGCCAAATTGCTTCACGCAGATATACTGTGTTTGGCACCTGCAATGCCTAAATTGAAGATCAGAATGAGCTGTTGTAATTCTTACTGTTAGGTGCACCAAATGAATACACAACCAATTATTTTCCAAGTATCTCTAAACAAATTAAATTCTGAATAATTTTGTCATTGGGTGCTCTTTTCAAAAAACATTTTTTATCCACATTCTTTCCATCCATTGCTTCAGATAGAACTGTAAAATAGCAAGGTCCCTATTTCCCCAAATTGTTTATATAGTGGCTATGCCACATGAAATGTATTACTTTTCTTCTCTGTTCCTTTTTTCCTGTTTTGGTGTGACTCTTCTATTTATTTATTTATTTATTTATTTATTTGTTTGTTTATATTTCTATGCCACCCATGTGACAAAAAAGTAGCATATAAACTTGGTTTAATAAGAATTCGTCCCTAAACTTTACTTAATTATACGACATTCAACCATAAAGTTGGCTTAGAATATTTTGCTGCATGAAGGTTGCTCAGATGGGTTCCTCTCTCTTCTAGTGAGTAGCACTATAAGGCAGGGCTGTCAAGGCCCATGGGGTGCTTAGATCTGGCCCGTGGGGCTGCCCTGGAAACAGGCAGCCTGGAATGCAGGCGGCCCTCATGAGCTCTGTTTTTGCTAGCAGAGGGTTGCAGGAAGCCATCGCAGCCAAAAACGGAGCTCGGGAGCCTGTTTTCACTGGCAGAACACTCAGCCCACCACTGGTGCCCCTGACACGAGTGATGTCATGCTGGCCAGGCCCACCCCGGCCATGCCCACCTGGCCCCTCGAGGTCAAACACAACCCTGATGTGGCCCTCAAAGAAATTGAGTTTGACACCCCTGCTATAAGGTACGGTAAAGGTAAAGGTTCCCCTCGTACATATGTGCTAGTCGTTCCCGACTCTAGGAGGCGGTGCTCATCTCCGTTTTAAAGCCAAAGAGCCAGCACTGTCTGAAGAAGTCTCCGTGGTCATGTGGCCGGCATGACTAAACGCCAAAGGCGCACAGAACGCTGTTACCTTCCCACCAAAGGTGGTCCCTATTTTTCTACTTGCATTTTTTACATGCTTTCGAACTGCTAGGTTGGCAGAAGCTGGGGCAAGTAACGGGAGCTCACCCCATTATGCGGCACTAGGGATTCGAACTGCTGAACTGCTGACCTTTCAATCGACAAGCTCAGCATCTTAGCCACCGCGTCCCTTTTGTGGGGACTATAATGGTATAAGGTATCTAGTTGCAAAATTCCACCATCATTGTGCCGTTGCTTCCTTCTGCTGTTTGGCAATTTTTTTCCCCTGAACTATTTCCTAGAATAGTATATGCCTCCTTATAAACTAGCGTTCATGAACAGGAAAATAAATCCTTTTTTTGCAGGAATGGTAGTGAGGAAAAATAATTATTTCCATTTGTGACAGCGTACCCATGTCTTTTCCTTCTGGTCTGAAGTATTTACATAGATTACTATAGTTATCAATCAAGGGATTAATATGTGTCCATGGTTTCCTTTGCTGAACATATTTTAGGGTCTAAGAGAAATATTTACTGTAAAGAATTAGTATTATTTTTTGTTGACTGCTACTGGAATCTCCCTAGCTAAACACTGGTGAAATAAAACTATGATATTCTGGTAGCAGCATTTTGGCATAATGCCATAGCTCAGAAATTGACCTACTCTGTTAATCTGCATTCTGGTCAAACTAAAGTCAAAACCTTCCCAGCTTTGTAGTCTGATATTATATCTTATGTTAATCAGGGAAATTATGAGAGTTTAATGCCATAAGAATATATTAAATGTGTGAGATGACCCTTGAAGGATTATTAATATGTGAGTTGTTTTTTTCCTGTATCTCTTTTTAACTCTTATATGTTTGTGTTAAATTGTATTGCACTATTTATGGTCATTATAATTTGCTTTAAAATAAATATATACCGGTACAGACAATATACTGTATATACATATATACACACATTACCCAGAGTCACTTATGTGAAATAGACCTCCATATAATAAGTATATAGGAGCCGAGGTGGCACAGTGGGTAAAGTGCAGAACTGCAGGCCACTTTAGCTGACTGTGATCCGCAGTTCAGCGGTTCAAATCTCACCGGCTCAAGGTTGACTCAGCCTTCCATCCTTCCGAGGTAGGTAAAATGAGGACCCAGATTGTTGGGGGCAATGTAAAATATACATTGCTTACTGGTGTAAACCGCTTAGAGAGTGCTTGCAAAGTGAGGCGGTATATAAATCTCACAAATAAATAAATAAATAAATAAATAAATAAATAAATAAATAAATAAATAAATAAATAAATAAATAAATAAATAAATAAATAAATAAATAAATAAATAAATAAATAAATAAATATAATAATACCGTGCATTCTGGTTCCAATGCAAACATCTGCCTGCCTTTAGGAGGCCTATAAACAAAACCCAAAGTTGCTTTTTTCAAGAGGCAACTGGACTTTCTAGCTTTTCTTTGAAGACATTTCGCTTCTCATCCAAGAAGCTTCTTCAGCTCTGATTGGATAGTGGAGAATGGAAGGATTTATACTCCTTGCAGACAGCTGGTCATTTGCATTCTTTTAATGGGTCGTTAAGATCATCTGATTTATGTGTGTCATCAGGGTCACCTGAGTGGTGCAAATTGGTGTGGAGCCTTCTTGGAACTGTTGGAAGGACTGTCTTGTAGATTGGAGATAGATGATGTTGTATCCCTCCTCCTCTGTTGAGATAGGACTGTTCACATTCAAATTCACAACAAAATTCCTTATTCCACCAGACTCGAAATTTTAGGCTTAGACAACTTAGAGCTACGTCGCCTTCGATCTGATGTCTTTTTAGTCCCCAGGGTGTAGGGCGGCATATAAGAACACTAAAATAAAACAAATAAATAAAATAAAACAAGTCTGATGGAAATCAGGATGAAAGAATGGTTTTGTTTATATGTCTATGGAGATTATCAATCATTTATTTATTTATTTATTTTGTGAGATTTATATACCGCCTCATAGTGCAAGGACTCTCTAAGCGGTTTACACCAGTAAGCAATGTATATTTATATTGCCCCCAACAATCTGGGTCCTCATTTTACCTACCTTGGAAGGATGGAAGGCTGAGTCAACCTTGAGCCGGTGAGACTTGAAATTATTCCTCTGCTGATACAATTAGGACTACATTAGCTTTTTTTTTGGCAGCTGCAGTACACTACTGGCTGTATGAACTTAAGTTGTGGTTTACTAGATCTCTCTCATAGTTGCTACTGTTGAGTCAGGTATCACTTTTTCTATGTTTTGTTTTGTTTTGTTTTCTTTCTTTCCTATGTGGAACTTAAGGGAATAGGACCTTGTTTTTCTCACCACTGAATTGTGTTTTGTTAGACAAGGTCCAGTGTCCAAGTCTATTAAGGTCCTTCTGAATCCTGAGTCTATCATCTAAAGTATTAGCTATTCCTCCCCCCCCACACCCATTGTAGTGTTGTCTGCAAATTTGATGTTCCACTTTTATCCCCTCACCTAAATCATTTATGAAGATGTTGAAGAGCAAGATAGAATCTTGTGGTACCCCGCTGCATGCTTCCCTCCATGTAAATGTAGTTCCATTGAGGATTACCTGCTCAGTGTGGTTGGTCAGCCAGCTGTGGAATACATTTGTTGTTGAAGATGTGTCAGTTGGATCTTTTTCTGGACCAGGAAGCCCTTCATACAGTCACTCATGCCTTTGTTGTATGGACTATCATAATTTACTTGTGAATGGGTACTAATCCAGCTAATCCAGAAACTGTGGCCAAAGCAGTTATGGGCCTGTCTTGATGATGATGTTCGTCCATCGTATTCGAAGAGGATCTTGACATCTATCAATGGGGGGGATGTCAAGACTTGCACGTGAATTGGATTAAAGTGAGGGAGAGGTGCGCATAGTCAGCCTTACTCTCTCTTCCCAGATTCCATCTTGCTCCAGTAGCAGGACAAGAGTCGAGACAGTTGGAGATGGGCTGGGTGCAGTGGTTGACCAGGGTGTCTTTTGTGTCTTGCCATGCTCTTAGCGTACCACATCGCTTGCAGAGACCGCCTTCATGACCGTTGTCCTATTCTAGTAAGTTTCATCTGCTCAGTCCACCAGAATCTGTCTTCACATGCCCAGGATAGACAAGTCCCTATCTCACCGAAGGTCGATGACCCAACGACTACTCTCAACCTGGTTTGGCCAGCCTGTCGAAGCTGTTGCCTGGGGTGTGGCCGCTGTGCATGCTACAGCTGCTAGGAGCCTGTCTTAGTGCACCTATGTAACACTGCTTTTGGGGGAGCTACATTATCTTCCAGTTGGCTTCCAGATGCAATTCAAAGTGATACTTATCATCCTTAAAGCTCTTCCTGCACAAGATCTAGCTACTTGAATGATTGTCTCCTAAAATGTTTGCCAGCCCTAATCAGTCTGTGAGAGTCAATATGTTTGGGGCCCTATCAACAAAACATAGTCATCGATGAGACAAAAGAAACATTCATTCCATGTCAAAGTTCCTATCTTCTGGAACAGGTATGCTCTGAGATTTGTTTGGCTCTTGCTGGTCTTATTCAAAATAACAACACCACAACTAAATACTTTTTCTGTCAGGCTTTGGGCTAACTTGGATAATGAGGTCCTGAACAGTACTCTTCTTGTCATGGAATGTGTCAAATCTTTTGTATCACTCAATATTTTGAAATTTTATACGTTTTACATATTTTTAATATTATACACAATGAACTGGGAGGTTTTCAATTTTCAAAAAAAGTAAATTAAATTTACGCCTAAAATTAGTGTTGGTTTAGATCTGACTTCTTCCCCACCAAGATTCAGGGTAGGTCTAGTAATTTACAGAATTCTTCAAGATGAACTAGTTGGTCTCTTTCTTGTCCATGCCAGAAACATGAAATCTTGCTGAGATAAGTTATTTGCAATGTGGTTGTCTCCTCCACTCACCTCTCAGAAATGACGACAACTGAATTGTATGTGTTTTAATAAATGATGGCATACAATAAAACTAAATAAATTATTAGGCTGCATGGATTCTACCTTTCCCCCCCCCCCCAAAAGTTTATCTTTTCTATATACAGCAACACTTGAATCAACAACTACTGCTTTCTTTAAAAATGCATAATTCTACCCAGAAGGAAGCTGCATTTGCATAACTCAGATGAAGGGCAGTTGGCACCATTGTAAGAAGAATAAATCAAGTAAAGAATAGGCTTTGCATTTGACTTTATGCAGCTTTCTGTTTGTTACTATGATCCTTGGGCACACACTAAAACAAAACATCTGTTATATAATTCAATTAGTATTATCTATAGCACAGTTAAGGCTGTGAGGAGGGGGAAAGTGGTTTTTCTGTGTTGTGTCTGCAGTGAAAGTTTACACCAATTGTATGATCCTGAAGACCGAGAAACAGTAAAACAACATGATCTGGAAAGTGTATATGGTTAGAAGTAAAACATCTTGAATTCAGAAGGGTTGACTTCAAACCAAGTGATATAGTTCACTTATCGTGGGAGCAATTACCTACTCAATCAATTTCTTTCTGAATAGTCTTGTTTAACATTAGTTGGTGACTTTTTTTCCCTTTCAAATGTTAGCATTGTTTCAAAGTGCCACCATAAGCCTTCAATTTAGTTCAGAAAAGAAATCTGTCTGGATGGATACAGTGGTGGGATTCAAATTTTTTAACAACTGGTTCTGTGGGCGTGGCTTATTTGGGGCATGGCTAGCTGGTCATGTGACCGGATGGGTGTGGCTACGTGCATAGGAATTGCTCAAAGGGCTGAAAAAAGTGAAATATGACCGATCTTTGCATGTACGACCGGTCCCTGCACTTATGACCATCCTCACATTTATGTCCGTTGCAGCATTCTTGACAACCCTGCCACTCATTTCACAACTGCGGTGCTTTTCTTCACCACAGTGAAAGATAGGGCGCAAAACGTAAAATGTGAGGACAGTCGTAAGTGTGAGGACCAGTCAAAAATCTCTTTTTCAGCCCTCTGAGTAGTTCCTATGTGCACCCAGCATGGCCAACTCGATGTCACTCATGTTGAGGGGCTCTTCTCCTCGCCTGGCCTCTCGTGACCGTGGGGGTGCTGCAATGGTCATAAGTGTGAAAAATGGTCATAAGTAACACTCTTTTCAGTGCCATTGTAACTTTGAATGATCACTAAATGAATTGTTGTAAGTCAAGGATTATCTGTACCCAAACACAAAAAGCTCCTTTGCTTGCAAAAAGCTGCCCTAAATACCAATCATTAGATTAGAAATACCTGCAAGCTGGAGTTACAAATCAGGCAGGGTGCCAGAGTACCTTGAGGAATTAAAATAGTTAAAATGCAATGATAACTATCAACAGCCAACTCTTGCTCATAAAGTGAAACCCTTTAGCAGAAAGGTCATTTAAGCTCTCCAGAAAGAGCACACCCAGGAGAAGCAATCCTTAGATCCATTTGCACCACTTAAAGATGCCAGCTGGTCTCACTCACCTCATAAGATATCCTAAGGAAATCATCCAGATTTAAGGAAAGATCACATGCCCCCCAGAAAGGCAGTAAAAAAATCAGTGCCAAGCTTGCATCCAGCCTCTTGGAAGTACACCCCAAAAGAACAGTGCCAAGAACCACTAAAGCAGTGAAAGAAGACCGCCTCCCCAGATAGCAAAAGCACTTGAGATAAGCCTAACTAGAATGAAGCAAAGAAGCAAACACAGTAGCTGTTGCTTGTTAAACCAATTACCAGAACAAATAGACACAGGAACTAGCCAGATTTCTGAAACTGCTTCTTTTCAGGAACAGAGATTAACATTTTTCCTTCCAAACAAAGCTGAATAGGGAAAATTATCCCATCAATAAACACAGGATTAAACATCACCAAGCAATTAAACTTCACCAAAACCCATTTTTAGACCAAAAGTCAGAAAGGGTATGTAAACTCATGTTTGAATGTCAAGGTTTCTAGCCAAGAAGCCTTGCTGAATGTCACTCATCTTGGTTCCTTGTCATTAAAAGCTTCTTTCCGGCAGCTCTGTGCTGGAAGAACTCCACCAGGGAGTATTTCCTCCCAACAGCAGTGTAAAAAGCTTAAAACTACCCTTCCCCTTTAAGAAAAAAACAACAACAACTCCGGAGACAGTAAGTCTAGGCGTACTGCCAAGAATGTAATAAGGGTTAATGGAGAGGCAGTTTCTGTAAGCAGGGCAATAAAGATTAAGCTATAGAAACAACACCAGAATGTTAGTGGAAAAAAACAAAAGGAGATTTCTTCTAACAACTGGTTCTCTGAACTGTTTAGGAAGTTAACAACCGGTTCTAGCAAACCTGTTAGAACTGGTAGAATCCCACCTCTGGGTGGATATATAATGTTATCAGAGAGCGGAATTTGTGAACAGAGCTGAAAGTTTAAGGAATCTTCCATTTTCTATTTTAGGAGACATCTCAACATTTTTCTATTGAGGATTTGATCAGCTGAGAATAAGCAATGACCAATTTAATTTTCAGTGGAAAATAGGAAAATTAGAGCTAGTCATTAATGTTTAATGGAATTGTTACAAACATACCTACCACAACATTTAAATGCTATTACCTTTTCAAATATCTCAAAAATACTGGAGTTTGGTTGCAGGCTTTACAATCAATCTCATTTACATTATTAAATGTATCTTATTTCCTAAGCAAAAAAGGATCAACAAATATGTGTTGTGATGAGAAAAGGCAACCTTCAGGAAATTACAAGGACTCAACACTCAGAATGTTCTGATCTTTAAGCACTTTATAATGCTCAGATGCTGAGATGAGTCATTATTTTGGTTATTGAATGTTACATCTTTAACCAGGGTTGGAAGCACTATTAGATAATAGGCACATTTCTCCCATTAAGTAGCTCATTAAACTTAGTTAATTGCTTAAATGTAATAAACTACTTAATTTGTCCATTGATCTCATTAAGGAATATGCATGTTCAAGCAGCAAACTTCCATATGTGCACACCTAGTTGGGTTAAGAAAGAAAAACACAAATAAACAGTCTGTATTATCTCAATGCTTTTACTTGGGCTGCATACATGCCAAAAATCAGAAAGACAACCAATCAGCTATATGAGAAGCAAAATATATATCTGGATGGAGTCTTCCTCATCCCATCATATGGATTATTACCATGATATCTGTCTGATCTGATTTATCTCTTTGCAAGATCAAACTGTTGGAATACTTTCCCTTTTTGTATGATACAGAAAATACTGATATATTTCAGTTGATCACGCATTCTTACCCAAAAAATCAATATTGTTTTCATACCAACAACGCTGTAGAAAAGTTTTTATTTAACTGCATTTTTTCCCCATCTTCTTTCAGCATGTTGTATGTTACTAAATGCATACATCCTAGTTTCTTTTCTTTAACAAAAATTGACATTTTTGGGTGGGAAAGAATAGTGTCTGCAGAATTGGCAACAATAATTCCTATGATGTAAATAATAGAATATTTTTTCATTATTCTATTGTTCACATGCAAAATGGAATCAAGTCAAGAACTATAGTTTCTGTCATGGCAGGGTATTTATTTATTCCTTTCTTTCTTTCTTGCAGCTAGATGGCTCTTCTTCAACATGCCTTTTTATTCCTTTTTCCCTGTGCCATAGACAACAATATAACATTCAAATTTATTTCAGCAATGGCAAGATTGTTTTGATAATGGGAAAACCACAGTCCAAGTTAAAATATGGAGCCTGACTCACTGACTTTCTCCATTTATCTATTCCATGGCTCACATAATTATCCACCCTAGCTATTTTCTGTACACATTCTTCAAACTATCAAGAAAGCCTCAGTAAAAAATCCTTTCTTATTATACATGAGACAGACAGTCTAGGCACAGTATTTATGCCCTGGAATATTTGGTATTGCAATTTCTTTCTGTGAAATCACCAGAGCAATGTACCACATGCACGTATGCACATACAAAATCCTTTTCTAAGGTCTTTGTGGTCTTCCAAGCCCCCAACTTTAGCTGGGTGTTTAACATTGTCAACCTTTAACCTCATGATGGCTAAAGTTTGCTTTTAAATAATGCTTAGCATTAAACTGGCTATATCTGGGGGAAGTTACTTAGGTTTTAGTGCCATTGAAATCTTGTTAGGATCTCTGTGGCTGGCAGAAATGGTCTTAAAATGGTTAGAGGGAAAGCAACATTTAGGGGGAAAAACCCATTTGAAACAATGTGGTGAGATCATACAGAATAGATTCTTGTTTACTAAAAGTAGAATTGATGGGTCTGGACTTATATGTCTGCTGATCTGTAAAGATTTGGTCCTGAAAGTTGTGATTTGCTTTTTTTCTCTATAGATTCAGCATGTTGCATGGGGCAACACGAGGACAAGACCCCAAACCACATGATTTAGCCAAGTAAAATGCAGCAAAGAGAAGAGAAAAAAAAAGAATAAAAGAAATTGATTCAAGGACAAGATTCAGTGGCTGGTAGGTGTTTTGTCTATGTTTACAAGGCAATACTTAGAATATCATTATTTGCTCCAATCACACAGCCTCTTAAAAAAATGTGCATGGGTCCTGGGGCAAGATTCTGTAATTCTAGTATTTTGAGTTAAGTTACTTGATTGTTGTCTGGTCTCTCATTTTCTGAACTGTGTTTGCTAGCTGACATGGTTTAATGACTGTTTTATCAGATGTAAAGAACAATCTGTTGTTCTATTTACTTCTACCATACTCTCCAATCATTAAGTCCTTACATTTAAGAAGGGGCATTATCTCATCCACTACAAGTAATACCTCATCCCCTTGTAAAGCTTCTCCTAGAGTACCTGTTTAACATTGAGTAAAAAACATTGTCTATAAAAGAGATCATTAGCACTGGAAATTTCATTGTCTTCTGTCCTAGGACAATAAAGTTGCAAGCATGAAGATTGTTACAAATACCTGCACAGATGTTTATGGCATTTGGCATCATTCCCTTCTTAAAACAACAGCTTGTTTCCATTAGACTGAGAAACAAAATAAACCAAAAACATTATTTCTTATGCTAGTATATAGAAATACAGGTAGTACGTGACAACAATCATGACTGAAATTTTGGCTGCTAAGTGATGTGGTCATTAAGCAAGTCATCACATGATCAGGCCCAATTTTATGACTACTTTTACCATGGTTGTAAAGTGAATCAAATGTTCATTAAAGGAATTGTGCGGTTATTAAACAAATCTGACGTTCTCCCATTGATTTTGCTTCTTGGATGCTGGGAGGGTCACAAATTGTAATCACCTGACTGTAGGGTGCTGCAACCATCATAAACGTGTGTCTGTTGCAAAGTACTCATGATACCACACAGGTTGTACAATAGTCGTAACTTCAAGCATGGATTGTATGTCACATTTTTCAGTACTGTTGTAACTGTCATTAAATGAATGGTCATAAATTGATATACCTACCTGCATATAGATGTGATAGTTTTTATGGGATTTCCGTCCCCCTCAGATCTTATTCAGTGGTGGGTTGCTACCAGTTCATCCTGGATTGGGCAAACTGGTAGCGGCGGTGGCAGGAGGCTCCGCCCACTCACCTGGACACCATCATGGACAATCTGTGCATGCGCAGAAGGTTCTGCGTATGCGCAGAAGGGCTGTGCGCAAGTGAAGCAAGCGCGCATTCACATTTCCAAACCAGTAGTGAAGGTAAGTGAAACCCGCTACTGATCTCATTCCATCTTCTTGAAATGATCCAGACCAGATCAGACCATTTCTAGATCCTTGAATTAGGCCCTTCAAAACAGATTAGCGAGTTTTTGGACCTGGCTTAATATTTGCCCTCTGAATATGTTACCTGGATATCCACATGACAGCACCAACATTTGCAGGAGGAACATCTACCTTTAAGCAGCTACTTGTCCCCAGTTCCTATAAACTGCTCCTTATAGATATTGACACCAATGTTTAAATCCCTAAAGCAAAGGCCCCATGGGATAGTTAACAGTGAAGACAGTTATTGTTACACTCCAAATAATATGTTGTTTCAGTAGGACAGTTACAAAGTGGCTTGAAGGTGACAGTGTTTCCTTCTTGTTGAAATATATGAAACCAATATGAGTCTAATTTGAATTAACAAGCCTAATTTGTCAAATTACTGGAAGGCATTAAGCAAATGACTCTTGCTTTGCTTTGCAACAGCCTCATACATCTTTGGCATAGACCTTACATAACTGATCTATGTGTGGTGACTGCTATGAGGAAATAAGCATTAGTCTCCAGGTAATCTTTTATTTGACATACTGTCATTAGAATGCATGCTATGTTTACCTGAGAAACATTAGATGGTGGGCGTAGGAGGGATCCGCCTTTTTCAAAATACTTTCTTGCTGAAGCTATTATCACATTCCTATGAAAAGGAGGACATATTTTCTGAGATGAATATTAATGATTAGATATTAATAGCGTAACTAAAGGAAATGTGGTTGCACAAAGCTGTGGCTTTCAGGTGCTTAAGTTCACAGACGTCAGCTGTCCTTCTTGGCCATTAAACATGTCTGGAAAAGCTTGAATTAAAATGTTAATTAATCATACTAATTAAACTCACAATCAGGAGGTTGTGAGTTCGATCCTAGGTAGAGGCAGATGTAGGGTCTCCTGCTTGGGCAGGGGGTTGGACTAGATGACCTGCAAGGTCCCTTCCAACTCTGTTAATCTGTTTAAGATAAGACTGGACAGCCAATTGTCTGGAATAGTCTAGGGTCTCCTGCTCCAATCTCCAGGGGATTGGACTAGAAGACCTCCAAGGTCCCTTCCAACTTTGTTATTCTACAATTCTATATTATATTTGATAAGTAAAATAAGTTTTCAATGCCAAATAGTGTTCCAGAGTTGCAGTAATTTAATCCACTGAATTGAGCAAACAAATTAACTATTTAGTAAGAATTTAACCATTGTAACTACCGTATTTTTTGGAGTATAAGATGCACCTTTTTCCTCCCTAAAAGTGGCTGAAAATTTGGGTGCGTCTTATACTACGAATGTAGCTTTTTTTTCCAGCCCTAACTAGGTGCTAACTATCTTCCCAGCTCTTACCGGCTTGCAGGCTCTTTCATTGTTACTCTCTCAGAAGAATGTTTTTTCCAGCCCTAAGTCTTTGCAGGTTTTTTTTTCATTGCTCTACTTGCTCTGAATAAGTTTTTTTCTAGCCCTAACTAGGTGCTAACGATCTTCCCAGCTCTTACTGGCTTGCATGCTCTTTCATTGTTACTCTCTCAGAAGAAGGTTTTTTTTAAGTCCTAACCAGGGGATAAAATAATGTGCTGAAGCTGACCAGACTAAGGATGCTAGCCAGATGAATACCTGGTAGGCAGATTGTTTTCTCCTATTTTCCTCCCCAAAAACTAAGGTGCGTCTTATACTCCGAAAAATATGGTAAATCTGGTTGTCCATTTTAAAAAAAACACCATTAAGTTCTATGTATTTTGTTAACCTTATAGAAGACCTTCTGCATAGCATCTGGATAAGGGTTAAGTTATACTCATTATTAATTTCAATTTTCCAATTAAGAACAGCTTTGCTAGGTTATTCATGTACCAGTTACCCATCCTTTAGATAATTGCAATGTACTTTATATAGGACTATCCCTAAATGTGTCTGCAATACATTGAATGTAATTGTAAGATTTAATGAGGGACCTGTCCTCCCCATGTAATCTCATCCCTTCCTCCTTATTTTTAGTTATGACATATTTTATTGCAATTTTAATGTAATTTTATATGTTTATTCATATATTTATTGATTCATTTTAATATTGTAAGCTGTCCAAAGTCATCTTGTGCCGAGATGTGAGGGAAACAAATTAGAAGATAGATGGATGGATGGATGGATGGATGGATGGATGGATGGATGGATGGACGGACGGACGGACGGACGGACGGACGGACGGACGGACGGACGGACGGACGGACGGACGGACGGACAGACAGACCGACAGACCGACAGACCGACAGACCGACAGACCGACCGACCGACTGACCGACCGACCGACCGACCAGTGTTTCCCAACCTTGGCAACTTGAAGATGTCTGGACTTCAACTCCCAGAATTCCCCAGCCAGCATTCGCTGGCTGGGGAATTCTGGGAGTTGAAGTCCAGACATCTTCAAGTTGCCAAGGTTGGGAAACACTGCGATAGACGATAGATAGTGAATCTGGCTTTCCCATTGACTTTGTCAGAATGTCGCAAAAGGGGATGGCATGTTCCTGGGACACAGCAACGGTCATAAATATGAACCAGTTGCCAAGCATATGAATTTTTGATCATATAAATATGGGGATGCTGCAAAGGTCGTAACTGTGAAAAATGATCATAAGTCACATTTTTCAGTGCTGCTGTAATTTTGAATGACTGCTAAATGAACTGTTGTATGTCAAGGACTACCTGTAGTACAGAGATGGCTCTCTGAATTACAAGTCTTTGAAAAACATGCAAACCAATGAAACTAGAAACTGGTCAGCTGAAACACCCCCCCCCCAAAGTAACTAATATTTGCTGGCTTAAAGGCCATTATTTCCCACAGATCCAATCCTTGTTGTTCTGCATACCAATTTCAGACCCAAAATGTTGCGGTCTCATATTTTATCAATAGACCTAACACTGAAGAAAAAAAATGAGTAATTGAATCCATTTTTTTCTTGTGTAGCTTTTTACTTAGGTAACAATAAAGAAAAAAAGTGAAAATAACTATTAATGCAATTGTTTACATTAAGTTAGAAAAGCCATCAAACTGGCAGTTATTTGACTGCAGTACAAGATTAGCAAGTATAGGTGGGTACTGAAAACATTCTAATGGTTGGTTAAGCATAACTCAATTATCAGCTAATAAGAAAACTTGGCACCATTGAAAGACCTGAAAAACAGGTTAGGGACAGATCGTAATTGGAGAAAACTCTTGTATGTGGTCACTAGGAGTCAAATACAATTTAACCATATAAACTAAGCTAAGCTAAGCTTAGCTAATCAACACAATGCAATGCATCGCAACCCAACACAATGCAAAACTGGACCTTAGAATAAGGTGACCAGACGTCCCGATTTTGGCGGGACAGACCCGCTTTTTAATGCTTTGTCCCGCATCCCGCCCGTCCTCTAAAAAGTCCCGATTTTTTAAAAGAATGCATGACTAGGGCATTCTTTCCAAAAATCGGCCTGCAGGCACTCGAGGACGGCCAGGTTGGGCCCAGCCGCAGGGGCAGCAGCAGCAGCAGCAGCAGCAGGCCCTCTCAAAATCGGGATGTCTGGTCACCTTAAAACACCCACCCATGCCTTTCTCTCTGCAAGGCGGGCGCGGAGAGATGACATCGCTGCTGTCGGCACCCCACGCTGATTGGCTGTTGAAGGGTGAGCGGCAGCGGCGACAGCAGCAAGCCGGGAGCGCTCGCCCGGAATTGGAGTCAGCGAGCAGCTGGGCATCGGGGCTCTTCCCCCGCCTTCTCCACCCTCCAGGGTCGCCACTGCGGGGGTTCCATCTCTCCGGTGGTGCCTGCGTTGGAAGGGAAGGGGGGGGGAAAGGCACCCTGCGGGGCTTGGCACGGCTGGGAGTTGCGAGGCGGTGTAGCAACCGGGCTGTTCCTCCGGGTGTGCTAAAGTGCTCGAGTTTTTTCTCTCTCACACACACATGCACAACCTTCCAACGACCGGGAAGTCGTGCTGGGAGATCCAGTCCGACCCAGTCGTTGGAAGGTTGTGCATGTGTGTGTGTGAGAGAAAAAACTCAAGCACTTTAGCACACCCGGAGGAACAGCCCGGCAAAGACGGGTGAGGAAGGAGAGAGAGGGGCAGGTCCTGTCCCCAGAGCTCTTCAGAAGCGGGGCGCAGCGCGGGCAGGAGACACCCGGGGAACTTTCCTCCTCCTCCCCCTTTTCTCCCTGGCTCACACGCTTACAAGTTACTTTTTTTCTCCTCAGCGCGCGCCCTCCCTCCGCCCGGGCTCCAACCTCCCCCCCCACTCCCGCGCACGCGCGAACCCACCCCCACCCACTTCAGAGGCTCCTCCGTCCGTTCTGTTCCCCCCCCACGCCGCCGCCGCCCTCGCTCCCCACCCCCTCCGCGAGCTCAGCCAGCCAGAGGGCACGGAGAAGGAATTCGAGCACTTCAGGAAGCCGAGCCGGCGGGACTGCGCCGGGTTTCCTAGATGCTTCTCTTTGGCCAGCGAGGACTGCGAAAGCTCCTAGGAAGAAGGGAGGGCGTGTAAAGGCAGCCGGGGGGGGGATATCCTCGGGAGAGGTTGCTGACAGCTGTTTGAAGGATTGGCGTTCTTTGCCCTCTGCGCATGCGCAGAGGGCAAAACTCATGGCGGCTCCCCTAGAAACCCACCCCCCTGTCAATGGTGTCCCGATTTTTTAAAAAAAAATCTGGTCACCTTAGCTTAGAATCTCTAGTAGAAAACATGCACACGGCAGTGGTTATTATATGCTATACTGAGTTTATTTTCTTCTTCTTCTTCTTCTTCTTCTTCTTCTTCTTCTTCTTCTTCTTCTTCTTCTTCTTCTTCTTCTTCTTCTTCTTCTTCTTCTTCTTCTTCCTCTTCCTCTTCCTCTTCCTCTTCCTCCTCCTCCTCCTCCTCCTCCCCTTCCCCTTCCCCTCCTCCTCCTCCTCCTCCTCCTCCTCCTCCTCCTCCTCCTCCTCCTCCTCCTCCTCCTCCTTCTTCTCCTTCTCCTTCTTTTTCTGCCATATCCATCATCAGACATTGGTGATCACGTTGGCGATCCTATTTTTATCAATAGCCGCACGAAAAAGTGCTGCTGAGTTTTATTTCCTTACCTTTCTCATTCTTTCCAGCTAAATTCTGCATATTGCACTCATTATCGATCAGCTGATCATAAGGCTCAAATCCTAAATATGTCCCCCTAAATACTTTGCCATTGCATTTCCCTTTAGTAGGAAGCTGTCTTGCCCCAGATAGTCTGTTAGCTTACCAAACACATTGTCTATTTTATCTTTCTGATAGTAGAACTTGGTCTGTGAAATGACTGGAAATACCAAGGATTCAATCCTAGTCATTTTGCAGTTTGCACTAGGCCATATGTTTTCTATAACTCTCCTTTTGCTTCCCATATTTCCCATAATTTCCCATATTTCCCATTTCCTGCACGAGCTGTGGTGAGTGTCTCAAGATACACCCACGTAACACCCATATTCTGCCAGCTGCATTGGTTGCCCATTGGTCTCCGGGTGCAATTCAAGGTGTTGATCATCATGTTTAAAGCCCTACATGGCTTGGGACCAGGTTACCTCCGGGACCGCATCCTACCTCACACTTCCCTTCGACCGGTTAGATCCCACAGAGAGTGTCTCCTCCAGGTCCCGTCAACCAAACAATGCCGGCTGGCGGGGCCTAGGGGGAGAGCCTTCTCTGTGGGGGGCCCTATTCTCTGGAACCAACTACCCCCCAGAGATACGAATTATCCCCACCTTGCTGGCCTTCCGAAAAGCCATTAAGACATGGCTCTTCCTGCAAGCGGGGTGATTGGAGACTATTTAATATCTTAGGTCTCCCCCATGAATGTATGGTTTGAATGTTTTTTAAAACAATTTAGACTGTTAGTTTTATTGCTACTGTTCTTTTTATAGTTGTTCTTTACATGTTGTACACCGCCCTGAGTCCCCAGGGAGTAGGGCGGCATATAAGAACACTAAATAAATAAATAATAATAGATAATAGCAATCACCCTATAGGGGTAACCCACTGTACTAATCAAATAGCAATAGCAATATCACTTAGACTTACATACTGCTTCACAGTGCTTCACAACCCTCTCTAAGCAGTTTACAGAGTCAGCATATTTTCCCCAACAATCTGGGTCCTCATTTTACCCACCTCGGAAGGATGAAAGGTTGAGTCAACCTTGAACCTGGTGAGATTCGAACTGCCAAATTGCAGTCTGCTGGCAGTCAGCAGAAGTAACCTGCAGTATTGTATTCTAACCACTGTGCTACCACAGCTCTTTAAATGTCCTGAATCAGGAAAGGACAAATCAACAACCTCAGAAATATTTAATAGAATATACCTAACTATTGCAATAGAAAATGAATATTCAGGATTGGGTCTGTTGTGCCACGTCCAGAGCCCTACATCCTTCAGGCATTGGGACAGAATCTCCATACTCTTACAGATACAGATTAATAGAGTTGGAAGGGACCTTATAGGTCATCCAATCCAACCCCTCACCAAGCAGGAGACCCTACACCATTTCTGACAAATGGCAGTCCAATCTGTTCTTGAAAGTCTCAAGTGATGAAGCTCCCACAATTTCCGAAGGCAAGCTGTTCCATTAGTTGATTGTTCTCATTGTCAGAAAGTTCCTCCTTGTTTCTAGGTTGAATCTCTCCTTGATCAATTTCCACCCATTATTCCTTGTCTGGCCTTCAGGTACTTTGGAAAATAGCTTGACCCCCTCCTCTCTGTGGCAGCCCATCAAATATTGGAACACTGCTATCATGTCTCCCCTGGTCCTTATCGTCACTAAACTAGCCATGCCCAGTTCCTGTAACCATTCTTCATATGTTTTAGCCTCCAGTTCCCTAATCATCCTGGTTGCTCTCCCCTGCACTTTTTCTAGAGTCTCAACATATTTTTATAGTGTGTTGACCAAAACTGGATGCAGTATTCTAGGTGTGGTCTTACTAAGACTTTATAGAGTGGTATTAGTACCTCCCTTGATCTTGATTGTATCCCTTTGTTAATGCAATTTAGGATTACATTGGCTTTTTTGGCTGTCACTGCACACTGCTGGCTCATATTTACCTGGTTGTCCACTAAGACTCTGGTTATCCCCTAAGACTCTGATGAACTGGTATGGAAATATCAAACTGCGTATCATCATCATAAATACATGTCCATATATGCTGCAAAGGATTTCCTTTGAATCCTTATTGCTATGCAGTGTTATTTTTGTTTCGGTTCACTGAGCTTTGGCATATAAACACTTGACATATGTGTGCTATTGCTGGTCAAGCTTTCTTTTGAAAATGGTTAATTCACTGTACAACTGTGTTTGCAGTAACACAAACAGTTGGGTACATAATTCAGAAATTTAAATTATGTGTGCAGAAGGAGAAAGCCTCTATGAAGCCAATTTGCTAGAAAGAAGCTGAGCCTCAAAACAGACATCAGGAAGTATGTATAGTGGAAAGAGCTGTTCAGTAATGGAGCAAACTATCTCAGAAGGTGGTAAACTCACTTCTCCCTTAAGCAGAGGCTAAATTATCATCTGTTAGAGAAACTGGGATGGTGGATTGCTAAACTGGACTAGATAGTTTCAAAAAATACTTTCCAACAATGATGTTCTGTGATTTTATTCTTACATACATATTGATTAAATATTACTGTTCATTGTGGGCTATATTGAAGCAAAAGTACCTTCTCTTGGGCTTTGCACTTGACCTTCCTGTTCCTGTGCAAGAATATGTATTCTATTGGCTGTTGTCAGACTACCATGGGGCCATGTAGAGGTTATATAGGGGTCATAGCTGGCTCCATAGGCAAAGTTCAAATCCTAGGTGTCTGTCTGAGCTAAATTTGGTTGAAGTTTGGACTTGCTTCTATCTCCTTAACTTTAAGAATTAAAGACATCTTAATCAACGAAACAGGAAAATAATCCTGGAAATGAGCTATTTGTTATCTGTTTGTATTTCTCAATATATTCACCACCATTTGCTACTCATTTCTGTCAGAGAAGCAAGGCACATAAAAGAGCTCCACACTTTCTCTGTTCATCCAGGTCCTGACAATTCTTTCCACCTCTGAGTTATCTGAGTGAACCTTATTGGGGGAAAGGTAAAAAGCTGCATGGCACCAGGTCTGAATTATATGATGGGTGGTTGGTAAAGTCCAATTTCACTACTCTCTCTTGGGTGATTGCTGAGATGTAAGACCTAGCATCATCATACTATTGCAAGAAGAAATATCCATCTGGTTCAGTTCCAAGCTGGGAGGAAGGCCCTGGAAATAAAATGGAGGCTGGAGGCTGATTGGAAAGATGGTCCATTTATTGATGAAGCAGAACCACATGGTTCTGGGCATCTGACAAAATGGAGTTGAGAGTCGGGGTGTTATACCTTCTCTTGGGCTTTGCACCTGAGCTTCCTGTTCCTGTGCAAGAATATGTATTCTATTGGCTGTTGTCAGACTACCATGGGGCCATGGAGAGGTTATGTAGGGGTCATAGCTGGCTCCATAGGCAAAGAACAAATCCTAGGTGTTTGTCTGAGCTAGGTTTGGTTGACGTTTGGACTGCTCTGAGATGATGCAATGAAGAGGACCCTTGTGTTCTGAAAGGGTGTTGGGCAATTTTTATTGTGGCTTAATGGCTTTGTCCTGTGTTGGATCTTGAGTGAGGGATAATCCTATTATGTCCTCAAGGATAATCCCATCATCCTGGAGCTGAAAGTCTTTTGTTTTGTAGATAGGCTGACCCAATCTTTCTTAATGGACACAAAATATCTGCTTGGGGGTATATTAAGAATGAGTCTGCTTCCTGCCTCTTTAAAAAACATGTTTCTCCATTTCTCATTTAGGGAAATATAACATTCTGCCCCCGTTAATATTTCTCAAAATACTTCATTCTTCTAGGAGGGTGGGTGAGGTCTTTCTACAATATAGTATCAGGTCAAACTATGCAATTAATACATGTACTGTATGTCACCAATATGTAACCATGAATTGTCTGGATAGTCAATCCCTCATTCCTTTTCTGAAGGAAGGTATGTGATAAAATTCCATGGACTGATACTTTATTTCTGGATCCTAATGTTGACCCTATATCACGGTGCTGTGAAGAAAATCCTCCCATTCATTCCCATAGCATAACAAAGATTTGCTGGCAATTATCAACTCCTAAAACTTTCAACTTTGCCGTCAGCAACCAAGGAAGCTTGTACAAACCTTTCAGTATTAATAAACATCAAATAATGTGATTGACATGTTCTTGTAAAAGGCCGGTCTTGACAGCAGTTTCCCTTTGAGTAATCCATTGATAGACTGTAAAAGTTCACCAACCTTAAGTGAAACTCATTGGTTGATGCCACAAATCACTGCTTCGTTTTTGATTACACAAATCAGCTCTTCCCTATTTACTTTTGTCTCAATGCTGCAATTTACTCTCCTCAGCATAATTACTGTATCACCATTAAAAAAAAACTTCATTTGGCAGTGAATTTTAATTGTAGGAATCCCCTAGAGAAAAAGGTAAAGGTTCACCTGTCCAGTTGTGTCCAGTGGTGCTCATCTCTATTTCCTCGCCGAGGGATCCAGTGTTGTCAAAAAATGTTCCCATGGTCATGTGGCTCGCATGAGTACAGTATATGCTGAGGCATACGGAACGCTGTTACCTTATTACCAAAGTGGTACCTATTCAGTGGTGGACTGCTTCCGGTTCGGACCGGTTCGGGTGAACCAATAGTTCCGATGATCAGCTGGCCCCGCCCACCCGTCCCCGCCCTATCCTGTCCTATATTTCTTTCTTTCTGGCTCAGCTGATTCATGTGGCACAGCTGATTTCCATGCCTCCGCTGTTCAACTTACCGGGGCTGCCTTAGAAGATAAGCAGCTGAGCTTCAAATTGCTGTATTTTGAACACTGCTCCGGAGCACATTATCATGCATGCATGCACGCACAAAGCATGCGACCACCGAACCGGTTGTTAAACCGGTTGCAGCCCACCACTGTACCTATTTATCAACTTGCATTTGCATGCTTTCAAACTGCCAGCTTGGCAGGAGAGGAACCCCTTAGGCAATTAAAATTGAATCACAGGATGTTGCTTAGACACTGATGAGTACTTATTGCAAACTTCTATTTCACGAAGAATGCAACGTATCTTTTTCTCATAGCAACCCTGTCAACTGAAGTGAAAGAACAGATTTAAAGAACATGTCAGAGCTTCTAGCAGATCTATTGCTGACTTGAAACACTGACAATATTCGGCCCTCATAACCGCTTCAGGCAATGTTCAAATTTGCAAAAGGGGTTCAAGAAGGCATATTCAGGTTTACAACTGAAGTATATTTTTGCTGCAATAGCCGATAGGCCTTGTTGAAGTAAATCCTATTCTTTGGTAAGTTCACCCTGGCTGCTGTAGTGCTCAAATATGCTTATAATCCATTGTCATAGTTTTCTATGGAATGTTGCATATTTCTCTTCTTTTTAAACAAACATTTTTTTCTCAACAATATTTCTTATCTTTGATGGCAAACAGCATTCATCACAGGCCTGGATCATGAGATATCATTGTGTCTTGTGGTAGAATATTGAAATCATTTGTAAATTGAGTGCATCTTTCAATGAGCTGCAGTTCTTTTAAAGGATTTGTTAGACCAGTGATGGCGAACCTTTTTTTCCTCAGGTGCCGAAAGCGCGTGCACGCCTGCTATCGCACACGTGCGAGTGCCCACACCCATAATTCAATGTCTGGGGAGGGCGAAAACAGCTTCCCCCGCCCCCTGGAGGCCCCCTGGAGGCTGGAAATGGCTTGTTTCTTGACTTCTGGTGGGCCCAGTAGGCCCATTTTTCTTCCTCCCCAGGCTTCCCTAGAGCCTGGGGAGAGCAAAAATGCCCTCCCCCACCCCCCGGAGGCCCTCCAGAAGCCAGAAACACCCTCCCAGAGCCTCCCCGTGAGCCGAAAATCAGCTGGCAGGTGCACACATGCGCCTTGGAACCAAGCTAGGGCAATGGCTCGCGTGCCGGCAGATATGGCTTCCCGTGCCACCTGTGGCACGCGTGTCATAGGTTCGCCATCACTGTGTTAGACTGATATCTGTTTATACACATGCATCATTGTGAGATTCTATCAATATTGAAATAAATGATTTACAGCAACATAGTCCTGCTTGTGTTCTGACAGCCAGTTACTAAATTTCTTTATATTTAATGACCATTATATTTAGCAGCAGAAAGCCACCAATGGCTTCTACAATGTTTTTATAAATTTCATTCAGAATTGTGAATATTTTTTTTTATTTAGCCACAAAGAATAAAATGGGGTGAAATTTTCATGGACCAGTGCCTTTTTTTGTTAGTTAGAAAATATATGTTTCATTTGTCCTAAAGACAGCGATGAAACTCATCTGAGAGAGTGGACAGAATTTTTGTGTAATGGAGGACAAGGTAAAAGGAAGAAATACAAACAGCAATCTTTGCTCTCTTGAAAGCTTTTTGATGGCGAAGCTATTTTGCAGAAGAAGAAAACATTTGGGAGATGAGATTTGGAACAATGATCACAGTAACTTTCAGATAATAGGGTGAACATTTAAGCAAAATTCTATCTTGGAATATGAATTTTCATCTGTTAGCATTTTCTGAAAAATTTTGAGGAAAACATTTTTTTTATTATTTTAGTCAGGGGTGAAATGCTCCCGGTTCGCTTTTACCTGTCTGTTGTCGGTGAGCCAATTGCACAGGTAGCGTGGCGCTCCGCCCACCCGCCGGGACACCACCATTTGAGTTCTTTTAACCTCTGCGCATGCACAAAGCGTTCTGTGCATGCGCAGACGGTAAAAGAACTCAAATGGCGGTGTCCCAGCGGATGGGCAGAGCACCGCATTACCTGCGTGATTGGCTCACCGACGACAGACAGGTAAAAGTGAACCGGGAGCATTTGACCCCTGATTTTAGTGCTATGCAGAGCAAAGCTCAGTTGAGGAAGCTTACCCATCATTTTCCTGAGCAGTCACATAATGGGTTTTTTTTTTCCCACCAAGGAGGAGGGCTAATAAAGGAGGAACAGCATGTATTTGAGTAAGAGGACAACTTGACTTAATGATGCTTTGCTAAAATAACATTTCTTATATTTACGAAGCAATTCTGTAATTACTTCTTCTTTTTCAGTGGTCTCTCAAACAAGCTCTGATGCCATGACCTCATGAGTTACCAAAACATATATGCTGAATATTTTTATTTTGAAAGATGATTAGGTTCAGTGAAGCATTTTACAGAACTCCTCTGTGCAATAAATTATATGACTGAAGAAACTGTTTCCTTGGTTCCCTTCGTTCCGTCCACAGCTTTGCAGCACAATGTCCTTTGTTACTCCAATCATTTTCAGGCAAAAAGAAGGCTATCATTGCCAAAACAGAAATGTAAATATTAATACTGGAAGAGTTAGCCTGCAGCCTTATAACAGCATTTTTATTTATTACATTTTAATGATTCCATTTTTTCAGTTAATTAGGAATATTTTAGGTTTAGTTGAGAGCAATGTCATGAGTAAATATTTTATTATTTCCCCAAATTTGTGCAAGAATTAAGTATGTCAAAACTGTAAAGTTATCTTCTTATTTCCTTTCTCATCATTCAATAAAATCATTTGTGAATGATAATGGAAATGGTTTTACATGCAACACATAATCAAACTATGGAAGTTATAGGTATGAGATGTGAGGCTGGGCACCAGTGCAGAAAGCTTTAAAGGGAGACTCACACTACAAAGAGCTATCTGTCTTAATGTCCGATTATGACTTCCTGAATCATAGACATTAATTTAATATTATGGGACTACATACTGAGCAAGGCTTTAAATGTTTGCTCTCCATATATTTAACCTTTTATCTAGAAATTGGCTTTCTCTGCAAAAAACCTCAGCCAGAGGCTTCAGATTGATTATACCTGTATCAGCGGCGGGTTGCTTTCTTACCGGTGCGGGTGCGCTGCACGCGCATCTCCACACTTTGAGTGCGGGCGTGCTCACTTCGGGCGTGGGCGTGCTCACTACGCGCATGTGCCCCCTCGCGCGATTTTGCTTCTGCACATGCGCAGAAGCAAAATCGCGCCAAAATCTCGTGAGGGGACACATGCATGCGAGAGATTTTGGCGAGATTTTGCTTCTGTGCATGCGCAGAAGCAAAATTGTGCCAAAATCTCACGTGTGCGTCCCCTCGTGAGATTTTGGCAAGATTTTGCTTCCGCGCATGCGCAGAAGCAAAATTGCGCCAAAATCACTGGAAAAAATGGTGATGCTCGCGGTGGACCGGCAGAGAGGGCTCCGGAGCAGTCGCGCGCAAATTGCGCAATCGACCGTTCCCTACTGGAGCTGCGCACCGGGCAGCTCCAGCAGGAACCCACCTCTGACCTGTATACTGCAGACAAGAATAAAGACTACCATATGTACCAGCCTATAGACTAGTGTATGCTTCATAGTTTAAAGATTTGGATTTTTCACTCCAGCCTTTTCAAGTCAATAGATATTTAGCCTTGATAGCCCTGAAAGTCCTTGATTTGGGCTGACATAGTGTTTCTGTTTAATCTGGGAATTTTTGGTTGCAATCTTACCAGCTTAATTCCTTATGAATACCATCTTTGGAATGAAGTTAGTCCTTCTAAGTCCTTCTAAATTTCTTGAATGACTCTGCTGGGCTCTATGGGACATGTGCATTGGACAAAAATATGCCCAGCAGAGTTCTTCTTTAGTCCTTACACAAAATTTTAGCTTCCTTGCCTATCTTACCTTCTCATTAATTTCAATTTCAATTTCCAGTTAAACATGCTTACAGTTTTGGTCCTCATTATTTCCATTATGGACTGGTGAATATGCAAAGCAGAAATGAAACATATGTATTTGGATAGATAGATAGATATAGATATAGATGATATCAGGGGTGGGCTGCTGGGGGTTCGCAGGGGTTCGGGAGAATCTCTAGCTAAGATTCTGTGCAGTTTATTTATTTATTTATTTGTGAGATTTATATACCGCCTCACAGTGCAAGCACTCTCTAAGCGGTTTACACCAGTAAGCAATGTATATTTACATTGCCCCCAACAATCTGGGTTCTCATTTTACCTACCTCGGAAGGATGGAAGGCTGAGTCAACCTTCAGTTCAGATAATCCCCAAATCCCACTCCTGGCTGGCCCCGCCCCGCCCACCCCTCCTCTCCCAGGAGTCCCCATGTGGCCCGTTTTGGGTGCAGGTAAGTGCAGGGCATGCGCAGAGGCTCAGGGAGGGTGAAAAATGGGCCTACTGGAAGTTCCAGAGGGCCTCTGGAGCCTGAGGAGGCTGTTTTTACCCTCCTGGAGGCTCAAGAAAAGCCTCCAGCGCCCAGGGAGGGCAAAAAGGCCCCCCGGCCATGGTGCAGGAGACTGACTAGGCCACGCCCACCCAGCAACTGGGTAGAGAATTCCTTGCTAAAAATTTTGATGCCCACCCCTGGATGATAGAGAGATAGATGGATGGATGGATGGATGGATGGATGGATGGATGGATGGATGGATGGATAGGGTAGGGTAGGGTAGGGTAGCATAAGATAGGATAGGATAGGATAGGATAGGATAGGATAGGATAGGATAGGATAGGATAGGATAGGATATAAATATAGTTATAGATGCATAACTTATGCATTCCAAGCAGCACAGCCACTACTTTTAGATTTCCACAGATATTCCAGTTGTACTTGATGTACTGCATGTGCTTCAACAACAGTTCAATTTTTTTTCATGCGTGAAGCATAACCAATAGATATGTACATTGTCATTGTGTTAAAAACCCAAAAAATCTATAAAACTGTATGTAGTAGGTTAAATTACAGGTCATTTTCATGATTAACACCAAAAATCTATATGATTTTGCTTCCTGAACACAAAAGTGTTCAGGAAGCAAAATTTTTCCAGTGAACTTGATGTACCTTTATTTTCAATCAACATGTAAAACTGTCTGCATGTTGATTTTGCTAAGCTTCCAAATTCATGCTAAGTCATGTACTTGTATTTGAAATATCAATATCTTAGTCTGCCATACATGGTTTGCTACAATAATTTAGATTCTTCTCTAATGCTTCTCTCCTTGTTATACTCTACTTTGCCAAGTAATAGAAGAAGACAGCAAAATCCACATTTCTTTTTCATAGAGATAATGATTGCTTTCTAAATAGATTGTTGGATCTTTGCTGGATATGAAGCACCTTCATTACTGAGGAGAAGAAAGAAAATGAGTAGGTAATTAACAATAATTTATAGCAACCACAAAGAAGCACTATATATTTCAGCATTAAAATTATTTCCACTTAGATCATTTCTATTAAAGACAGAGGGGAAAGAAAGAAAGAAAGAAAGAAAGAAAGAAAGAAAGAAAGAAAGAAAGAAAGAAAGAAAGAAAGAAAGAAAGAAAGAAAGAAAGAAAGAAAGAAAGAAAGAGGGAGGGAGGGAGGGAGGGAGATAAAGAAAAAGAAAGAAGAAGAAAGAAAGAAAGAAAGAAAGAAAGAAAGAAAGAAAAAGAAAGAAAAAGAAAGAAAGAAAGAAAGAAAGAAAGAAAGAAAGAAAGAAAGAAAGAAAGAAAGAAAGAAAGAAAGAAAGAAAGAAAGAAAGAAAGAAAGAAAATTGTAATAGTAGATATTTTCACATTTTCATTATTATGGAGTTTTAAAAGGTAATAAATTCAAAACTTTTAAAATAGAATTGGCCAGAAGACATGATAAAAAGAAAGAAAGAAAGAAAGAAAGAAAGAAAGAAAGAAAGAAAGAAAGAAAGAAAGAAAGAAAGAAAGAGGGAGGGAGGGAGGGAGGGAGGGAGGGAGGGAGGGAGATAAAGAAAAAGAAAGAAAAGAAAGAAAGAAAGAAAGAAAGAAAGAAAGAAAGAAAGAAAGAAAAAGAAAGAAAAAGAAAGAAAGAAAGAAAGAAAGAAAGAAAGAAAGAAAGAAAGAAAGAAAGAAAGAAAGAAAGAAAGAAAGAAAGAAAATTGTAATAGTAGATATTTTCACATTTTCATTATTATGGAGTTTTAAAAGGTAATAAATTCAAAACTTTTAAAATAGAATTGGCCAGAAGACATGATAAAAAGAAAGAAAGAAAGAAAGAAAGAAAGAAAGAAAGAAAGAAAGAAAGAAAGAAAGAAAGAAAGAAAGAAAGAAAGAAAGAAAGAAAGAAAGAAAGAAAGAATCATAATCACAGTCATAGACACAGACATACAGACACAGTCAAAAAGACATTTTTCCAAGCAAGTCAAAAGCAGAATTTTCTGCTTTGATGAACAAATTGCCTGTTGAAGATAGAGAATAGAACAAACCTTTGCACCCAAAGAAAAATTGCCATACTAAAAAAAAGGTATCATGCTATTCTCTAAAAACTCTCATTCTACAGAATATTCTATATACAGAACAAAAACTAAATACAGGCGTCAAGAACCTATGGCTCACATACAGATACATACAGATAGTAGATTTAAGAGGAAAGAAAAGGGCTTGGGAAATGAGAGCTTATTGGTATAAAGGTAAACGAAAGAAAGGGAAGAGATTAAGGAAATGGGGATGGAGGATATATAGGATATATATATACACACACACACACACACACACACACACACACATATATATATATGTGGGGGGGGATTTTTTTTGCTGATAAATGAAAATAAAGGGAGACTATTATAGATCTATTTCAAGCTTATTTTGCTCTCGTCAGATAGCCATACCCCTTACTGGGATTTGAACCCGGGCCGGCTGCCTTGCAGGGCAACAACTTAACCATTAGGCCATAGGATCTGTTCCCAATATATATACATACATACATACATACATACATACATACATACATACATACATACATACATACATACATACATACATACATACATATATATATATATATATATATATATATATATATATATATATTGGATGTAATTGAGAAATTAAAAGGGAATGGATGAAGATTTTGAAATATTACAAGTGGAATTTTTTTTTTTCTTTTATTATTTACCTGCTTCTCTTTTCTTATTATTATATAAGATTTAATTGTGATAACTATGTTAATGGATAAAAATTTTGATATATAAAATTAATATAATTATCTGACTAGAAATTCAAAGATTTTTCCTCTTTTCTTTCTTTTTTCTTCTTTTTCTCCTCTTTATGGAAATTATAAATGTTGAAGTGTTTGGAATAACGTGAAAATAATGACAATATGAGAAATATGGAATAAATATGATTATTGGAATTTAAGGGAAATTACCTAAATATTAAAAATGAACAGGGTATATTATGAATGTTTATTACTTTAAAAATTTGTTAAGCTGAGATTTGGTAAATTAATGGATTTGGAGTTTTTCTCTTTTCTTTTTATATTTTCTTTTTTCTTTGCTATTTTTTTTAGTCTTTTCCTTTCTATTCTTTGATGTTTAAATATAAGAGATGGATGAATTGATAATGGTAAGATAAATTTTTTGAGTTGATTTAATTAAATATTTGCATTGAGACAGGAAATAAAGAATTAGAAACAATGGAAATGAATTTAAATGTCAGAAAAAAGGGGTATATTATGATTCTATATTATGCTTGTGTACTACTTTTATATATGAGATTTGTTTAAATGTAAAATTTAAGATTTTCTTTATTACTTTAAGAGTTGAAAAATTATAGAGTGGATACAATTAGTAAGAATGTTGATGATGAATATGAGAAATTAAAAGAATGATTGGGCATTTAGTTTTTTGACAGAACAAAGGGGGAAAAAACAGAAGCGATGAATAAAGAGATTAGAGAATTGAAGGAAGCAATATGGCTTAAAACTAAGAAGCAGAAGACACTAAACTATCTTGGAAAGTTAAGCAAATAGCGGTTAATTTGGAAGGAAAGTTGAAATTAATTGGTGAATATCCCAGATGACAAAACTAGATTTTTTCCTCTTTTTTTGGGGGGGGGGATTTAAGATAGAAATAGCAGCATGTACCTAGAAGAGAGTACTACATAAAAAGAATAATAATATTATTATATTGGTTAAATTTTTATGATTAGTTTAAAATTGAGATTAGCATCAGTCTGTCATATATAAAATGAGTTAGCATAAAAGCACTCAAGAAAAGGCAAAGAAAGTGAAAGAGGAAGTAGAAGGGGAGGAAGAGAAGGTGTAGAGAGGGTAGAGGAGGAGGGAAGGAGTCAGAAAGTAGAAGAAGTTGGAGATAGAGAGGGGAGTGTAATGGAATAAAGTAGAACAGACTGATGACTGACGAGGCAAGTGTTGCATAAGATATTGACTTTTGAATGATTGAATATATTAAACAAATATGTATCTTTTATTGTAATATTTTAAGGTACATGTGTATTGAATTGTATATGAAGTGCAGAAAATAAAAAAAAATGTACAAAAAAAAGAACATATAGCTCACAATGTTGTTAGATTATAACTTTCAGCAACTATTGAGCAAGAAAGCTGTGCTTTTGGGAGATAAGATCTCGAGACCCAGCATCTAAGGGAGAGACAAGGATACAGATTAACAGAGTTGGAAGGGACCTTATAGGTCATCCAGTCCAACCCCTCGCCCAGCAGGAGACCCTACACCATTTCTGACAAATGGCAGTCCAATCTCTTCTTGAAAGTCTGAAGTGATGAAGCTCCCACAACTTCTGAAGGCAAGCTGTTCCAATGGTTGATTGTTCTCACTGTCAGAAAGTTCCTCCTTATTTCTAGGTTGAATCTCTCCTTGGTCAGTTTCCACCCATTATTCCTTGTCTGGCCTTCAGGTGCTTTCAAAAATAGCTTGACCCCTTCCTCTCTGTGGCAGCCCCTCAAATATTGGAACACTGCTATCATGTCTCCCCTGGTTCTTCTCTTCACTAGACTATCCATGTCCAGTTCCTGTAACTGTTCATTGTATGTTTTAGCCTCCAGTCCCCTAATCATCCTGGTTGCTCTCCTCTGCACTTTTTCTAGAGTCTTAACTAGATGGGAAGTTATAAAGTGTGTGAAGTCATCATATAAATGATGATTTTTAAAATGCTGTTAACCGCTCCAGTGTGTGAGTTAGACAGCCATATAAATTTGCGTAATAAACAAATTAAGGTGCTGTCCATTAGCACAAGCCTCTCTTTTTCTTTCTGACAAAGCTGCTATTAAATGTTGAAAGAATATCAGAAGCCACACATGGCATGATGTCCCACCTTGTTTCAACCAGTTTTTAACCAGTGGAATGGAATGCCTTCAGGAATTGTGGGTGCTTCACCACTGGAAGCTTTTAAGCTTGTGCAGAGGGTTGGACTGGAAGACCTCCAAGGTCCCTTCCAACTCTGTTATTCTGAAATTAAAATCAAGTAGGAGAAAAGGTTGGGGTCATTGAGAACATTGGTGCTGCTGTGAATTCAGTTTGTAAACAATATCCAATTATATTTCCTGATAACATTCTGACTCTGATGCCACCCTTATTAGAGACTCATAGGTTGAAGCAGGAGTAGGCCAACAAACATTATTTCTCTCAGTTAGCCCTCACCTGGTACACAAATACTGAACACTGATTTCTGAAAACACAATAGTGTGAAAAGTTGTCGTTGAATATGAGTTTTCCATTATTAGAACATTTGTACAAACTTTGTGCCCTGATAGTGTTAACACCCACAGGAAGTACACGAAGAACCTTATTTCAAGAAAGGCAATATCAATATGGGGATAATAGAAGCCCAAAGGTTAAATATCAATGTGGGATCAACAGCAGAGTCCAGTGGAGTGTACTAGACATGAATTAAAAGTATTATTATGTGACTTGCTTTGAATATACCGTACATGCGTCTAACAGTCTTTAAATAAATGTGTCTGTGGTAGAAAATCAATAGATTTCAAGATGTGAACTTTATCAAAGCACCAGCAAATATTGAAAAAGTCCAGCAATGAATACTATCATTTACTGTTCTTTATAAAGTTTTGCTGAGAGAAAACTACCGTACGTATGGACAAAGTATAATTATGGTGGACAAAAATTGCCTATAGATAAATAGTTTAATGTATAATAGGCATTCTAAACAGTTTTGGAAATAGAATATTTTCTCAAGACATCATTAACTCCTACCTAGTCAACATCCTGTTTCCCACAGTGTTGTACATATGGGAATCCCTTAAACAAGACGTGAGAATCATCTACATTATTTTTCCCCAAGGGACTGGTATTATTCAAATGTACAGTATATTGCCTCTCATTTTGGAGATAAGTCCATCAGCAGTAGTAGAAATAATAGTCACTGATCATTTACTGCACAGGAATTTATTTAATCCCATTTTAGAGGCTTAAAAATACACCACAGCACATGAAATGCATCTTATTATGCTCTATTTCCTGTTTATTCCTTATAAAAATATTTTAAAAATGCCTGATTTAGAACACTTAATGTTCTTATCTATGTCTTCAGTTCTTTCATTGTTAAGGGGGAAATGCTAAAAAAAAAAAAACACCCCCTTGGTCATTCTTTTATAAATAAGTAAATAAATAAATGCTGCTTTGGGGGCTAAAACGGTTTTCCTTTTTCTTTTTAATAATAATTTCCAGTGTTATATTTTAGTTATTTATTTATTTATTAGTGAGACTTATATACCGCCTCATAGTGCAAGCACTCTCTAAGCGGTACACACCATTAAGCAATGTATATTTATATTGCCCCCAACAATCTGGGTCCTCATTTTACCTACCTCGGAAGGATGGAAGGCTGAGTCAACCTTGAGCCGATGAGATTTGAACAGCTGAACTGCTGATCACAGTCAGCTAAAGTAGCCTGTTATTAAGATAGAATTATAGGGAGGGAGAAATTAGTGTCATTCTAGTATACATGGTCATGATCTAGTTGAACCTTCAGTTGCTTACGATTTGAAAATATGATGAATAAGAAAGTAGAACTGGATAATACAGCTAGTAATTGTCTATTTTGTTTTAAGGCGTTATATTGGCCAAAATAGCTTCTTGTAGTGAAATCCACTATTTCGCAATGCACTGTGTGAAGAAACATTATTTTCTATTTTCTATTTTAAGTGATTCAGCTTTATAAAATTATGTGAACTCTATTGTTTTACCATCATGACAGAGAAATCTTCGCATTTGTTTCTAAATAAGGTTCGGATGAAATCAGAATCTTAAACCAACCATAAATCAAAGAGTGTGTTGTGTATCAATTGTTTCCCAGTTCAGATTTATGCTTCATCCATACACCATGTTCATTTTTACGTCTTAGAAATAGATAATATATTCTATTAACTTAAGTATTAAGAGGCATATAACTCAATGCTATGACCCTTTATGAAGACAAATAACAAAAAAACAGACAGCTTCTTTATATCTCCCTGTATCTTATTTAAAGTGACCTTTTTTTTCTTACAACAGATGGAATGGAGAACTTTTAATAATGGAAAACTTCTTAGGTTATCATTACTCAAAAAGGAAGAACAGAAGAGAAGAATCAAGGTTTGATAGACATTCTAATATTCATGCTATCATCTGAACAAGGAGAAGAGAGACAAATCCCAAGTGCCAGTGAAAAGCAACTTTATTAATCAGGCCTGAAGCATTTCAAATAAATCTTTTTTTTTCTTCATTACAACTTGCATCTTTGCTCACTCTCTTTCAGCCTTAGGAGTTTTACTGCCTGTTCTCTTTTTCTGCTTTTATCATCTGAATAAAGTCATTTTGTTTGCTGAATATTTTAGTGAGTCAAAGTGAGTCAATATAGGGTTACTACATTTAAGTCCCCAGACATTTCTCCAAACAGCATTTTTAAGAGCTAGCTTTGCTTGCTTTGCTGGATTCTTTGCTCATTTGCTTATTTATTTATTGCAAGTTTTAGAAGTTCTGAAGTAGGAGAAGCTTTCCCTATCTTGCTTTATCCCAATTACCAATATTTTTGAAGATTAAGTTAGAAACTTTGTGTGGTACTCCTTACCTAAAGCAAGCAATGAATCTGTCTTTAGAAACTAACATTTCCTACCCTATACTTATAAATCAGGTTATGGGAAATCACATAATGAAAAGAACATTTTCTTCTTCTGTAACTCCAAATTATTGCTGTGAGATTAGCTGCTAACTGTGATCTAAAGGGCAATCTTGATAAACGAATTCAATTTCAGTTTGGTGGTGTTGAGGAAAGCATTTCCAATTTTATACCAGATCAAGGTCTTGGCCTGCTGAAAAATTTTCTCTATTCTTAGTGACCTTAACAAAATATCATGGCAAGGGGTGGGGGCACAGGGCAGGAAATCTGCAGAAACTATAGAATAATTTTCCAATGTAGAATTAAGGATCACTCCTATCTATTTCAGACATGATGAATAGTGTAATGATATTGGGGAAGAGGAATAAATGATTAAATGTGGACTTCTGGTGCTCTGTTGACTACTTCTGTTCCTATGAGCTAATATCTCCTTAGAAAAAGAAACATATCTTATTTCTGCATATAACATAAATCTAACTACTGTCCTAGATATATTTTTATTAGTAAGTTATTAGTAATTTTACTAGTAAGTTATTCATATTTGCTTATTATTCAGTGAAATCATTTGTATTAAATACTATCTGCCTTGGGATTAATATCCAGAAAATGAGCACGAGAAAGAGATAGAGAGAATTCAAAATAAGGATACAAGGAATACCAATAAAGGAGAATATTTATAGCTCAGGATTGAAATAAGGGCTCCGTGGTGTTCTCTGAGCTTGGTTGTTTTCTTGCAGATGTTTGATTACCCAAACCAGGTAACTACCCAAACTAGGTAACATCATCAGTGTTAGACTAGCCCTTATGATGTTTCCTAGTTTGGGTTAATGAAATGTCTGTGAGAAAATAACCAAGCTCAGAGAGCACCAAGGACCCCTCATACAAGGAATGCAGAATGTGACTATCTATGAATTCTTGCATACTGTATGTACAGTAAATCAATTGTCGGATGTATAAGAAGAGTTATGTATATACTAGGGGTGGATTCCTAATTTTTTTACTACCACTCTGTGGGCGTGGCTTATTTTGTGGGTGTGGCTTGCCAGCCATGTGACTTGGTGGGCATGGCTTCTCAGACTGCTGAAGGGAGGAGAACTGAGATAGGTCCTGCCGCCCATTCCCCCTCCCCTCAGCAGCTCGAGAAGCCTCAAACGTGCAAAAATGCCTAGGATCATCACCGCACGTTCGTGGCTTCTCGGACTGCTGAAGGGAGGGGAATGGAGATAGCTCCTGCCGCCCATTCTTTCAGTGTCTCACGCGCTCCCTCAGCCATCCTCCCCTGCTTGGACTCACTGTGGGGTAGGAAGGCAGCACATGCGCAGTGCCGGAATCTCGGCTTCTGGGCATGTGCAGAAGAATTTAAAAAAAATTTTTTTAAAAAAAATTTAAAAATGGCTGCACCCAGGCACCGGCAACCGACTGCACCGGTACTGTGACGTCACCAGCAGGCCGCTACTGGTGCTATAGAGTGGGCCGCACCGGTAGGAACCCACCACTGGTATATACCATCTACCCTGCTCCTAAGTTCTGCTGTGCTCCTTCATCACGGCAGGAGGGATGTTCATGTGAGAAAGAGCAAAGGACACCAAGATAAATGATGTTCTGAAGTGATCTTCACATCTCCAATCCAAGATGATTTCAGCTGCCCAGCTGAAGCAAGCAGACACCTATATCAGGCAGTAACAATTTAGGAAACAGATTATTTACTTTGTGACCATGACAAAAGTATTACTTCATACCGTGCAGGAGAAGGCAGTGGGAAACCATTCCTGTATTTTTTTTAACCAAGAAAACTGCATTGATTTGATGGCATATAATCAATTAAAAACCACCTTCCTGCCAATAAATGGCAATCTAAGTAGCTTGAAAGGCAAATTAAAGTCTAAAAAAAGAAGATTAATAATAAATCCTGCTCATGCTTCTGGCTTTTGGGTTATTCAGATGATTGTACCTGCAGAATAATTATTACATATATTTATAATCCAACTTCAACATGAAAATGAAAATATACTTGGGGCAGAGATAACATTCAGAGAGAGGCAGGGAGTGGGACTAAAATATGTGCCTGTCCTCCATCTGAGCCCTCATATGCACCTAAAAAAAAGAGTATTATGGCTCACAAAATATTCCTAATTTTAAAAATGATATAGGATCCTTCAAGTTCAAAAAGAATTATATTAAGTTATATTAGAATTAGCAGCTTTCTGCTTTCGTTAACGATTTTCCTTTGGTCAACGCATTTATTTAAGCCTGATTTTTTTTCTAATGACATTCCTATAATTACTATGTCAAGATATCTGTGTACGTAATTGTGTCATTGCTCTGCGGGATAAAGCAGAATTGCAGCAAAGCTTCATTTCCTTTTATAAAGGAAAATGAAAAAAAAATCATATTTCAAAACCATGTAATATTCAGGAAAATCCATATGAGATTCAGTGGATGAAAGAAATAAGTAGGGAGGAAGAGGGTGACTCAATAGAGGGTAAACATACGATTGCATCCGGCTTTAAAGATGTGAGGACTGACTGAGAGCAAATATTATTGAGGGGGGAGATGAATGTTGATGGGGGAAATTAAAAATCCACATTGAGTAATTAGATGTTTATCTGAATCATTTCGCTAATGGCAAAGGCTGATTCCCCCTAACCAAGCTATAATTTGGTTTGAAAGTGATGGCTTAAAACTGCCCTCCCAAATCTAGCTCTACTTCTATAAATAGATGCTGAGCCTCATAGGAACGATACTATTTCCATGGGCTGTGTTTCCTATTTGCATGGAACAATGGCAGTATGAAAATAAACCTTCTCCAACTCATTTAAAAATGTAAATTAAAAGTATCTCCCCCCCCAACTCTGAAAAAGCTGTAATATTTGCATGTGGAGGCTGACATGAAACATTTTTTTTCCTTCTTTCCACTGATAATGATAATGCATCCCAGTGGTGAAATCCATTTTTTTTAAATTACCGGTTCTGTAGGCGTGGCTTGGTGGGCGTGGTGTGGCTTGGTGGGTGTGGCTTGGTGGGCGTGGCAGGGGAAGGATACTGCAAAATCTCCATTCCCTCCCCACTCTGAGGCCAGCCAGAGGTGGTATTTGCCGGTTCTTTGAACTACTCAAAATTTCCGCTACCGGTTCTCCAGAACCTGTCAGAACCTGCTGGATTTCACCCCTGAATTGCATCCTAAGAACTTTAACTTACCATAACACTGACAAATGCTTCAGATTGTATAGGTTAGCAACCAATGCTTGGAATATTGGAACTGGAATATTCTTTATGGCCAAATGTGATTGGACACACAAGGAATTTGTCTCTCATAAGCTCTCAGTGTACATAGAAACAACAAAGTGATGTCATAGATCATAAGTCATAAGATGCAATCATAAATCATAAGATACAAACAACAAATGATATATCATAAGATACCAAGAGGAGAAGATAGTAGGAAAGATGAAAAGATGAGAAAGAAGAAGAGAAGGATAATAGCAATACAGCCCGACTACATGGGTAAATATCTTTAGGCATAAGACACTGCTGTGGCAATTAGGTGTTTAATAGAGTGATGACATGGGGGGGGGGACCTGTGTTTAGTTGTTTTTGCATTTAATGCCCTATAGTGGCATCCTGAGGTGAGACGCTGAAACAGTTCATGTCCAGGTTGTGAAAGGTCTGTAGATATTTCCTCAGCCCTCCTTCTGACTCATGCAGTATACAAATCCTCAATGACTTAGAATAACTTTATTGTCACTTGAATGTACATTAATTGGCATACATTAAAATGAAATTTTGTTGCATATAGCTTTCAAAGGGTCACCACTTCCAATACACACTAGATAGACATGACAAAATAAACGAAGAAATAATGGAAGGCAGGCTGGTTGCAATTGTTTTTTTTCCCCCTGCAGTCCTAACTATCCATTGAAGTCTGTAACTGTCCTGTTTGGTTGCTGTGCTAAACCAGACAGTTACAGAGATATGAATGACAGACTCAATGATTACTCTGTAGAACTGTATCAGCAGATCCTTCATCCCTATCCATGATAGTGAAGTATCATTAGCAAACTACAACCATTTCTTTTGTCTGAAAAAAAAAACCCCAGCATTCTTTATTTAAATCTAACATACAAACATAAGTTATTGTTTTCATATGTGAAAAATAATATTATTTATTTATTTATTTATTTTATTTATTTATTTGTCAAACATGTATAGGATAGTAGTAGTTTGTATAAACATAAGTAAAAAGTAACGATAAAAGAGGACAATAGGACAGTAGGACAGGGACGGTAGACACGGTGGTGCGCTTATGCACGCCCCTTACAGACCTCTTAGAAATGGGGAGAGGTCTACTGTAGACAGTCTAAGGTTAAAGTTTTTGGGGTTTGGGGAAGAAACCACAGAGTCAGGTAGTGCATTCCAGGCATTGATCACTCTGTTGCTGAAGTCGTATTTTCTGCAGTCAAGTTTGGAGCGGTTTACATTAAGTTTGAATCTGTTACGTGCTCGTGTATTGTTGCGGTTGAAGCTATAATGAACAGGAGTTGTTGTTTCATTTTGAGCCTAAAGCATATATTTGTTTTTAATAATGTCATTTTTTTTCCAGCAACTCAGTAGAAGTTCAGTGGTTCTCGTTGTTCTGGCATAGAAGCTTTGGCGAAGAGCAAATCATGAATGAGTGAAAGAAAGAGAATGGGAAGTTGGAGGAAGGTTGCTATTATCATCTTAATAACTTCTTTGTTCTGAATTGTGATCAGCAGCACGGATGGAAACTCATTTTAAAAGCTGCCAAAGTATATACACAATGACAAATGTGTACAATGTGTTCAATGAAATTCTCATTCATTCTCTCTCTCTCTCTCTCTCTCTCTCTCTCTCTCTCTCTCTCTCTCTCTCTCTCTCTCTCTCTGTTTCCTGTTTTTATGTGAGAAACAAATGGAGATGCCACTTAAAGCAGGAGGAGGAAACATACCCCATACTTCTCATCTTGTTCTTCTTGCTATAGATCTCTTTGGCACTGTTTTAATCAAACCAGCATTTGTGAGGTGGTTTAGTGACTTTTAGGAGTAGCTTTTGTGACTGTAGGATTGCAAGGTTTTCAGTTAATGATGTATTATTCTCTAAGATTCTCATGTGGATGTTTTACTCTCATGGTGACTGCTGTTCAGACAGAGTTCAAGGCACAGTTTTCTGAAGCCTTTATCCTATTAGTTTTTCATTAGTTTCACATTTCAGAAACCCTTTTGTGCCTTGAACATCAGAAGGCCTAAAGCATATGGCAACCACAAATCCTGGAAATGATGTGGAGCTCTCCAGATGAAGCATATGTATTACAAATGGTATAGAATATCTCCCTTTCATGTTTTATGGAACAGTTTTCTTGTTTGAGCTGAAACAAGGGGGTAAAAATTGTATGTTTACAGCATTTGAATCCTGGCATAGCCTCAAGCATGTGCTGCCTTATCTCTTCTCCCCTTGAGCAAATGCATCTCACCTTGCAATGCCTATAAGAAATCACAGAGAGGTCAGGCAAACATTTTTTCTAGAGAACAGAGCATCTTTCCACAACTAATGATAGAAAAATAAACTTTTCTCTTCCAAGAGTTATTTTCTGAACAGAAGAGTCAGTTCATGTAATTCTATTTTTACAATATTGGCTTATAGGACATGCAAAGAATAACACAAAGGGTAGGTATAATACTGTAGGTAACACTTCTTAAAACAAGTAGGAAACTATATGCAAATGCAATAGTAAAATGAAGACTGCGGCAGGCAAGTTTTGAATGTATATGTTCTGACCCGGTCCCAAACATGACAATCACACGGATTTTTAAACTAAACATTCCCTTTATTAGGAGTGCCAACAGCCACAGCAAATGAAGTCTCTAAGTGCCTGTGGAAAGCGAAGCTCGCTCCCCTTCCCCCTGAAATGGCTCCAACACACCAGGTGTCTCTCTCACTCACCGCCCTCATAATGAAAGTCCTGGAAGGTGTGCCCACTCTTTTTTCCAGTAACTGAGACACCCACCCCCACACACTGAAGGTGCGCCTGACTCTCAGCGCCACAGATTCCAAGAAAGAAGTCCGATACAGTTCCAGACAAGATTTAGAAGTATTTGCAAAGCTTAAAGCATGTATTTTATCACTGATTCTACTCTTCCTCCAGTGTGTAAAGAATCCAATATTGTAGATTACATTGTATATTGTAGACTACATTGTAGAGAGGGACCTTGGAGTCCTAGTGGAAACCATTTAAATATGAGCCAGTAGTGTGCAGCAGCTGCCAAAAAAAGCCAACACAGTTCCAGGCTGTATTAACAGAGGGATAGCATCAAGATCACGTGAAGTGTTAACACCACTTTATAATGCCTTGGTAAGGCCACACTTGGAATACTGCATTCAGTTTTGGTCGCCACGATGCAAAAAGGATGTCGAGACTCTAGAAAGAGTGCAGAGAAGAGCAACAAAGATGATTAGGGAACTGGAAGATAAAACATATGAAGAACGGTTGCAGGAACCGTTTAATGAAAATAAGGACTAAGGGAGACATGATAGCAGTGTTCCAATATCTCAGGGGTTGCCACAAAGAAGAGGGAGTCAAACTATTCTCCAAAGCACCTGAGAGTAGAACAAGAAGCAATGGGTGGAAACTAATCAAGGAGAGAAGCAACTTAGAACTAAGGAGAAATTTCCTGACAGTCAGAACAATTAATCAGTGGAACAGCTTGCCTCCAGAAGTTGTGAATGCTCCAACACTGGAAGTTTTTAAGAAGATGTTGGATAACCATTTGTCTGAAGTAGTGTAGGGTTTCCTACCTAAGCAGGGGGTTGGACTAGAAGACCTCCAAGATCCCTTCCAACTCTGTTATTCTAATCTAGTCTATTTACATGTTAAGGGGCTTTATGACTATAAAAAGGATATTACCCACATGCTGTGATTTTTCTTTGCACCATATTGTTGGCCAGTGAGCACAGTTTCTTGTCTTGATTCCTCTTGTATACACCACATGAGCTACACACAGTTTATTCATTTATGTGGGAAAGAGTAAAAGGGAGCAGTCGGATAAGATTAACATTTCTAACTTATTCCAAAGTCCCACCACTTATGAAGGACAGGAACAAAGATGTTGTCCTCAGCTCATTCTGAGCCAGAAGCTAATGCAACCTTTATTCATTTTTAATGCCTCCATGTCAAAAGTAATGTTTTCACATTGGCCCAAACTGAGCTGTCCAGTTTTTGTGATGTACTTATAACAATGTCCTCTGTGCTGGGTAGGTCATGCTGAAGAAGAAATATATATATAAAAGAATATTATTGCAATAGATGGAAGTTATTTTTTGAAAAATATCAAAGATACACAAACATTAAGTCTATGGAGATTCTCAGTCATCCAGGTCATGGTTGTCCCAAAGGTGCTTTTTCAGGAGGCAACTGGACTTTCTTGTTGTTGTTTTTTTGAAGACATTTTGCTTCTCATCCAAGAAGCCTCTTCAGCTCTGACAGGATGGAGAGGAATAGAAGGATTTATATTCTTTGCAGACAGCTGGTCATTTGCATTCTTTTAGAGAGTCGCTGAGGCCACTTGGAGGTTTATCTGGGTCCTCAGGTTCACCTGAGTAGTGCAAATGGGTGTGGAGATGAAGAAGCTTCTTGGATGAGAAGCGAAACACCTTCAAAAGAAAAAACAAGAAAGTCTAGTTGCCTCTAGAAAAAAGCACCTTTGGGACTACACAAACATTAAGTAATGTAAAAAAAAAATCTTCACAGATAAGAGCAGAAATACACCTTCCAAAGGGGGGCGTGGGGGACAAAGTAGCAAACATTATTGGGAGACAGAAAGCCTACTTGCATAGAAACTAGGTAGAATACAAAGTCAAATTTGACCCCGTAATTATTGTACTTGGTACTGGATCAAAGCTATTTTAAATATTTCAGATGTCTATAAATATTAGACAATGCAAAATAAAAGTCTTCATTGCTAACAGGAAAATGCATTTACTGTAGAAAAGAAAAGAAAATTATCATTCTACAACTAAATATGTAGAGTGTAAATGGGAATTTGATTCCCCCAGAGCAGTCTTTCTACCTATTAACATGACCTCTCTGTGTGGGCCAAGAATAAGGAATCTGATTTTCATCAATTAAACTAATGGTTGTATTATGTTTGCTTCATAGTAGACATAGTTAAAATTAACTGCATCTTGACATGTAAGAAATCCTGTATATAAATGAATTTCAAAAGACCACAAATGTCCTTTGTAATATAACAGCTTACAAATATAAATCAGACATTAGTAACAATAATGAATTATATTTTTTTTTCTGACATGGATTGGTTTATTATGTTTATGCTGTTTGGTCTTTTTTTTTAAAGCTACTATTGTGTGTGGTATTAGGTCAGTATTTAATCACACATCTCATTGTCTGCCAAAAATCTTCCTCTATATGCCATGAACACAATGCTGCTTGTAAAAAGATCCGGCTAGAATTTTAAGGCGAAGATTTCTTCCCTATCCAGTCATATGTATAGGTTCTGCATCATCCACAGATTTCAAAGAAAGCCCAAGGAAGTCTGCATTTGTTTTCAATTAACTCAATGCAATTGTGATATTTATTACTTTTTTTAACCACATTTTTGTATGTCATCTGTTCTCACGATTTTAGAGAACTTATGGTAAGCTAATAAAATAGCAATGAAATGCTCATAAAATGATTAAAACCGATATATGTTACGAATACAATATTAATCAAATCTGCCAATATAAACATTGCTGCTAAACAGGACTCTGGAGGACTCTTTCATCTTTTTGTGTAGCATCAAGATAGGGGCACAACTAACCTCGAGAAAATCCATTCCAGAGAGGGGAGTACTGCTGAATATATTATTCTTCCCATACACCATACACCTAGTTTCCCATACACAATTCATGAAGAGGATCCAATTTGTGTCAGTCACCAAGTATGAAGTTCTGCTAGAGGGAATGTCACGTAGTGAATATTGTCAGTTGTATGTCTATGCAGGGTGATGCACCCCTATCTAATATTATGGTACATTCCAATATAAGCAGAACATGTGATATGATGAGTGCACATGTGTGCATTCCTAAACCACCATTAATTCTCTTCTGACTTGGCTCTTGACCAGAACGGTCGTGTTACTCAGCAAAATGTAGTTTATTCAGGATTTATTGTTTTTGTACTGAAATAAATATTTTCTATTAGACTTTTAATCTCGGTTTTATTTTCTAACTGTCTGAATTCCAAGAAAAGATCTAAATCACCTCTATGAGATCTTATTCTCATTTCAACAGGGAAGTTCCCCGAGGATTGGCTCCAGAAGACTAAACCTCTGGTCCCAGTGATCAATCCAGTTTGCATCTTGCAATATTATCCTGGGACATGTATATTCACCTTCAATTTATGAATACTTCAATAAAGTTTTGGTGAGCAAGGATGATGGAAGAATTGGGAGAAAGTGAACATGGAACTTTTCAAGGTGATTCAGTATCCCTTTTACTTTTTATACGGTACTATCAATGTTCCCGTTGATAATTATTTTGAACAATACAAATTGGCTAAAAAATGAGTAAAGATTGAATTGGGCATGAATTGGCTAAAAAATGAGTAAAGATTAAATTTTACCCTACACTTAAATTTTGCAAGAATGAAAGCTGAACTGGATTCCTTGCTAAAAAGTACAAAATAATTCAGCAAAGATATTGGAACAGCTTGGCACTGACTATTGGCTATGCAACCATAACCATAAAGATAGGCAAAATTGTTAAAGATGATGAAATACAATTTGATAATGGCAGTAGCAGCAAGAAAGAGTTACAAATATTTGGGAGTTTTGGAAGCTTCTGATTTATTACAGAACTAAGTTTTTTTTAAAAGTACTTTTGCCAAATTCTTCTTTTCAATTACTGTTATATCAGACAAGTGGTGAACACATCAACAAAGCAATCAATACCTGGAGTGTTCCTATTATATGTCATATAGCAGGAATTGTAGACTCAACCCAGGTGGAACTTGGATCGGAAAATAAGAAATCTAATGACAATATAACATGCTCTACACACACAAAAACTCTATCTGCAAAAGGGGGCAGAGAATTCCTAAAGATGAAATAAACTGTGGAGGAAGAAAAATGTTAAGATATTCATGTACTGGGAGAACCATGTTAACAAGGTCAGCCAATGAATAGGCATAGCAACTAAGTCAGCCAATGAGAACTAAACACTTCTGAGTCTGTGCAGAGAACCGAAACTGAAAACTTAAGCTTAAGGCTGGGCGTGGCTCAGTCCACTCTGAACTCCTGCCCACTCTGTGCTTGTCTGCTCTGCTGAAATGAAACTAACTCTCCTGCTTGTGTTTACTTAAAGAATCTACTTGTGGTATTGTAAATATATATATATATATATATATATATATATATATATATATATATATATATATATATATATATATATATATATATATATATATATATATATATATATATATATGTAACATTTTTTGCTGATAAATGAAAATAAATAAACTCGACAGAATAAATAAATAAATAAATAAATAAATAAATAAATAAATATATATATATATATATATATATATATATATATATATATATATATATATATATATATATATATATATATATATTACTATGTTTATAAAGAAGTTATTGAATCCAGCTGAATCAGTCATCTGTGTGTGCTTCTGGAAATTGATTTTTCTGCAACAAACTCTGATAAAAAACATGACATGAATGATGGTGTTAAGAAAAGTGATGAATCCTTATTGAAGGAAAGCTTTTAAAAACAACAAAGGTGAAGGCTGATTGTAGAAAAGAAGCAATCGAAAACTCATTTATTAATCGGAAGTATGAGCTAATGCATGGTCAATAATTGAAGGATATTGGAGGAAAAGCTGATAAACCCCCACATGGAGCTCTTTAAGATTAGGAGTGTTGAAGAAAGAAACTGAAGACATTATTTTAGTGGCTCAAGAACAAGCATTGCCAACTAATTGCATAAAAGTAAAAATTCACCATGTAAGAAACAATGGTGGATGTAACATTTGTAGTGACAAGAATGAAACAATTGGCCATTTGATCAGTATCTGCAGCAAAATTTCTCAAGCTGAGTTTAAACAGTGTTATGACCAAGTTTCCACAATTTTTCATTGGAAACATTGCCAGAGGTTTGAATTTAAATGTAGCGAGAGCCACTGGAAAATGGGTTGGTAAAGATCTTCTGGGATTTTAAAATCCAAATAGACAGACATGTCTGATATAACAGTAATTGAAAAGAAGAATGTCTGGTTCATTGATGTTGCTATATGGGGTGATGTTTGGATTAAGGAAAAGGAATTGTAAAAATAAATAAATTACAAAGTACCAGGAGTTGCAGATCAAAGTTGAATGCTTACCGAAAAAGAAATCCACTGTTATACCAATGGTGATTGGAGCCCTTGCATCAATATCTATGCATTGATATTTGGAAATTTTGAATGTATCAAATCTGAACACCCTTAATTTTCCAAAATAAACATACACTGCTTGGAACTGCCTATATCCTCAGGTGCTATCTTAATCATTCTTAGTCTTGGTTAGTCTTAATAATTCTTGGTTAGAACTTGAATTATTAAGTTTTCTTCATGACTATGAATTGAATTATATATTGCCCATAATAATATGGTGCCCAATTGCCAATGACTCTGGAGTTTTACAAATGATTTAAAACATGAAAAAAAAATGACAATTAAAAACAACAAACAAAAAAGGATAGAGATGAGGATGACAAACTGGTGGAAAGAAATGAAAACAACATAGGTTAAAAGGAGGATTTAGTTTCCCCACCAAAGTCTGGGTTAAGAGCCTGGTCTTCAAGCCACTTTGAGGCACCATTAGGATGGGATTTTGACAGGAACCTGATTCCATAGGGCAGGTATTGTGTCAGAAAAAAAAATCATAATACTTCTGAAATGTATGCATTTTTGAATTTGGAACATAGTTTCTATCAAATTACCTAAACATTTTCCACAGCTGAAAAAGATAACTTGTTAAATGTATATGTAAGCAACAAGATCAAGTGAAAGACTCAAAGAAGAAACTACATTCTTGCTTCATACAGCTGAAATATAAAGGAAGAGGTAAAGAATTGTGTAAGAGCACAATTAGTTAATGATTCACAGCTTGGTAAAGAATTCTCCATTGTTTGTTAATATCCTCAAATGTCAAAGGATGAAATATAAAGAGTTCCACATGTTATGAAACATCAAAGCCTACAACTTCTGAATTTAAAAAAAAAGAACACAGTTCAAGATTTCTTTCGATTTCTTGTTCTTAAGAGAACATTAACGCTATATATAAATTCTAAGATTCTGTGGGGATTTTGAATCTGTCTGTGCCGACAGGCAGGTAGGCACTAGCTCAGGGGTGTCAAACTCAAGGCTCGGAGGCAGTATCCGGCCCACGGGGTGCTTAGATCTGGTCCACGGGGCCGCCCTGGAAACAGCAAAGGATCGGCCCAAGGTGCCTCTGAAGTGAAAACGGAGCTTGGGAGGGCCGCATGTGACCCCCTGAGGTCTGTTTTCACTGGCAGAGGGTTGCAGGAGGCTGTCTCAGCTGAAAATGGAGCTCAGGAGCTTTTTTTCACTGGCAGAGTGCTTGGGCCACCCTGACATGAGTGACATCAAGCTGGCCACACACACCCCCGAGGTCAAACACAATCCTGATGTGGCCTTCAATGAAATCGAGTTTGACACCCCTGCACTAGCCAATCAACCAGACATCATAGTAGTAGACATGTCATGGACTACGTTACCCAGAGTGCAATCTCCAGCTACATTCCCCTAATGCAGGGGTAGGCAAAGTTGGCTCTTCTATGACTAATGGACTTCAACTCCCAGACTTCAACTCCTGAGCTAGCATGATTGGCTCAGAAAGTCTGGGAGTTGAAGTCCATGAGTCATAGAAGAGCCAACTTTGCCTACCCCTGCCCTAATGCAATCTCTTAAAGAAACAGCTCCTAAACTGAGTTAAATATCCCTCTAGTCTCTCAGCACAATAGCAGTGTCCCAATATTTGAGGGGCTCCTAGAAAGATGAGGGGGACAAACTATTTTCCAAAGGCAAGATGAGAACCAATGAATGGAAACTAGCCAAGGAGAGAAGCAACCTAGAACTAAGGAGAATTTTCCCAACAGTGTGAACAATCAACCAATGGAACAGTTTTCCTTCAGAGGTTGTGGGTGCTCCATCACTGGAGGCTTTCAAAAAGAGACTGGACAACCATTTATCTGAAATGGAATAGGGTCTCCCACTCAAGTAGGGGCTGGGGCTAGGAGACATCCAAGATTCCTTCCAACTCTATTATTCCATGTTCTAACCCAAGCTGTTCATTGTCAGGAATGGGACTTTTTTTTTTAAGCAAATAGGATTTTATACCAAATGCAAGAGTTCACAGAGGGCTTAAATGTTTGTTTGTCTGCAAGTAATAGTCTCGCTTGCAGATTCCAGACTTCTCATTAACTTTAATTTACGTTGCAATGTAAACTGTAACTAGAAATAGGATTATTTCCTACTTTTTGTTTATACTTCATTGTTCTACAATGAATTGTGTTTACCATGGTTAACTGTACAATTGTCTAGCGACTGTCTGCAAAATCTGCTTTACATATAATCAGGTTTAAAAGTTGGTATGGTCAGTGTTTTTTTTGGGGGGGGGAATTAAACAAAACAAAAGTTTTATAAAAAAACATAGGTTGATTTTCATCCTACGGAAAAATCTATTCAGGAGCTATGCAATAGTTGAAATAATCTGAGAACCATCGGTTCAATTCTTTCCTCAGCTAACATCTATCATTTTTTTCTCAATCTCCAAAAAATGTTGTTGCATGAATAAAATGAAAGTCATGTCACATAAACCATTTTCTGTCCCCAAAGAAAAGGTAAGAGAGAGATACATGCAAAGTTTTGATAGAGAAAAAATATATATAGTTATTTTTTTTCTTGCCACCGCATTTTCAATCTGCTCCCAGATCAGCAATGGTGGGTTCCTACCAGTGCGGTCCACTCTATAGCACCGGTAGCGGCTCACTGGTGACGTCACAGTACCGGTGCGGTCACATTTGACACTTTTCCTTCGCTTTTGCCTAAAGCTTCCCAAAGTGGGCGTTTTCCGAAAGCTTAACCTTTTATACTGTTAATTTTATACAGTTTTATACTGTTATTCTTTAGACAAAAACATTGAGGACTGTTAAAAGATACTGTTCTTTTAGCAGTCCTCAATATTTTCGTCTAAGGAATCCATGACTGAAACAAAAAATGCTGTATGAGATTGCTTGTCTTTTAACTATAGCATTTTCTGCATATAAAGGTTGCTGTGTTGCCATGGTGTAACACACACTTTGTATGCAAAGATTTTCATGTAAGGTATAAAATAGCAAAAATAGTAGTAACATCTCTCTGAAATAACTAATATATGACCGGCAAGCCACGCCCACCCAGTCACATGGCTGGCAAGCCACACCCACAAAATAAGCCATGCCCACAGAGTGGTAGTAAAAAAATTAGGAACCCACCCCTGCAGATCAGATATTAAACACACAGAAACATTTTAAAGAGCTCTTATGTACAGGTCTGCTGCATTATGTCCAATTTAATTCCAAATGCTCTCCAAGAGGAACATCTTGAAGGTTCAAGTACAAAGTTTCTTTTTTTTGAGATTACAAGAAATGCGGCTTCATTCCAATCAAATAGTGTGCTTCAAAGGATAATGTATTTGCTTTCCTCTCCAATGCAATTTAGACTCTGGTATGAAAAAAAATGTTTTGCCACTAAGTTCATGAGATAATTTCACTTTAAAGTTCTGGTGAATTAAAGACAATTAATTAATGCCAGATTTGGAGTATTTTGATTTTGATGGAACGTCTATGGTTGAATTCTGCTGAAGGCAGTAGTTATTCTAGGAAAATACTTACCTTTGTGTACTGACAGAAATGAATCCGAAATCCCCTGTCAGTGAACTTATTTTACACCCTCAGCTGTTACAAAAAAGACTGACAGGCTATCATTTTCTTGAAACTTTTGTGCTAAAAGCAAAAAGTTTAAAAAAAGAATAATATCTGTGGTTTCCCCCAACTGAGAAAACTCCAAAATGAGTTGGGATAAACTCTAAACACCCTCTAGCTGGGTGAGAAAAAATAGCTTGATGTGGTGTGACATTCCAATAGAAGCTTGTCCTTTTCATATTGGATCACAAGGTAACCCATATGTACCATATTTTTTGGACTATAAGACGCACCGGAGTATAAGACGCACCTTAGTTTTTGGGGAGGAAAATTAGGAAAAACAAAATTCTGCCTACCAGCATCCATCTGGCTAGCGTCCTTAGCAAACAGCCTGGAGCAGGTATATTAGCCTTGCAAAGCTCCTTTTGAAAGGTTGCTTTTTCAGCCTTGCAAAGCTCGGTTTGAGAGGTTGTTTTAGCCTTGCAAAGCTCCGTTTCAGAGGCTGGGTGGGGCTACATTTTGTGTATAAGACGCACCCAGATTTTCACCCTCTTTTAGGGGAGGGGAAAGGTGCATCTTATACTCCGAAAGAGAGAGAGAGACAGAGACAGAGAGAGAGACAGAGACAGAGACAGAGACAGAGACAGAGCGATCTTTATGTTCATTGATCTAGAAAGGGAAATATCTAGAACTTTGCTCAATTTTTCCCAATTTAGGCATATTTGTTCAAACATACATCAGTGGCCAGCATTTTGCCCTTCCACCGAGGAATCATTTTTGTTTTTGTTTACAGTCCGTTCTTTCATGGCAGATAGCCCAGCAGCCAAGTACACAATAGCTGTTGAAGACACAAAGCAGGAGCAGACAGACCAGACTCGTGTTCTTAAGCCAGCAGAGAAAAACATTACTTCCGATGTAGAATTGGAAAATGTGGGTAGAAATGGCCTTATGAATAGGCAGGTAGAAACTCATGTGCCTCACAACATTTGAGACCATCAAGAAAGGTAGATTAGTCAAATTTGCTAAGCATTAAGGACATTGCAAGCCAATTGAGGACAATTTAGCCTATTCTATTCTATTCTATTCTATTCTATTCTATTCTATTCTATTCTATTCTATTCTATTCTATTCTATTCTATTCTATTCTATTCTACTCTACTCTACCCTACCCTACCCTACCCTACCCTACCCTACCCTACCCTACTCTACTCTACTCTATTCTACTCTACTCTACTCTACGGACTATACTCAGATATGACCACTTTATTTTCATATGTACTGACTGAAATTGGTCACTTAATAATTATTTTGTATATGTTTTGTTTTGTTTTTCTCTATCTATTATCATCTGTCTGTCTATCTATCTATCTATCTATCTATCTATCTATCTATCTATCTATCTATCTATCTATCTATCTATCTATCTATCTATCTATCTATCTATCTATCTATCTATCTATCTATCTATCTATCTATCATCTATCTACTCTATCAAACTACTCTATCTATCTATCTACTCTATCTCTATCTATCTATCTATCTATCTATCTATCTATCTATCTATTTATCATCTATCTATCTATCATCTATCTATCTATCTATCTATCTATCTATCTATCTATCTATCTATCTATCTATCTATCTATCTATCTATCTATCTATCATCTACCTAGCTAACTAGTTATCAATCTAGCTATCTAGCTGAAGATCTCATTCCTATCTTTTTCCTAAAAAGGATGCCAAAAATCCTGACTACAGCTGGATGTGGGTATCTAGCTGAGGATCTCATTCCTATCTTTCCCTAAAAAGGATGCTAAAAAGCCTGAATACAGCTGCTGGATGTGGGTTCAGAGACCACCAAGATCAAAAAGAAAAGGGATCTTGGGTGTTCTGAACAACATGTTATACTCACAAATATGGCTTATAGCTGTGCCACCATGATTTACTCTTTTCCTTTCTCCACCATCATTCTAGAAGTCTCTTGATTGGTTTAGTTTTACATATACGTGAAATATTTCTTCAACAAACAAGCCACACATTAACATGATGTTGGAATTGTGTCAGCCCTATCAAGTAGAATCATACTAAGAAAGAGACATTGTATAGATCTGAGCTACTTTTATTGGAACAGTTTTAGAAACAGAATCTGAATGTGCTACCTTTCCTTCCTCTTTTGTCTCCATGAAAATTTGGAGTGGAAAAGGGAAACGCTCTAAGGCATTTTTGCAAAGTATCGTCTTATTTATTTATTTATTTATTTGGTTTTCTTATATGCCGCCCAACTCCCGAGGGACTCAGGGTGGCGTACAACACAAGAAAAATACAAGAATAACCAATAAACAGTTGAGTTAAAATCAAAATATAAAAATTAAAATTTACAATATAAAAACCATTCAACAACCAGACATACCCGGGGGAGAGTTCAGATGCAATTAAGCTCTACCCCCTGCCTGCAGGAAAAGCCATGTCTTAACGGCTTTTCGGAAGGCCAGCAGGGTGGGGATGGTTCGGGTCTCTGGAGGAAGTTGGTTCCAGAGCGCGGGGCCCGCCACAGAGAAGGCCCTCCCCCTAGGGCCCGCCAGTCGGCATATGCGTCTTGACCTGGGATCAATTTCATTTATCTGATTGTTGTCTTGATAGTGGTTCTTCCTCATGCATCAATTCCATCCTTTTTCTTCACTACAAATGTAGATAATTTCATTTTAGATCCTTACTGGAGTAGATCAATAAATATTGGCTTGCATTAGAACCATTGGAACCATTGATGTTAACTTGGATCATGTTAATTGTGTGCTGTAAAAATTGCTAAACTTCAGTCTAATTTATTAAATTGGGGGATCTGAGCTAGCAGAAAAGTGATTTTTATTTTTATTTTTAATTTTGGGGGGGAGGTTTGTATTGTACTATTAAAATGCTATACAATTAAATGCTAATACAGAATAAACCCATAAAGTTTACCTTTCACATAAACTTAAATGTTATGAATATTGAAATTGGTATACATGATTAACTTGGATAATATTTTAACATATATGTACGAATTTAGGACGATAATCTCTGGCCAAACATAAACATTAAATTGTGGTCATCGGTCTTAGGTTGTCTTTTTTTCTCCCTCTCAGACTAAAACAATGAGATCACTTTGGATTTAATCTAACTTTTTTTTTTGGTCTTTGAAAATCATTTTTAATGCAGTGAATTGTCCCTTGAATATGTCAGAGTCACAGCTTTCCCATCCATCTTTAAAGCAGTCTTCAAAAGCTGTGCGTAGAAGAAAAGTTAAGAAGCTAGGTATTTTCTTTTCTTTTGATTATCGACTCTAAAATGGAGAGAAAAATAGATTCAACAGAGAAAAAGGAACACTGCATCTGCTTGTAGTTCTACTTGTTCCAGTAAAATACATTAGTTGCTTGGCTTAATAGAAAGTCAGAAAGGGAAGGACTTCTTAAGAAAGCACTACAAAGTATTTTAGGGAAGCCAGTCAATGCTTGTGTTTGCGAAAGAAGTCCCAATAATAATTTAACCTTGACACTCCTTTTTGTCCTCAGCAGAATCCACTTCAGGAAGCCAAAACCAGTTGGTTGGCATTATGTTCCCCAAGCAGACAAGCCGTTGCATAAAGGAGTTGAGCAATTCATTTGCAGCATTGCCAGATGGGTTCATTCCCATCCCAGAAGTTGAAAAAAAAAATTCACCTGCTTTGCTTTTCTTTTCTTCACGGTCATGAAAGGATCCAATTTACGAAGACTTTCAAAACCTCCTATTGTAAAAGTATCTGCATGGTATGGGGAAAAGATCAAATTATATGTAGCCTTCCCCACAACCCCGGCAGAGAATGTGCTGGGTAATCAGGACAAGGATATCTATGGGATGATGTGAAAAAATAAAAATAAAGATGACAACTGAGACAGGGTACTCAAAGTTCTCTCTTGTTAATTTGTGTTGCACATATATGTGTATCTCACAAATGGATTGTTATATGTAACCTCAATTTTTTGTTTGGCAATTGCAGAAAAGAATGGAGGAAGCAATGACATAAGTACAAATATATTTGACCGTCTCCCTCCCTCCCTCCCCCTCCCCCCACTCTCTCTCTCTGCAATCTCACTACATTTACATTCTTTTTTTTCTCTTTTTTAAAGACTGGGTCTCGCTGTCTTGCTCAGGCTGCAGCGGCTATTCACAGCCGCTATCCACTATTGGAGCTTCCAGCGCGCTCCATCTCCGACATGGGTGGTTCACCCCCCCCCCAACCTAGGGCAACCTGGTGGTCCTCGGTGCCTCGGTGGCCGACAACTGCCTGGGGATTGATGCTGAAGTTAGTGTGCCATCAAATAGCCAATAGCCCAGACTGCAGCCCCGAACTTGTGAGCTCAAGCTATCCACACCAGCCTCAGCCTCCAGAGAGTTGGATTATAGGCTCATGCCACCACAGCCCAGCTACATTTACATTCTATATGACAGAGGATAGTTGTCTATTTCTAACACAATGACTCTTTTCTGCTGAGCATGCACACTGACTGTATCTGCACAATACCATACCTGGTTAACTTAATCATGCCATAATTATTATCCCAACTACTAGGTTCTTATACTACATAAGCTATAAATGGGCAAATGAATCACAAAATGTATTAGATTAAATGGTAGTTGGCTAACTTGTAATTCAATATATCATCGCAGTACTACCACTTTTTTTTCTCATTTACATCTCAGTTTGATTGAATTGTACTGCTGTGTTTTCCCGAAAATAAGCCCTCCCCCGAAAATAAGCCCTCCCCCTGAAAATAAGCCCTTCCTCAAAAATAAGCCCTCCCTTGAAAATGAGCCCTCCCCCAAAAAATAAGCCTTCCCCCCAAAAATAAGCCCTCCCCCAAAATAAGCCCTTCCCCTGAAAATAAGCCCTCCCCCGAAAATAAGCCCTCCCCCAAAAATAAGCCCTCCCTCAAAAATAAGCCCTCCCCTGAAAATAAGCCCTTCCCCAAAAATAAGCCCTTCCCCAAAAATACCATTTCCTCTGGTTAAGGTTAGGGAGACAGAGCTGGAAATCAGGTAAGACGGCAAGAGGAGCCCCGTCTTGCTCCACACACCCCAAAATAATACCTCCCTGAAAATAAGGCTAAGAGCTTATTTCGGGGTTCAAAAAAATACAAGACAGGGTCTTATTTTCAGGGAAACACGGTATAAAAGTTTGATCAGTCCTATTACAAGTCATGGAAGAGAGAGACAACCAACATTATTTTAAAACGAACTCAAAGTTTGATGAAGGGAAGGGACAGAAAAGTTTATTCTGTTCCTTCTTTGGGCTGCTGTTACTTCAAAGAGCAATAAGAGAAAGTCAACCAGATGCTTTCTAGATATTTAAATTGCAACTCCCAGAATCTCCCATTAGTGACTGTGCATTTGGAAGATTTCTATTCCTTACTGCTGAGAAAGATCTTACTGTAACAATTGTGAATCATACTGCATCTTTTCAATTTCAGTCCATGTTGCCAGCTGCTGTGGCCTAGAGGTGGAGCTCTTGCCTCCCAATCAGGAGGTTGTGAGTTCAATCCTAGGTAGAGGCAGATGTAGGGTCTCCTGCTTGGGCAGGGGGTTGGACTAGATGATCTGCAAGGTCCCTTCCAACTCTGTTAATCTGTCTGCTTGTGTATATTCATATTGATTGATTGATTGATTGATTGAATGAATGAATGAATGAATGAACGAATGAACAAACGAACGAACAAATGAATGAAAGAATGAACGAATGAATGAAAATAGAAACCAAATAAGTAAAATCACTGGAATCTATACAATAATTTAGAGGAAAAAAGGCAGGCAATCATTGACATTCATAGCCGGTATATACATAGGAGACTAGGCTAAGTCAAGACCAACAGAGTTTTATAAAGATTGTCATGGTTGGCAAACTCCTGCAGAGAAATTAGTGGAAAAAATATAATCAGACATGAAAGAATATAGTACAAATGAAACAAACAAAATGTTCAAAAGTTATGATATTTGTGTAGTTACTTATCAAGCAAATTATATCTAAATTATATTAAAGTAACCAAAATATCTTTACAATCCCCAAGGCATGTCACAACATTTGAGCAACCTTAAGATTTGGAAATTAAAAGTTGAAAAATTTGACCCGCCCTATGACAGGAAAAAACAGAATCCCATACTTAATTGTACAGCAAATCTACCAGCTTCTGATAGCCCTTGCTGATGCTAAAAATATTGCAATTTTCTTGAATATTTCACTACATTGAATTTTCAGTAGCAGATCTGTAACCTATCATTGTGGTAGGCGAGAAAGGTTGTTAAACAAGTAGTTTGCTAAGCTCAAGATGTCATCATAACACAATATAAGGAATATTTAAATAATATCTATTACCGCCTCCAGTTCAGTATCTGAGCACACACAGAGGCCATTCTGGTATGAAATGTTATTATAGACACCTCCTGTCATCACTTGGCTCAGAAGAATATTATAAAAATATGTACGGATAATGAAATAAACCACCACAATCTCAGGGCAGTGAAATGTAAATATTTCAATCTTTCTGTGTGTGTGCAGTCCTACTTTTAACGAATACTTGATCTCTCTCTGCAGTAGTTCAGATTATAAGATAAGTACAAAATTATAGATACATCAAGCTTCAAAACATAATGCACAAACTTTCAAGCACTTGCATGATGAAGACAATATTTGACATCAATTTAATGATATAACTTGTGAAGAAAATGGGGCTATCACAAAGGCTTCTGTCCTTTGTGATTGTGGTGACATGCACACAACAACACATATGTATACCTGCCCTTTGTGTCCTGATATTTGAGGACTTCATGGCAGCATGACAAAATGAAATTAATGTTGCTAGTTTCTGGGCAAGATTTGCTTAACTTGTACATAAGTTAAATTTATACTTTAAATTTTATGTTGTATAGTATGCCTTCTTTTAATTATGTTTCTGATAATAAACAAACATGTGAAGGAGCACCATCACTTACTGTAGAGCTTTTCCTGGACTCCAAATCCCTCTTCCTATGATAAGGCAGATAATCATAACACTTTTGGAGAGACATTTTTGGAGTTCCAGAATTGATGAGCTCAATTTTATCTAACAGGGAAAAAAAACCTATGAGTATCTACCAGGTAAAATTGAGCTCACAAATTCTGGAACAGAACAGAGCCACCGTGGTGCAGTGGTTAAAGTGCAGTACTGCAGGCTACTTCTGCTGATCACCGGCTGCCAGCAGTTTGGCAGTTCGATTCTCACCAGGCTCAAGGTTGACTCAGCCTTCCATCCTTCCAAGGTGGGTAAAATGAGGACCCAGATTGTTGGGGGCAATATGCTGACTCTGTAAAATGCTTAGAGAGGGCTGTAAAGCACTATGAAGTGGTATATAAGTCTAAGTGCTATTGCTTATTGCTATTCCATAAAATGTCTGGAACTTTTTGTTTTAATTCCAAACCAAGATGGGTTTCCTCCTGGACCATGCCTTTGTGGAGTTGGCAAGTAAATTGTCCACATTAGAAGAAAGTTGAAGTAACTTAGAGGTTTTGTTTCAGGAAAAGTGGTCAAATGTGGTTGGGAAGAAAAAGACATCAGAATGTTCCATAGTTTCTATTCCTAATGACAAGCAATGGAAAGAGATATTATCCAAAAGATATGGGAGAAATCACAAAGCAACAGCACCGAAAGAGGAGCTGAATGATCCAACCGATAAAGCTTCTCCCAAATTGTAGGATTAAAATTGTAAATGGGTAGGCTAACTAAAAACGAGGGAATTCCTTAATACTAGGGTATTTGCTAACACATTCATTGATTAGGAGCCAAGGACTTAAATGTCTCTCCAAATGCATGTAGCTAAGCTGAAAATGAGGTGATATCAGCCACTAACAGTGATTTGGCTGCATTCAGTTTCGTTCATTTCAACTTTTGTAATGTGGCCAGCTACAAATTTTAACTTCCCATTCTCCTGTGCTAATGTACATATATATATGCAGGAAGTTCCTGTATATTGCAATGCTGGTTCTGCAAACACAACTGAGAGTTCCATCCAGCTTTTAGTACTCTGAATATTGGCTCAAGATGGAACAGTCCAATGATATGTACTCTTGGATCAAACCTTCCCTTTATATTCTGTGTGACTGCAACAGTTTTAATTCTCTCCTCCTTAAAAGGGATGACTCTGAGCCAAGTTTAAATTGACGGGTGCTGATTTAATCATTTTCAGAAGGGGGGGTTGATTAAAAACAACAATGCCACTTGCTGGGTTCCAGAGCAAGTTCCTCATGACCTTTTGCAGAGCTAGTTTCTCACTTTGCTAATTACTAACAAAAGTAGGATAATGAAGGATGTTCTTAGAAAGAACCATGCATGCCAGCCAGGAGTGATATTCATTTACTTTCCCTACCAGTTCGCAAATGTGAGCGCACACTCGCATGCTTCACTTGCACACGCCACTTCCACGCATGCACATGGCCTTCTACGCATGCACTTTGCTTGCGCGCATGGCATGCATGCATGAGCACGGCTTGAAACAGTGCCTAAAGAGCCGAGGTGGCGCAGTGGTTAAAAGCAGCACTGCGACCTTCAGCTGATTGCTAGTTCAGCAGTTCAGCTGTTCAAATCTCACCAGGCTCAAGGTTGACTCAGCCTTCCATCCTTCCGAGGTAGGTAAAATAGGACCCAGATTGTTGGGGGCAATATGCTGAACTCTGTAAACCGCTTAGAGAGGGCTGTAAAGCACTATGAAGCAGTATATAAGTCTAAGTGCTATTGCTATTGCTATTGCTAAAGAGGACGGCATAGCACCAGGGCAGGTGGGTGGTGTGGGTAGCCCGAACAGGTCCAAACCGGCTGAATACCACCTCCGATGCCAGACAGCTATGTCTAACTCCTGTCCTCAGATCAGAATAAAAAAGAAAACTCTCTCAATGTTTAAGCAAACAAGCAATAGCCTTTTTCAAAAAAAAAAAAGTGACATTTTAAAGTTTGAGTTTTTACATTGGTGTAGGACTATGCATTTCTTTAGTCTCTCTGTTAGACACCCGACTTTAGCATATCCTTTCTTCAGGTCTGCTACCTCTGCTTTAAAGGAGAATATTTCAACAACAAAAAAATGCCAGTGAAACTAGGCATAAGGTGAATCACTGTAGGGTTCATGAAGGTTTACAATTCCTGCTACTTTCATCTCAATTGGTCCCAAAATGAAAAAGTTTTAATGATACCTATACCTATTATAGCCTATGGATTTTTTTCCCCTCCTTAAATTAAATTTCAAGAAGCTTCAGTCAAAATGGATTGCCCTTGAATCTCAAACTGCTAACTCAGATTGAATCAGGCTCTTTCTAAAATTTTAATCTCTAATTCAGACCTGAATCAGGTCCTAGTCTATTGTTTTCTTCTTAATGATACCGGTATACTAAAAGATGGTTTAATTTTCTTTATTGCACAGAGCCTATTACTGTACATCTTTGTGTGCATTGTTAAAAGGTGTCAACCTTTCCAGGCCAGCACTCTTTATACCTTGCATATATAAATCCCTGATGTTACTGGACAGTTTCAAACATCCTATTTCTCTGGTAGGTGATCAGAAAGTAGGAAGCTAATAATCTGTACTGACTATCTGCAGCTGTTTCAAATGTACATTCATAGGGATATGGCATAGAAACAACTTTGTTAGGTAACTTATGTCTGAAAATGGATGAGGAAGTTCAGCTTCCATTATCTTCTTGGATTGTGGCGCATTTCGTACCATCAATCATAGAATCCTGCTACTTGGCAGATAAAACTGCTAGTACCCTGAAGACATTGGTTTGAAATCTTTATGACTAGGGGATTTTTCAGGACTCAATTTTGGACCTCTGTTGTCCCACCACTGAAACCACTGAGAGTATCAGCCAAAGGTTTGAAGTTGAGTATCATTTTGTGCCAATAAATCTCATTTTTATTGGCATTTCCAAGGAAGCAGATGCTACCTTAAGTTTGTTTGTTTGTTTGTTTGTTTGTTTGTTTGTTTGTTTGTTTATTTATTTATTTATTTATTTATTTATTTATTTATTTATTTATTTATTTATTTATTTATTTATTTGTGAGATTTATATACCGTCTCACAGTGCAAGCATTCTCTAAGCGGTTTACACCAGTAAGCAATGTATATTTATATTGCCCCCAACAATCTGGGTCCTCATTTTACCTACCTCGGAAGGATGGAAGGCTGAGTCAACCTTGAGCCGGTGAGATTTGAACCGCTGACCTGCGGATCACAGTCAGCTAAAGTGGCCTGCAGTACTGCCTCTAACCACTCCGCCACCTCGGCTTTATAATAAGTTCTATAATAGGCGAATGAGAGTGAATAAGCTGAAATTATATCTAAATAAGATGTAATTAGAAGTATGAAATTACATTTCCGTATTATGTTTCAGCCTGCTTGTCCAGAGTAGCACTTCTCCTAAAAGTTTGGGCCTGCCATTCATTAGTGCTCTTTGAGGCTCAACTATCACTAGAATCAAAGCTGGAAGCTTTTGCTCCATAAACCAAGGGATAACCCTTCCAGAGTAAGTCAGATTTGGCAAAAATGATCCTTGACTTGGTTATTTCACATCTTGATTATTGAAGATATTCTGTGTGGGGTATCCTAGAAACATTTCTGAAAGTTGAAATTACTTACCAGTCACCATTTAAATATTTTTATTGAGCTGTACAGTCCTAAATAACTTATGGTCAGACAAGCTAAGAGCATATCTCCTCTAACAAGCTTGTTTAATCTCTAAAGAAAGTGGAAGAAACCCTTTGAAGATGTCCAGTTGTTAGAGTCTTGCTTGTCTAACACATGAGCCTTCTCATCGCACTTAGATATGAAATGCTGCTCATAGGGAATTTCTCTATCTCCGTTTTTAGAATGTATTTTTGCAAGCTTTTAATAGTTAACTAATATTAATATTTCATAACACACATTTCATACTTGCATAGTTATTGTCCTTGAGTGCTCATCTAAGAAAAAATTTGGACATTAATTGCACATCACTTAAATACAATGTGTATAAGACTGAGATCCTGGTATATCAGCAAGTTCATTCTTCTCATTTCTTAAGCTTTCATATTTTCCTCTTTCAGCTATGAGTTGGTGTCAATGGCCACGAATTTGGAGATTCTGCCAGATGATGTTCTTTCCCTTTGGCCATTTATAGTAGTTTTTGTTTATTTAATAAAGTAGACTGATGGAAATGTTTATGGCTAAATGCTGGGAATGGTGCTATAGCTGTATTGCTTTATTGCTTTATTGCTTTATTGCTTTCTTTCTTTATTTATTTATTTATTTATTTATTTATTTATTTATTTATTTATTTATTTATTTATTTATTTATTTATTTATTTATTTATTTATTTATTTATTTATTTATTTATTTATTTATTTATTTATTTACATTTCTATGCCGCCCCACTCCCGAAGGACTCGGGGCGGCTCACATCAGAAAGAAACATAAATAACAGAATAAAAAAGATAAAATCACAATTAAAAATACAATATAAAAACACAATCATCCTAGCATTCATGGGCCGACCTCATCTGAATTGTACTGAGGTCAATGGTCCCAAGCCTGACGGAAGAGCCAAGTTTTCAAGGCTTTGCAGAAGGCCAGAAGGGTGGGGGTGATACGAATCTCGGGAGGCAGTTGGTTCCAGAGAGTGGGTGCCACTACAGAGAAGGTCCTGTTTAGCTGACGGGACCTGGAGGAGACCGACTCTGTGTGCTCTAACCGGTCGTTGGGAGGTATGTGGTAACCTTAAATCTTATTATAAGGTTTAGATGGTAAGTAGGTTCAGGATTTTATAGCTGTATAAATATTTTTATTATTATTTTAAATACATCAATTCTAATATTGATTTTTCATAATTTTAACTGCTATTTAATTTTTGTTAGTTTTTTATTGTGGTTGGATTGCACACCATTGGGAGATACGTTATAAATAAAAATATTAATTTATTTGAATTAGAAGATAAATCAATAGAACATAAAACATTAGAGTTGAAAGGTCTGCTAGTCCAACCCCCTGCTCAAGCAGGATACCCTATATCATTTCCGACAAATGGTCCAGTCTCTTTTTGAAAGCTCCAATGATGGAGCACCCACAACTTCTAAAGGCAAGCTATTCCTTTGATTGATTACTCTAACTATTAGGAATTTTCTCCTTAGTTCTAGGTTGCTTCTCTCCTTGGTTAGTTTCTATCCATGTTTTTTTGTCTTGCCTTTTGGTGCTTTGAAAAATAGTTTGACCCCCATCATTTTTGTAGGAGCCCCTCAAATATTGGAACAGTGCTATCATGTCACCCCAGTCCTTCTTTTCATTAGAGTAGACATATCTAGTTCCTATAACAGTTCTTCATATGTTTTAGTCTCCAACCCACTGATCATTCTTGTCGCTTTTTGTCACGATGTGATTTATTGCCTGTTACATGTATATGCAGGGAGCTGCATCCCTATTTAATATAATGGTTCATTCCTGAGCACGTGATTGATATGTTCTTGTACGCATTTCTATCCTTCTCATCTGAGCCTCGCCCGAGGCAGACGTGAATTCTTAGCTGAGAAAATGTAGCTTATTTAAGGTTTATATTCTTTTGTTATTTTTGTACTAAAATAAATATTTTGTTAATTAGAATTGAATCTCGGTTTTATTTTCTAAGTAAGAATGACTTCGAAGAAGCAAAATCCTATATCACCTCTTTGATAGGAAAATGCCTATCCGTCACTTTTTCTGGACTCTTTTAATTAATTAAATAATTTATCTTTTGTTATATTATCATGCACAGATTCATTCTAAGGTAGGAGAAGAATGAATTGAAAATATCGATCAATTACACATATAAGCTCATAATCATCACATTTACTCCGGAAAGAGTGCAGAAAAGAGCAACAAGAATGATCAGCGGGTTGGAGGCTAAAACATATGAAGATCCAAAAGATTAATTAATTAATCTTTTGGTATATTATCATGCATTAATTAATTAATTTATCTATCTATCCTTTTGAGGATAAATAGGAAGACGAGATGGAACACTTTAATATATACTGCAGAACACTTTCATCAAATCTACTGAAAGTATGAATTTGGCTAAGAAACAAATGAAAACAAAGATTGTACAGCAAAGATGAATTAAAGTATGTAAATGATTCTGACAATTTACACAAAATGGACATTTGAGGGATCGCAAATGCTTTCAATTAATAACATAACAACTTGCACAGCTTGTTTATAACCAAATGGCCATGTTTTTAGTCCACTGCAGAAAGTGGGGGGATGTTAAAACTCAAGCCTTAAGTAGCGTGATAATGGAAACTGATGGAAAACCATGAAAGAGCATCTTCTTTAATCATAATGACATTAAAAGTAGTCCCAAATGATGATGCAGACATTTCCGAATGGAGTGCCAATCTTGGTAAAGATTTGCCACTGATATATCTGCTTTGATCTTTTACTTAAATGCATGTGTTATCTTACATGAAAGCTAAAAGCCATGAACAGGCCTAAAATAGATGTCTTTCCATTGAATTTTTAGAGATCCAGCTATTTTACACCATGCAAAGTGCATGTTCAATCATTAATTTAAAAAAAACCACAAATAAATAGGTAATATCTACTGTAAATCTATAGTCATGTGTCTGACTATTCATATTAAAATGTAAACAACACATATTGGGTGACGGTGTTTACATCAGTCTAAAGTTTGCTTTGTTGTTAAAATCTATGGAGATTCTCAGTCATCCAGGTCATGGTTGCTCCCAAAGTCCTTTTTCTGAAGAAGCTTCTTGGATGAGAAGCAAAACGTCTTCAAGGAAAACAAAGGAAGTCCAATTGCCTTTAAAAAAAAGCACCTTTGGGACTTTGTTGTTGAAGGTGTCTTAAGGGAGACAGTTTTTCAAAAATGCTTCCCTTGTAGAAGTACCAAGTATCTATTGTGATCCTGGCAGGTTATAATACTATGGCCGTGCTACTGAGTTTCCCCGAAAATAAGACCTATTATAAGGAATATATGAACAAACTTTATACATAGCACTGGAGATGAGTATCTGTTTCTTTAATTTTTTTTAATGTACTATATTACAATAATTAATATATATTGGATTCATCTTCAGGACAAAAATTTCTACCCACTTGCCCTCTACAGTAGAATTACCTACTGTAATTATATGTAATACATGTAGGAAACTGTATAAAGAATTTGAGAGAGTCTTTTTCCTCTTTTACACACATACACACACACACACACACACACACACACACACACACACACACACACACACACCTAAAATGAAAGCAACCTCAGTCATAGCTTGGAAATAGCAAAAAATATACATTCATAGATTAAACGTTAGTCAATATATTTTGTTTTCTCCTTTCAAGCCAATGTTAAAATAAACTCCAAATTTTGTAATATTCCGAATCCTCCTTCTAGTTTAATTCTGTCCAATTATCCAATTCTTATCCAATTCTGCACAATCTAAAATCTTTTTAATTATTATGCTTTCAGTTGGTACATTCCTTTGTTTCCTGGGTTGTGCCAGACATAATTTTATAATCAATAATTTTAGTTATTATAAGTATATATATTTAGACAAAAACTATAACGAAAATATAGTATGTATAGTTAATTATGTATAAGCAAAAATTGATCATCGAGATAATTTACCATAGAATAACCCTAGAAGTTTATATGTATAAATGTAAATGTATTGTTCTGGTTTGTTTAATGTTTGTTTGTCCCTTTTTAATGTATATAACCAAATAAAAAATATTTTTTTTAAAAAAGGAAATAGAAAAAATATAACTGTACAAGGAATATAAAGAGGTTTTACTCAGAGTTATTAGCATTTCACCAGCAGCCAGCCAGGATAACAACTGAGGTGCTTGATAAGAGCCGAGGTGGCGCAGTGGTTAGAGTGGGGTAATGCAGGCCACTTTAGCTGACTGTGATCCGCAGGTCAGCGGTTCAAATCTCACCGGCTCAAGGTTGACTCAGCCTTCCATCCTTCCGAGGTAGGTAAAATGAGGACCCAGATTGTTGGGGGCAATATAAATATACATTGCTTACTGGTGTAAACCGCTTAGAGAGTGCTTGCACTGTGAGACAGTATATAAATGTCACAAATAAATAAATAAATAAATAAATAAATAAATAAATAAATAAATAAATAAATAAATAAATAAATAAATAAATAAATAAATAAATAAATAAACTACAGAGACAAAGTTTTAGATATTGTTGTTTATTGTGAAGTTCTTTTTCCTTCCTTTCCTTCTAATGCAAATAAATGAAGTAGTTCAGCTCTTGTACTGACAGTTTTCCAGTGCTGTCTGGGGTTAATGAATATGCTAATAGACTTAAATATTAAGCCATTAATTATTAAATGTTTGAACTAGTTAGACAGATATGTAAGAATTAATGAATATAAATGTATTTGCCATAACTTACTATTGCTTAACGTTGTGAAAACGGAGAAGAGACGTTTTGGAATTCTACCCTGTAACATGAGTGCAGTTCTAAACTTCAGGAAATGTACTTTCAGAAATTCTCACAGAGCAAGATTTTGCTACTTTCCTTTAGGTCATCTCTAAGGTATCTGCTAAAGGGAACAATGGTATTATTATTATTATTACTCCTCTGCTTCCTGGTGGTTAAAAGAGACATGATCAAATATTATGTTGGATATGGACATAAGTGTGGTGCATGGCCTCTGAGAATGGTCCCTCCAACATCCCATTAGTGTAAATTTTTGAAGTGGCTTGAGTTCCTTTTGTAGGTCAGGATAAAAAAAAATCCGCTGTATTTTCACTGAAAAAGCTTTGCCAATTGACATTAAGCATTGTGAAGAAAATCTTCAGAATCTCAGACTGGAATTGATTTCAATTAGACATGAAGAGAAAAAAAGCAAGGGTCAAAGAGGCCAAGGCATTTTTTTTTTCTTTAGGAAAAAATGACCCAATATTTTGAGTCACCTTTGAGCTACAGGTAAAGTCACACTTGTTTCCAGTTGTAATAATGAACTAGAAACACATGTGGGCACCTGGAAGAAAATCCTTTGGAATTTTGATTGCTCAGCTTTGGAGCGGGAGGCACATTGAGATAGCCAATATGGACAGAGAGGATCGCTGGTTTGAAAGAGGGGTTAAAGAGGCCATCTATGTCAAAATTGAACAGCCCTCTCTCAACAGAAGGGGAGGGATACAACATCATCTATCTCCAATCTACAACACAGTTCTTTCAACAGTTCCAAGAAGGCTCCACACCAATTTGCACTACTCAGGTAACCCTGAGTGAGGACACAAAGTGTCCAGGTGGCCTTGATGACTTGCTAAAAGAATGCAAATGACCAGCTGTCTGCAAGGAGTATAAATCCTTCCATTTCCCACCATCCAGTCAGAGCTGAAGAAGCTTCTTAGATGAGAAGCAAAACATCTTCAAAGAAAAACCAGAAAGTCCAGTTGCCTCTTGGAAAAAAAAGCACCTTTGGGACAACCCTGACCTGGATGACAGAGAATCTCCATAGCATTTATCAAACATTGAGTTTCCAGGGAGTTGGACCTCAACTCTTTTAGACCAGGTTATCATGTCCTGTAATGAAATTATGAGATATTGAAATGATACAAAGTATGATAAAGCCTTTTGAAAATGCTACAAGATTTGAGGGAAGTGGTGCATTGTTTCTTGTCATAATTTATGATTCAGTCAGCAATGTAAAAGCTAGCATAGCAACAAAGCTACAAGGATTCTACACATATTTTTGCCTCTGAATTCAAGGTATTACCTTTAGGATATAAAATGTAGTAGATGACCAGGCTGAGCCCAAAGGAGGGGTCTAATGCATCATGAATCATGAGTCCCTGCAAGCCCACAAGAGATCTAAGTCCAGCCCACCTTGACTGCCGACTTATACCCGCTCATTTCCCTTGACTCTTAGTAGGTCAGATTTTTATAGAGAGCTTAAGCTTGCAATAAATCTTTATACTCATTTGAACTGCCCAAATCTCCTGATTTCCTGGGGTTGACATCAAATATTTCAAGTCTTTTCAGTGGTTCAGAATTAATTCCACCCCCCCCCCAAAAAAAAGTTGCTATTTATGTTGTTTTAATATTGTATTTAGTTTAGCATGCAAAAACAAAGTACCCTTGATTTCCACTATTTCATAATTATTTATAAATGGATAGCAGCAATGGAGAAATTCTGCTGATGTTCAACACATTCAATAAGTAAAGCTCATATAAATTAGTTGTTCATAGGATAAAAGTTGTGCCAAATTTATGTCAGTTGGATGGAACCATGCCCTCCTTTTATCCACATAAACTTCTGAAGTAGGTTTAGGTTTTGGAGTTTTTAACATAATGTAGAACCAAAGTAAAATCTAATATTGAGAAATGTACATCTTTCAGAAAAGATACAAGTCCTTTTGTATCTTACAAAACACAGTGCAAATATGTGTTTTAAATATACATATGTTTATTTATGTAGTTACCATATTTTTTGGAGTATAAGACGCACCGGAGTATAAGACGCACCTTAGTTTTTGGGGAGGAAAATAGGGGAAAACAATCTGTTTACCAGGTATTCATCTGGCTAGCATCCTTAGTCTGGTCAGCTTCAGCACATTATTTTATCCCCTGGTTAGGACTTAAAAAAACCTTCTTCTGAGAGAGTAACAATGAAAGAGCATGCAAGCCAGTAAGAGCTGGGAAGATCGTTAGCACCTGGTTAGGGCTAGAAAAAAACTTATTCGGAGCAGCTTCAGCACATTATTTTATCCCCTGGTTAGGACTTAAAAAAACCTTCTTCTGAGAGAATAACAATGAAAGAGCATGCAAGCCAGTAAGAGCTGGTAAGATAGTTAGCACCTGGTTAGGGCTAGAAAAAAACTTATTCGGAGCAAGTAGAGCAATGAAAAAAAATTCTGCAAAGACTTAGGGCTGGAAAAACATTCTTTGGAGAGAGTAACAATGAAAAAGCCTGCAAGGTAAGAGCTGGGAAGATCTGTTAGCACCTAGTTAGGACTGGAAAAAAAGCTACATTCAGAGTATAAGACGCACCCAAATTTTCAGCCACTTTTAGGGAGGAAAAAGGTGCATCTTATACTCTGAAAAATACGGTAAGTGCACAAATTTAAATATGTGTATTTAAAAAGTACACATACAACTTTTAAGGATTTCACTAACATAGATAATATGTGCATGCATTTATAATTCAGATTTAACCATCAGTCACATACCTCTTAAATTTGATTATGTCACATGAAAGTGAAAGGGCCATTTAGAGTAAACACTTTTTTTAGAGAATGTATGTTACTCTATCAAAATAACTAAGACTCTTAAGTTGTTTGTAACAATTTAAAATAATAATGTGGGCAGTTTTAAGCTATACTTCAAAATAATTGCATCTACTTAAAATAAGAATCTACTCAGCATTGATAAATTGATATGGATACTATAGGATTATATCAGCCTTTCATTATTAGGATACATTGTAGCTCTCAGCTGTAGTTGAAATCTATTGTTCCACAAGCACTACATTTTTTTAAAAAAAAGTTATAAATCCAGTTTTTATGTAAGTTCTTTAACCCATTCACTGAATTAATATTCATGTTTATGGCCTCATGGGATATAAAGAATACATTATGACATCACATAAAATTAAAAAAACAAATATCTCTAAAGTACTTGAAACCACTAGAAGAAATGCATTTGTCAGAGTGATAGTTTATGGTGCTATTTTTCAAAATGAGACAACACCAGTAACAAGTTAAAAAACGGGACTAATAATTCATGGCTCGAAACAGCAGAAATTCAAAGCTCATTCCATTAAACCGAGAGGAGGTCATGAAATAAATAAATAAATCAGTCCAGGTACAGCAGCAAGGCCTGTGAAAATTATTGCTCTCTTTCAATAAAATCTGCAGTGAGTGCTTCCTTTTTCCATATAGGCAAATACATTAAAACTTCATCTTCTAATCTGGAATCTAAACTTCTCAATCTCGCGCTCTTCCGATATTTTTACCTGAACTCCCATCACTCCCACCAAGCACTAATATTAATTTTAGGAAATCTTCAAACATTTTAGAAAGTGAATATTCAACTTTTATCCGCCCTGAGTCCCACGGGATTGGGCGGCCTATAAGAGCGTCTATTAAATTAAATTAAATTAAATTGAGGGGAAAATTACTATTGAATATGTTACGGTTTAGGAGTGGAAGTGACAACTGGAATGCTACCTCACAAGACTGTTACATCACAAGGGAATATATCACAGGAAGTCACAGTTAGCTCACCTTGGCTAATCTCAAAAATGTTTAGAGTAGTCATGCCTAGTTAGGACTTGGATGGAAGTCCACCATGAAATTCAAGAAGAAGGAAGAGAAGGAGGAGGGGGGAGGAGGAGGGGGAGGAGGAGGGGGAGAAGAGAAAGAAAGAAATAAAGAAAGAAAGAAAGAAAGAAAGAGAAAGAAAGAAAGAAAGAAAGAAAGAAAGAAAGAAAGAAAGAAAGAAAGAAAGAAAGAAAGAAAGAAAGAAAGAAAGAAAGAAAGAAAGGATGATTTCCATATTGTTACCCCACAGCAAACTCAGAATAGTAAGGATGAACTCCTTAGGAACTGAATTCAGGGAAATTTTACTCTTGCATTAGATTGTATTGGTAGGTTTGTTGGTTTGTTTTCCCTTTCTCTATGCTTTCAGGGTATACAAACACATATGGAAATACCTTTAGAAAAGTTTCTATTTTAGAACAGTTTTTCTTTATTTTGAAGTGAAAGTATGCCTAAGAGAACCAATCTACCACACTTTTCTCAGTGTGTAGTCTGGCTTGTATTTTCCTCCCCTTTCTTTGCCTCTTTTATTCCCTGAACCATTGACCTAAGAGAATTTGATTCTGCAATTCTTATTCAGTAGTCACCATCTCCAGTATTTCTAATTCCTAGCCTTGGCCCCTGTTTGACAAAGAACCTTGCCGTGCTCCACTAATAGAGATCATTTTATTCACCACAAAAGGTTCTTTTCATTTTAAAGAGAATACAGATGATGAAATGGAAGACCAAGATGTGGCACTTGTGAAAAGAGATTTTGCTTGGGGAAAGCCAGAATATTGGAAATTGTGATTATGAGATAGTGGCTTGATGCAATATCATAATCATGAGCTCATTATTAGGACAGTGCATCAGGCCACAGTCACAAGCACCTGGATTATGATCGTGTGACCAGCTGTAAATTCCCCTTCATTCAATGCCGTTGTAACTTTGAGCAGTCATTGAATGAATGGATCTAACTTGAGGATTACATGTATAGAAATAAGATGGCATTAGGATCCATTACTCCTGGAGCTGATTTACATCTTACCAAATGAAAATACAGGCAGTAGATGCTAGAAATCAGGATTGAGCAGTGTTGGCTGTATTTAGTGGACAACAACAACAATATCAACAACCTTATATTTTAAGTCCTGTATTTGTATAGTCTATTACTGGAAAAAATTTTCCATAACAGTCTAATATTTTATGCTTTGTAATCTTCTTAACTTCCTTCCTTCCTTCCTTCTTAACTTCCCAGCATATATTCTTTGAGAAATATGAATCCAAGTTGACACAATGAATTCTGCCTTATGTAGTCTACAAGAAACCCTGTTACTTTTGACCTTAGACTACATTTCTGACCACAGCTTTCCCTTAAGGATTTACAACTTTGTAATGACTAATTAATTGAGTTTCTCTAAGTGGGGCAGAACAGTGCATCTTTTTCAAAGAAAGCAAATCCTTGTCAAAATACACCATTAAAGCATTTGTGTTTAAATTAAGGCATGGGTTTGTCCTCAACATTATATCAAAGTCATGAGAATATATTATTGAAGGGATGATTCCAGAATTTCAGTATTTAGCTGAAATTTTAGCTGAAAGTGACTGAAATTGAATACAAGATATTTTGCAAGCAAGGTAAGGTAAATACCTTGCTTGCAAAATATCTTGTATTTTGATTCAGTTGCTTAATTGCTTTCAAAATTGTGCAAAGCCAAGCAGTTTTTCAAAGAATAGGATCTCAGCATCTCTTACATACGTTTAAATTATCTCAGTTCCCTAGTTAGACTTAAGGCAACCCTTTATCCCATAGCTGGCAGGCTGAATAAATGGATAATTTATAAGATGTGCCATCTAAACTAGAGCATGCCCTCAATTTAAGAAATAATAATAATAAAAAACCAAGTACTTGCTAAATCTCATACCTTAAGTTGCTGCATCACTTTTTTAGCTGGTAAAAGTATAATATTTTGCTGTTCAAAATGTCTTCTCAAAATTTTAGGATTGGTCCTCTAAAACCAACAGAAAACTCCCAAATATTTGACTTTACCACTGTGAGTTAAGCATTGCCCCATCTTTGTCTGCACACATTAAGCCCCTGCTGTGGGTGAAATAAGGTAGCATAACAAGAGTACCAACAGCTAGAGGAACAAAACACAGCGTGGGTCAAATTAGCTTTCACTGCTTTCATTTTTATTCATTTAATCAGCAGATAGTAAGATGACTATAGCCCATAAAACAGCTTCAAAGTTACCTGTTAATTGCCCTAAAAGCTTTGTCTAATGGGTACAGAGATAAAGGGAGCCAGTTTGGTGTGGTAGTTAAGGCAACAGGCTGGAAACCATTAACTTCTAATCCCACCTTATATATAAAACAACTTTAGGAGTCTCTCTCCCCCTCCCTCTCCTCCCTCTCCCTCTCCTTCTCCCTCATCCATCCATCCATCTATCTATCTATCTATCTATCTATCTATCTATCTATCTATCTATCTATCTATCTATCTATCTATCTATCTATCTATCTTTCTTTCTTTCTTTCTTTCTTTCTTTCTTTCTTTCTTTCTTTCTTTCTTTCTTTCTTTCTTTCTTTCTTTCTTTCTTTCTTTCTTTCTATCATCTATCTATCTATCTATCATCTATCTATCTATCTCTATCTGTCTCTCTTGGTTCTAGGTAGAAGACAATGACAAACCACTTCCAAAATGGTACCAAAAAAACTTCAAGGACTTATCTGACAGCTACCAGGAGTCAAGAATGACTCAACAACACAAAAACAGGAAAAGATGCATAAAAGTGTGAAAAGAGAGAAGCATTTTGGAAAAGTGCAGCCTCTGGAACAACCTCTGTGTGACTGAGTGGCAATTGGTAGTAGACCTTGGCTGATCTTGAAAAGGTTAAGTAAGATTGGTCTTGGATATTCCTGGAATAGAAATCTTCAGGAAATCCGAAACAGAATTGAAAGGAGATACTAGAAGAAGGTAATTCTGCATCATCACTAATAAATTAACATGGACATGTTCGTGTAATCCCCAGGAGATAAACACAATCCAAGGGAAACTGTTTATTTTTATATTTCTTTCCTAGGTTATTGTGAGCTTTTACTTTGAGGTTTGACAGTGTGTAGGTGTGTAGGTGTGGGTGTGGGTGTGATTCTAAGAATTCTCAATGTGACCAATCATTTTGGAACTATTTTCTGAAACAGGGGTGTCTATACAGCTAGTTTTAAAAAGTGACAATGATTGTCATGATGATGTAATCAAAGCTTCACCTATTTTTTATGTCTACAGCAACTGTGATGCACATAAAAAAATAGGAGGAGCTTCAGTCCCATTATTGTGATTGCATTTATAATATTGCCTAAAATGGATTCCATCAAGGCACAGACAAAACTGATGACAGCAACACCAGTCTTTCTACATAGTGGTTCACATAAAATCCCAATTAATGAACAACTGCTTGAATTCAAGTTAGAAGGGACATTGTTACTTACCTGATACGTCCTTTCTCATAGGGTGGAGCCAGCCTCCAAGAATGGGTTAAACCTGCCCTCTAGCCAATCAATCTTTTTTTCTCGGTCCTGATTGGCTAGAGGGCAGGTTTAACCCATTCTTGGAGGCTGGCTCCACCCACTATGGAGAATATGTGTTCCATAAATTTTGACATTAAAGCTGTGGTAAAGAAATGAACAAGGAATCAAAGAAACACACACTGGAGAATATTGCACTATGAAATCCCACAGCAGACAAATTTATAAATTTGTGTCAGAATAGTTGAACATCTGGCAATCTCAACCAACAAATGCTCTGTCCTACACATTGGCAAAAAGAATCAGAACACCAAATTCAAGCTGAATGGACATGACCTTGCAGACGACCCTCACTCTGTCAAAGACCTTGGAGTACTCCTATCTAATGATCTAAGTGCCAAAGCCCACTGCAACAACATCGCCAAAAAGGCATTAAGAGTTGTAAACCTAATCTTACGTAGCTTCTTCTCCGGTAATATCACACTACTAACCAGAGCATACAAAAGATTTGCCAGACCAATCCTTGAATACAGCTCATCTGTCTGGAACCCACACTGCATATCGGACATTAATACAATAGAGCGTGTCCAGAGATACTTTACGAGAAGAGTCCTCCACTCCTCTGCTCGCAACAGAATACCCTATGCCACCAGACTCGAAATCCTGGGCTTAGAAAACTTAGAACTACATTGCCTTCGGCATGACTTAAGTGTTGCTCATAAAATTATCAGCTACATTGTCCTTCCTGTCAACGACTACTTCAGCTTCAACCACAATAATACACAAATTTTAGGCTTAGACAACTTAGAGCTACGTCGCCTTCGATCTGATTTAAATTTAGTTCATAAAATCATCTGCCACAATGTCCTACCTGTCAATGAATACTTCAGCTTCAACCGCAACAATACAAGAGCACACAATAGATTCAAACTCAAAGTGAACCGCTCCAAACTCAATTGCAGAAAATACGACTGCAGAAACAGAGTGGTAAATGCCTGGAACTCACTACCTGACTCTGTGGTTTCCACCCCAAATCCCCAAAACTTTAACCTTAGACTGTCTACTGTTGACCTCACCCCATTCCTAAGAAGTCAGTAAGGGGCGTGCATAAGCGCACCAGCGTGCCTACTGTCCCTGTCCAAATGTTGCCTTGTATTTGCACCCATCTTATGTATTCAAATAATGTTATACTTATGTACATTGTCAAATACTTACTTGACAAATAAAAATAAATAAATAAAACAGGAAGGGGACAGTGCAAATTGATATTAAATATACTTCTTGGGGGAAGGAAATGAATTTATGCTGAAATCATGTCCATTTGAACTGTGCTCTCTATTAGAGAAAATTAGGATAAATGAGAGAGTTTTTAAGGATCTTTACAATAAAAAAAAGTTGCAATCAATATTATATAAATAAATAAAATATTACTTGAAGCCAGAATATTGCCCCAGTAATATAAGTAATATGGATAGAGATGATAATGCAATATTATATATAATGATGAAATAATAATATTTGGCCAGTACCACAGGGAGAAACTAGAATAAGTTAATAAAATCCTAAATTGCAACATAATCTCTAAGGCAAATTCTTTCTCTGTATGTGAGATAATTTGAGTCTATTTAAAATGGAGACTCCAATCACAAAAGATTTCTGTTTTGTCTCCTATCACTTTAATGTAAGCTTAATTGCTGTACCCCTGGGCATGACAAATCTTTATTTCTGGCATCATATCTAGCTTTCTCTTAGATGTTTTGTGATTAATTTGAAGTGCAAGTTAATTATCTTTCAAAATAAAATGATCAGCTAATCACTGTTGTAATTTACCTTCACAAATAATATACTATCATCACTCGACGTACCAAGTGAGAATTCAGAGGCACATTTCACTGTCATGCTTCCCCGCCCCTATTTTTTCATAACAAACCATTAATGTGAGTTGTCAAATGAACTTCTCTGATGTCTTAATGAAAAACAAACAATTGCTAATTTGGATTGGAAATAATTCAAGTTGCAGTTGTAGTAACAATCAGAGATTGTGTAAGAAATAGTCTGTTTTCTATATAATGGTAAAGGTTTCATGTCCGATTCTAGGATGCGGTGCTCATCTCTGTTTCTTGGACAAGGGAAACATTGTTGTCTGAAGACATTTTCTTTGGTCATGTAACCAGCATGACTATATGCCAAAGGTACATGGAAACATGTTACCTTCCCACCAAAGTGGTACCTATTAATCTATTCACATTTGCATGCTTTCGAACTGCTAGGTGGGCAGGAGTTGGGGAAAGGAACGGGGCTCACCCCCACTGCATGGTGCTCGGGTCTCAAACCCAGCTATCAACTTTCCAGCTGACGATCTCAGTGTCTTTAACCATTGAGCCAGCAGTGAAATCTACTTACCTTCCCTACCGGTTTGGAACTCCGTGCACGTGTGCTAGCTTCGCGTGCGTGTGTGTGCACTTTTTCACCCGTGCTCCGCTCGCACATGTGCAGAGGGGTAAAAATAAGAAAATGGTGATGTCCGGGCGGGTAGGAGGAGCCTCGCGCTACCACCACTACCGGTTGTCCGAACCACGCTCTGCCGCCACTTCCAGTACACCCGGATCGGGCCGAACCAGTAGCATTTCACCCCTGCACTGAACCATCACCACCCTGCTGTTTTCTATGTCCTTGGAAATTAAAACAAAATGTTGAGATAAATGTGTCAAGATTTGAATCTTACTTATAAATATTTATGGGAAGGAAGGAAGGAAGGAAGGAAGGAAGGAAGGAAGGAAGGAAGGAAGGAAGGAAGGAAGGAAGGAAGGAAGGAAGGAAGGAAGGAAGGAAGGAAAATAAAGCTCTCTTTGGACTGATAATATTTCCTCTTCTTCCTTCTTTCTTCTCTCCTCTAGTAAGGGAATAAACAGCTTAGGGTAAATTGTTTTTATATTCATTTATATTCATTATCCAGCAATAGGTCTGTGCATGTAAGTGGACATAAGAAACATAAGCATGGCATACATACAGTATGCTGTACAATGATTATAATTAATACAAAGAAGGCTGCCCTTAAAAAGTATTAAAAGTAGAGCCAAGATGGCACAGTGGTTAAATGCAGCACTGCAGGCTACTGCTAGTTCAGCAGTTCAGCTGTTCAAATCTCACCGGCTCAAGGTTGACTCAGCCTTCCATCCTTCTGAGGTGGGTAAAATGAGGACCCAGATTGTTGGGGGCAATATGCTAAACTCTGTAAACCGCTTAGAGAGGGCTGTAAAGCACTATGAAGCGGTATATAAGTCTAAGTGCTATTGCTATTGCTATCTGGAAGCTTCAACTGATGCAAAATGCACATATTCAACACATACAGTATAATGTCACTACTGCATGAGATGCATTGGTTGCCAATGTGTGTTTTTGGGTTCAATTCAGGATGCTGGTTGATATCTTTATGGGACTAGGTTACCTGATGGACTTTCTTCTCCCAGACTCATCCAATTTGGTCTGGCAAGCTGGGCATTTTATAGGTTCCTGTCATCCAAGGCATGTCAGCTATGGCAACAAGGAAACATCCCTTCTCTACCATAATTATTTATTTATTTATTTATTTTGTGAGATTTATATACCGCCTCACAGTGCAAGCACTCTCTAAGCGGTTTACACCAGTAAGCAATGTATATTTACATTGCTTACAATCTGGGTCCTCATTTTACCTACCTCAGAGGGATGGAAGGCTGAGTCAACCTTGAGCCGGTGAGATTTGAACCGCTGACCTGTGGATCAGTGTCAGCTAAAGTGGCCTGCAGTACCTGCCTCTAACTGCTGCGCTACCTCGGCTCTTCAACCCCTGCCCTCTGGAACATTTTCTCTTCAGAATAATAGGATGCCCCATTCTTGGCTATGTTAACTTCTATGGCAATAGTCTTACTTGGAATCCTTGTATATTTATTTTGTATTAATGCAATTATTTTATTGTTTTATGTTTCATAATGTATGCCATCCAGAGTCACTGGCAGCTATTAATGAATGTGTCTATGCTAGAGCTGATCAAATAGATAGAAAAATCATTTATTGTGCAGTGCAACGCATTTCAGACAAAGAAAGAGAAGAGGGAGAGGAAATAACAATTTAACATTGCTGTCTTATCTAAGAGCTCACATCCCTGGAAACCTCAAATAATTTATTCCTTCCCCGTAATATATTCAGGCACATAACTTGAAGAGTCTGCTTTCAAAAATTTGATTCTCTTAGCAGCACCTATATGAGCTTGCCTGGCTTTGGAAACAAAATATAATTGAGCCTAGTTAGTACTTGCATTGCACTATTACTACTAGAAAATCCCTAAATTGAAGTACAAAAATATTCTGAAAGATGACAGGGAGAAACCATTTCTATACTCTGGCCAAGAAAATGGAATGGTTGTGTAATCACGAAGAGTCAAGCGTACATCATTTAACTTTTACTTGTTGAACTTTTCAACTTAACTTTATTGCAGTGATTAACCAGCACAAGAAAATTGGCAATGTCAGGATAGTTAAGAAAAGTGCACAGCTAAAAGACAATATTAAATCAAAATATGCTAGGAGGCTTGCTGAGGCTACACATATGCAACAAGGAGAACAGAGGTTAAAATTAGCAATCTGGATAATATAAACTTTGAAATAGCAGTTTAAAATACACACAAACACATGCACACCTATGAAGATTCAAAAATAAAACAGTAAAATTCTCCAAAAGAGATTTAAGAATTATAATGTCTCTTACAGACACCTGTCAATCCTGAGAAAAATATAGTCCATGGGTAGCTGTTTGTTACACCCCACCTTGAGTGGGAGCTAGGTGGAGGGGTTTTGTATGATTGGTCCACTCCAGAATGCCCAGTGAGATGGACCATTGGGACAGAGGAGAGTGTGCTTGTTATGGGGAGTTGGAAATCACTTTTTGCAGGGGTGAAATCCAGCAGGTTCTGACAGGTTCTGGAGAACCGGTAGTGGAAATTTTGAATAGTTCAGAGAACTGGTAGCGGAAATTTTGAGTAGTTCAGAGAACCGGCAAATACCACCTCTGGCTGACCCCAGAGTGGGGTGGTAATGGAGATTTTGCAATATCTTTCCCCCAGGAGTGGGGAGAGAATGGGGATTTTGCAGTATACTTCCCCTGAGATGCCCACCAAGCCATGCCACGCCCACCAAGCCACGCCCACAGAACCAGTAGTAAAAAAATGGATTTCACCACTGCTTTTCAGTTATCTTCATTTTTCCCCATAGTAACAAGTAAATCAAATCTTATACGTTCTGTTTTCTTTCTTGGATCTTCAACTCCCAACTTCACTAATAGTCCATCCATGCATATTTCATAATGAAAGCCATATTCATTTATCTTGGATTGCTTTTTGGACTATTTCTTCAGTATATAGAAGAGTCTTCTGAACACCAGTATGGAACTGAGCAATCCAGAAGACCAGCGGGGAGGTGAACCACTTTTGTGAATTTATGTCTTGAAAGCAATTTTCTCCAGTTTATTCAAGGGTCTATTCATAGTGACTGTTATTGATTTCCTTTCTGATATGGTGATCAGATGCAGAGATCTAAATTTCCCACTGGCGGCTAAGAACTTTAAAGGGGGAGGGAGAAATTCAAGGAAAGCATCAATTTTATAGTGGGGGATTTGACAATATGGAAATAAAAGTGATAAAAGTGTATAAAGAATCCACTCTTGAGAGTGGAAAACATTGCAATGATATGCAACAAATCACATCATGATATAGCTTTCTCCAGGAGAAAAAATTATATGTGTGTGTGTGTGTGTGTGTGTGTGTGTGTGTGTGTGTGTAACATTTTTTTTGGCATATACACATTTAAGAACCCTAGAATAATGTTCTGCAATATGAAACTAGGGATAGATTTGCAAAACTGTTTCCATCAGTAGATTTCCTAGCTAATATTCACATAAGAAAATCTATTCCTACTATACAAGCTTCAAATAGTTTCAGATGTTTCAGGATCCAATTTGGGTCAGTCACCAGAACAAAACTTTCACCAGAAGTTCCCTGAGGATGGGCATGAGTCCGAAAGCTCAGAAGACCAGACTTCTGGTCCCAGTGACTGACCCAAATTGGATCCTGCAACATTATCCTGGGACATATATATTTGCCTGTCTCCATTGTAGTTATTTTTCTGCTCATGTATTGAATAGGTGTTCAATATTAATGATAATTTAGAGCAGGCAAAGCATTGGCCGAAATGGGTACAGGTTTAACTCTGAATATAACTCACAGTTAGTTTTGGCTTTATATAACTAATGTGAATTTTAATTTGAGCCAGAACCAGCCCAAAAAAATCCGCATTGAGTGCCACAGCTCAAATGTGAAAATTCAAATAGTAATAGAGCCTCTAATCTTCTGCAAAATGATTTGGCTTCTCTTTGATTTGATAAACATACATACTTCCAAATCTTGATTACAGGTTTGATAACTCTTCCATAGCAAAAGTGGATTCAAAAATATGCTTCACATAAATCTCAACATATTAAAATGTATACAAAGTCACAATTGAACAGACAGCATCAGATAGCAAATGCTGCCTCTGCAAAGAAGCTGACAAAACAATGGACCACTTACATAGCTAACTTCAAGAAGATTGCACAGACTGACTACAAACAATACCATGACAAAGTAGCAACAATGGTACATTGGAATATTTGCAAGAAATACCATTTCCTGCAAGCAATAATTGGTGGCGTCACAAAAATAGACAAAATAATAGAAAACGAAGAAGCTAAAGTGCCCTGGGACAGAGTAACAAAATAACAGAGTTGGAAAGGATCTTGCAGGTCATCTAGCCACATAATATCCAGGACTTAGCAATTGTTGACAAGAAAGACAAAAATTTCCGGATAATGGACATTGCAATACTTGAGAAAGCAGAATAGAAAAGGAAGAACTGGAGAAAATAAGAAAATATGAAAAGAGAATTAGAATGACCATGGCAATGGAAAGCAAACACAAGACTTGAAAGATGGATAAAAATACCAAATCCAGTCTAAACATCTGGCTGATCATTATTGTTGTTGACCAACAATAATAATCAACAATAGAAGTTTAATTTGCAAAAAAAAAAAGTTTTAAAAAATGGATTTCAAGGCAGATACCTTTTGTATACCCGGCAGTGTGTATATTTTAATACTAATGGAGAAGAACATTTAGGACAATGATTGCTTCAGTTAAGAAATGATTTCTCCCTTTGGGAAGTGGCCAATGAACTGCTGAATTTAATCTGTTTGGAAATAGAGTACTCCAGCTGAAATGAGCAAGACTGTTTAAAGTGACATGAGAGGAAAATGCTATTTTCAACCTTCAGTAGGAGAATATTCCTGCAAATGGAGTTTAAATTTAATGGGTAGTGAATGCAGTCTGACATTGTCCGCTTCTTCCCTTAAAAAATAAAATGGGGGCAATGTCCATTCTGGTAATAAGGCAATACATACTGCAGATAGGCTTGATCAATAGGACTTTAATTCCACCATTCTTTTAATATTAAGAATCAAATCTCGTCAATAGTTCTGCTTTACTTCACCCCACTTTGTTTTATTCTTGTTTTATTCATCTTTTACAAAGACTGAATTCGTGTGTTTGTAAGAGACACTGAAACACGAGCTTACTCATGTAATCACTTCATGGAGCCTTCTGTATTACTTTTTCTACTGCTTCATCTGTAGAATAAGAATTAATTCAAATTTTGGCTGTTCTTCAGCTCTGATTCTTGGTTTTTGTCTTCTCAACTTTAAACCCATAGTTTATCACCAAACATTATCAGGGTTGTAATTTAAACAGTGTAAAGCAAAAATGTATTTTCCACCTATCATTCTTGCCACAAATAAGTGGCTAATCTTCAGGTCACTAAAGATCAATGTAGCTTCTTGTAAGAAGAGGATGTCACGATGTGAATATTGTCAGTTGTGAGCCTATGCAGGTTGATGCACCCCTATTCTAAATATTATGGTACTTCCCAATACAAGCAGAACACATGATATGATGTTCTGCGCATGTCTACATTCCTATCCACCATTAATCACTTCTGTTATGCCTTCTGACCTGGAAGGACGTGTTACATAGCAAAGATGTAGTTTATTCAGGATTTATTGTTTTATATTGTTTTGTACTGAAATAAATATTTTCTATTAGACATTTAATCTCGATTTTATTTCTAAGTATTTGAATTCCAAGTAAAAGATCCAATGTCGCCTCTATGGGGAAATGCCCCCCTTAACAGAGGAGTTATAAGAGAGTAGCACAAAAAATAGAGTGGATGATGATGATGGTGATAATGATGATGATGATGTTGATGATGATGGTGATGATGATGAAGAAGAAGAAGAGGAGGAGGAGGAGGAGGAGGAGGAAGAGGAAGAGGAGGAGGAGGAGGAGGAGGAGAGTTGCATTTAAATCTTGCTACCATCATTGAAATCTAGTTAGTGGTATTAATGTAACCAATTAAGTTTAAAGTTGATTTTATCATCATGCCCTTTCCGAGTTCCATGTCAAGCTCTTTTTCCATTCCACTATTTCTAAAAGTTTTTAAAAAATCAATAAACCAAACAGGTTCTACTGAAACTTTTATTTGCATTCCTTCTGTAGAAGTGGACAATATAAAAATTAGGTGCTTTTTGGGGAAGTAAACATTTAAAAAATACACATTGAACCATGAGTCTTGATTTATGAGACCTTGACTTGACTTTGAAAAAAAAATGAAGTTCTATGCACCATTTATGTCTCAAATTAATTGATTTGCATTTATTTTCCTCATCTGCATGCCATTGCCTCTTATCTCCCATATTATTTAACCAATCAAAGAATTTTATTTATTATTGCCTTTAGGCAGAAAATATGCTTAACATCTATACCAAAGCTTCTGAGAAGAATCATGCAGATATGAAAATAATTTCCATCTGATATTACCATGTTTCCCTGAAAATAAGACCCTGTCTTATATTTTTTTTTGAACCCTGAAATAAGTGCTTGGCCTTATTGCCATGCACTCAAAAGCCTGATTGGGCTTAGTATCAAGGGATATCTTATTTTTGGGGAAACAGGGTAATAAATTCTAACTGTGATTGTCTATTCAATGTTTTATGCCATAAAACCTTCTGGATGTGTCTGAGTTGTAAAGAACCAGATGAGTGAGAATAAGCTGAAACTGAATTAGAACAAGGCAAAGTTCTTCTGCTTTCAGAGGACTTACAGTACAAGTTGGAGAGCTATGCTATAGTTGGATAAATCACATTCTGTCTTAAAAATCAGATTCACGCTAGGAAGCCATCTTATTTATAAAATCAGCTGATAAAACAATTTCAGGAAGAGGAAGATCTGGTGTCAGTAAAAAAAATGCATTAATAGTTTCAATGATAGTGTGGGAAGCCTCTCCCCCCACCCTAGAGAATGAAATATTTGGGGGAATATTAAATGAGGAAGAATATTATATTTCCCCAAAGGAGAGATGGAGAAACATGTTCTCAGTGGCAGAAAACAGCCCCAGTCTTTCTTAATAGCCTCCAGCAAATGCCTGAAGTCTTTAGAGATGGATATTTTGTGCCCATTAAGAAATCCAGACCAGCCTATTCACAAACAAAACACCTTCAGGTCCAGATGATGGGATTAAGAATTTACATCTCCCCCACACAAATTCTAAAAACAGGACCATGACCTTTAGGACATAATAGGATTAAACCCACCACCATTAGAATAGCAAAAGACACCAGGCTCACTATATTGTGCAACCCCCTGCAGCATTTCAGAAACTGTATAAAAATCCTTGCACTCTTCAAACCAATTGGTGAGCTGTCCCAGAACCATGTGCTGTTGGTGGTTCTGTTCATCAATAAACTTTCTTTCTTAAGCAGCCTCCATTTTATTCCCGGCTTGGAATTGCAATTGGAATTTTCTTCCAACAATAGTGAAAGACAATCTTAAAGGCACGGCTTGAAAACAAACCATAAATTGCAGATGACTCAGAATGCGACAGCTAAGATAAGTAAGTGATAATTTCAGGAGGTGCTATATGAACCCTCTTCCTGAAACCACTATATTGATTACCTGATACTTTCCAAACAGAGTTAAAGATGGTAAAGTTGGTTCAATATATGGTATAAAAACCTATGTATGGTGAAGTTTGTAATGATATCTTTTACATTGCATCTACCTCTCACCCCATATGAATGAGAAATGGGACTGTCATGCACTGGGCTCTTGTTCTACCACTTAAAAGGGTCAGATTATAAAAAATTAAAAAAATTCCTATTGTGCCATTTTTTATTTGTGTGATGTAAAATAGGGTGATAAGTGATTTGGCCTTTTTTATTCTTTCCCCTTGGAAGAGCAATCAATCTCACAGGAGAAAAACAAAATAAAAGTTTGATTTTTTTTTAAAAAAGCAAAAAAGAAAACAAAACTTTGTAAAGTATTGCCAAGATCTAGTATGGAAGAATAAAAGTATAGCAGCCAGATCATGGTAACTTACATATTTGCTGATAAAGAAATAAAGGGAGACTAGTATAGATCTATTTCAAGCTATTTAGCTCTCATCAGCTAGCCATACCCTTCTTGGATTTGAACTTGGGCTGCTTGCCTTGTCAGGAAATTGCTTTGACCTCTAAGCCACAAGTTCTCCTTCCTTATCAGCTGAGCCAGGGGAGGGATTAAATGTTTTTCTGTCAAGTCACCTGGTATATCCAAATATGGAAGTGTGTGTGTGTGTGTGTGTGTGTGTGTGTGTGTGTGTGTGTGTGTGTGTGTGTGTATACACAAACACACACACACACACACACACACACACACACACACACACACACACACACACACGCAAAAGGTTTCATGCTATTATTACCAATAACTTGAATATATCTTCATATAGACATTCTGCAGTATGAATGAAGGCTGAAATTAAAGACCAAATTCTTTCATTGGTTGAGTATGATAAAATAAATCAGATACAGATACACACACACAAAATGGGGACCCGAGAAACCTAGCATAATTTCTTAGTTGGTCATTTCTCTTATTTCTACAGGCCTGCAGCAAATGGTCATGGATTTTTCCCACTTGTTGGAAATCCAAACACCTTGTTAGAAATTCAAACAGCTTGTTGGAAATGCAACAGCTAAGATAAGTAAGTGATAATTTTAGAAGCTGTGGAAAGATAGAAGCCCCTGTCTTATATATCCCCTTTCTGCATATTTGTACTATTTGTTTTTAATATTTTAAAATATTATTGTTAATATTTTATCTATATTAATTTTTTTCCTGCTTGCAGCAGAGGGAAAGTCTGTAGTTTTGATGTCAGTACATGAAAGGGTAATATTTTACATATGGGGATATGGAGTCTTCTATACATTTCTATAACTGTTGCATAATGTATAAAGCTATTGATGTGTTTGCTGTATCAGGTTTAGATGGATTGATATATATCAGTTTACCTTTTTATGGCACAATTCCCTGGCATACAGCTACTGAAACATGCAGAAACTTTACATAGATTCAGTGTAAAAAGTTTTATTTTTCCACTATCAGGACAGCCCAGAAAATAATTGTACAAGAAGGAAAGCATTGTTTACTCATTCATTTTCCATTTCAAAATATACTGACTTGTAGTCCCATAGGTTTTGTGTAAGGCGATTCAAAATGCAAGTAATTGACCTAAGTTATAAAATAAAGGTCCTAAGGTCAAAGTTCAAAAATTCCCAAACACCAAGGAGTTTTTTCTCTTTATCACTGAAACCAAATGTTCCACAGTAAAGAACAGTATTGTTTAAATACTTTAATGTTAGTCAAATCATAAATATATACCATATGCTACAGAGTAAAATTAAAATCCTAAATGTATTGACAAGTGGGCATTCTAAGAAGACTATATATTCTGTAACTATAGTTGCTTCTAAATTAATCACATCTACATATGCATTTGCCATATATATTGATACATTTTTATTAAGCTATAACCGAAACCTTTCCCCATATGTTATGATTATTTATTTATTTATTTATTTATTTTTGTCAAGTATGTGTTGGTAATATACATAGATATAACATTGTTTATATACATAAGATGGGTACTGATAAGAGGGAACATTAGGACAGGGACGGTAGGCACGCTGGTGCATTTATGCACGCCCCTTACTGACCTCTTAGGAATTGGGTGAAATCAACAGTGGACAGTCTAAGGGTAAAGTTTTGGGGGTTTGGTGATGAAACCACAATGTCAGGTAGTGAGTTCCAGGCATTTACCACTCTGTTGCTAAAGTCGTATTTTCTACAGTCAAGTTTGGAGCGGTTCACTTTGAGTTTGTATCTGTTTTGTACTCGTGTATTGTTGTGGTTGAAGCTGAAGTAGTCGTTGAGAGGAAGGACGATGTAGCAGATAATTTTATGAGCTATGCTTAGGTCGTGCCGAAGGTGACGTAGTTCTAAGCTTTCTAAGCCCAGGATTTCAAGTCTGGTTGCGTAAGGTATTCCGTTGCGAGTAGAGGTGTGGAGGACTCTTCTTGTAAAGTATCTCTGGATTTATCTGGATTTGTCCAAACATTTGATCTCTGGATTTGTCCAAACGTTTGTGGGTTTTGGATGTTCTGTGGCTGAGATTAGAAATCTATTTATCCAGACATTATGCTCAGCCAAATATCCCATCATCTCCTATTGAATACTTCCTTCAGGATTTATAAAAGTTTTTTAAGACTATAGAACATCCCATTCCTACTGTATTAAACTTCACTGATAAATGTGTAACATTTCTTTAGCATTCTCCTTAACTATACTGATCATACTATGGAAATATAGCACATGTAGGATTTTTGGGTGGTATGAGCATTAACAGTTGCCCTGCCATTTAGTATAGCACCTTCTCTACTGATCTGTGATTTATTGTGATCCAAATATGTTGATGATTGATGTCAAACTGCTTTACTGGGATGTGTAAAGCAAAGTAACGATTGCTGTGTGATTAATTGTCAAATTGTTTGCAAATGAATCTTATTATTTTAAATATCAAAAAACACCGTTTTATAGAAAGGGGAGATTTTGAGCATACATCTTGTGAGACAAGACTTATTTAAATGTGCTACATTCTAGCAATATGAATTTAATTATGGATATTCCTGAAGAAAATAATTGCATCGTGTACCCGAATATAAGGCATTTAATAGCTCCAGAAATTTGTCCTATTGTGAAGAACAAGAGAAATCAAGACTTTTTGTTAATTAGAGCAAATGTTTTTCAATGAACAAAATAATAGCTTTCTGTGGAGGTTGTTAATGCAAACGCCCAACGTTAGTACAATGGAAAGATAACTCTCCGGGCTAATGATGTTTAGGTTAAATTATACTTCAGTAATAATACTCATTTTCTCCAGCCCATTGAAGTCACCATTATTTCAGAGATGTGGACAAAAGGGAATTGATTATAATCATTGCAAAGGGAATTTCCTACAGCAAAAAGGCATAACTTTGTTTGATGTGTCAGATGCATTATAGATAGTGTCTTTTTTTTTTAATAGTTAAGCAGCATGTCCACATTGCTCTCTCAACTGGAATGTGAGAGTTTGGCTAGAGAATGGTTGAGGCTGTAATTTAAAACAGTTTTTAAAGTAATAGATAAATTGGTAAAGAGAACAAGGAGAAATCACTTTGCCATAACGCAATAAATTTCATTGCTCAATCATTAGCAATAGCAATGACTGTGAGAGGGATCTTGGAGTCTTGGTGGACAATCATTTAAACATGAGCCAACAGTGTGCAGCCGCTGCCAAAAAAGCCAATATACCGCTTCATAGTGCTTTACAGCCCTCTCTAAGCGGTTTACAGAGTCAGCATCTTGCCCCCAACAATCTGTGTCCTCATTTTACCCACTTTGGAAGGATGAAAGGTTGAGTCCAGTAGTGGGTTCTTTATTAGTTTGCTACCGGTTTGCACGCGCACGTGCAACACTTCTGCGCATGCACAGAAGTGTCCCGGGCAGGTGGGCGGAGCCTCCTGCCACCGCTACCGGTTCTAAGAACCGGTCCGAACTGGGAGGAACCCACCGCTGGTTGAGTCAACCTTGAGCCTGGTGAGATTCGATCTGCCAAACTGCTGGCAGCCGGTGATCAGCAGAAGTAGCCTGCAGTACTGCACCCTAACCACTGCGCCACCACAGCTCTTAATAGAGTGTGACTAGTAGTCATTTTCAGCTACTATTCACGAATAGCTATAAATGTTTATTCTAGAAAACATCTTCTAGCAAATCTCTGTGGGTGTCCATTAGCACTTGATAGCTAGATTCTTAATATATTCAAGTCAGTCAGCTTAGATTTCTCTGTATTTTAGCTGGGAACCGATGATAAAGATTTATTTATTTATTTTATTTTATTTATTTATTTTGTCAAGCATATATAAAATTGCAGAAAAACATGATTGTGAATACATAAAACGTATAAACATGGTTATGTATACATGAGACGGTTACGAATACATGGGGAAATTTTTGAAGAGTAGCAGCATTGTCGATGGTGTTGAATAGTTTTACATCATCAGTGAAGAGAACACAGTTGCTTTTAATATGATCGCAAAGGTCATTTATGTAAAGTATAGAGTGTTGGTCCTAAAACGCTGCCTTGGGGGACAGGTACAGGATTTGATAGGGCGCTCCCTATATGGTGTGTGTGTGTGTGTGTGTGTGTGTGTGTGTGTGTGTGTGTGTGTGTGTGTGTCTGTGTCTGTGTCTGTGTCTGTGTCTGTGTCTGTGTGTGTGTTTGGATTTCCAACAAGTGGGAAATCCACAACTTCTGAAGGCAAGCTGTTCCATTGCTTGATTGCTCTCACTGTCAGAAAATGTCTCCTTATTTCTAGGTTGAATTTCTCCTTGTTCAGTTTCCATCCATTATTCCTAGTCTGGCCTTCAGGTGCTTTGGAAAATAGCTTGACCCACTCCTCTCTGTGGCAGCCCCTCAAATATTGGAACACTGGTATCATGTCTCGTCTGGTCCTTCTTTTCACTAGACTAGCCATGTCCAGTTCCTGCAACCGCTCATCGTATGTTTTAGCCTCCAGTCCCCTAATCATCTTAGTTGCTCTTCTCTGCACTGTTTCTAGAGTCTCAACATCTTTTTTATAGTGTGGTGACCAAAACTGGATGCAGTATTCTAGGTGTGGTCTTACTAAGGCTTTATACAGAGGTATTAGTACCTCACTTGATCTTGATTGTATCCCTCTGTTAATGCAATATAGATACTGTATCCTCAAAAATATGGCCAACAGATGTGTGCTGCAACAAGGCAGAACCCCATCTCCCTCAAAGTGGGATTTTTAAAACCCATTATCCAGTACTACCAGTAGTATCCAAAACTGTTGGGTAAAGTCCTCAAATTCCTTTTAAAACCTCCTACTGAATTCTCATTTGCAGCTTGACAACGTGAAATCTTTCACTTTGCAGTGAGTAATCGTACTAAGTATATTAAATTGCTATAAATGGGCTTTAATTAAATTTAATGAAGCAAAAATGAAAATAAAATTCAGCTTTTATTCAAGCCCCATCTATTTTGGTCCCCGACCTACTTACTTTGGGAAGTCTGACTGAAAATGGAAGATAATTCTTCACATTATTTTGTAAGCAGTTTAACAGAAACTATTAAAAAAATACAAAAAGGAAAAAAAAACCCCAAGTAATTAAAAGAGAAGAAAATTAAGTTTAAAAGAAAAATAAAACAAAAAAGAAAATAGAGCTTATAGTAATCAATTGCAAACAAGACAGAAAAAGAACGTTACAACCAAATTACCCAATAATATTATATCATATCACAACATATAACATAACAAATAATCAATCTCAGCATCCCTATATATAGTCTTATAATCTATAAACATTTCGGAATGACAAAATGAAGCACCACTTATATTGTAGTATTGTATCATGAAATGTCTACCAAAAGAAGACCTATTGTTTAATGTTACAATTACTGGAAAAGATTGCCTTTTCAAAAAGAACAAATTACACCTATCTTGTATTTAGTCTTCAACATTGGGAATAATGACACTTTTCCAATTTCTCAAAGCAATTTTCTTATTCAATTCCTTGTACCCACTATATTCAAAGATCCTGAATAATAGTTAAAATTCTTCAACAAAGTTAAGTATAATAAGCCTTAATTTTAAAATAATAAAATAATAAACAAACAAACAAACAAACAAACAAACAAACAAACAAAGAATGAATGAATGAATGAATGAATGAATGAATGAATGAATACATACATACATACATACATACATACCAGAGGTGGGTTCCTGCCGGAGTTGCCCAGTGCGCAACTCTGGTAGGGAGTGGCGGATTGCGCAACTGCTCCGGAGCCCTCTCTGCCGGTCCACCCGGCGTGTCACCATTTTTTTTGGCGATCTTGGGTTGATTTTGCTTCCGCGCATGAGCGGAAGCAAAATCGCGCTGAAATCTCACAAGGGGACGTGCTTGCGAGAGAGATTTGAGAGAGATTTTGCCTCTGCGCATGCGTGGAAGCAAAATTGCGCTGAAATCTCACACGCGTCCCCTCGCGAGATTTTGGCGCAATTTTGCTTCCACACATGCGCGGAAGCAAAATCGCACAAGGGGCGCACGCGCATAGTGAGTGCACCCCCCCCCCGAAGCATGGAGATGCGCACGCATGGCTCCGGCAGTGAGATAAGTGAGCAACCCGCTCCTGATACATACATACATACATACATACATACATACATACATACATACATACATACATACATAAGACAGTCAGTCAGTCAGTCAATCAGTCAAATTTTACAGCCCAACAGAGTTAAACATGTAAAATATAATCCTTCTTTAGTAAGGGTTTGCTCTGAAAATCCATATAGTATACTACAGGGATATTCTGAATGTCTTTTTTTGCCTTTTTAATGAATGTTCAGATTATTTCTCTCTGTCCAGGTATGGTAGCAAAGCTGTTCAGATTTGATATGTATGTTCTTTTTGTATTCCTGCCCTGTATCTTTTTTTAAATAAGTTGACTTTGCTATTTTCTTCCACTTTGGATCCAGTCAGAGTGAGGTGTCATTGCTCTTGTTTTTCATAACAATGATGTTATAGAAAATAAAAAATAGTCCAGCGGGCCCAAGTATTTATAAAATACACTGAGGAATATATAAGAATGCTTCGAGAATAGGAGATAATAAATCTTGAACCTACTTGAGTGAAAAAAAAATGATTTAGAATTTGAATAGCAACTAGAAATCAAGAAGATAGCATTTCTATTGTCCAGGACGTTCAACTGCAGATCTGAAAATTGCAAACTTTCAATAGAATAACTTTGCAATTTGCAAATACTGAAACAAAAAATGTATCAGTAGTTTAGGATTCTGATGACTATTGTGTTCTTTTGTTAACATAAGTTGAAAGTGATAGAACTCTGTTACCATCATTAATTGTTATGATGGGTAACTGCAATGAATGTCTCTCTCTCTCTCTCTCTCTCTCTCTCTCTCTCTCTCTCTCTCTCTCTCTCTCTCTCTCTCTCTCTCTCTCTCTCTCTCTCTCTCTCTCGTGTGTCTTTCTATGATCTCTGTCTGTCTCTCACTTTCTCACTCCTTCACATAAGCATCACAGAATATATTTCTTGTATGTCATTAAAGATTTCCCAGTTCATTTGTTTATTTTTCTCATAACCGCCTGTGTGATGCATCTGTGACAGTGGTTAATAGATAAAGAAAAAAAAAAACCTATGTACATACCCTATGTACAGTATTGATTAATACCGCACTGCATTGCGCTGTGCTATATTAAGGCAATAAGAAATATATACAGAAGCAGCCATGCCAAATAACTGTCACTGTAAATTATATGAGCTACATTGGCTCCTAAAGAATTTTTATGATTGGCCTTACAAAGTGCTGAATTGGACAATCACTGTTCCACAACAGTTTACAGAACTGAAGATTGAAATGTCCATTTCCATATTCTATCTTCCATATATTGGTTATTTTACCCTTCAGGAATGATAAAGAGACATCCCATACTAGGGGTGGGTCCCTACTGGTGCGGTCCACTCTGTTGTTCTGGTAGCGGCCCGCCGATTGCGCAATTTGAACGCAACGGCTCCGATACTGTCTTCGCCGGTCTGTTGCAAGGCGCCATCTTTTTTTGAATTTTTGGGCTTTTTTTGCTTCCTGCGCATGTGCGGAAGCAAACTCTCGCGAGGGGATCCGCGCCAGAGAGAGATTTTGGCAATTTTTTGCTTCTGTGCATGCTCAAAAGCAAAAAAATCACCAAAATTGCATGCGCGCGCACATCCCCTCACAAGATTTTGGCAATTTTTTGCTTCCTGCGCATGCATGGAAGCAAAATTGCACGAGGGGACGTGCGCATGTAGCGAGCATGTGCGCACGCGAAACGTGATGATGCGCGTGCAGCGCAGCGGTAGGCAGGTAAGAGGAACCCGCCCCTGTCATACCTATATATTTGGTGACAAACTGAGGCTACCTGGATACCATAAACAAACTAATTGGTAAGCAGTTAGGAAAGTGGATGTTTCCACATTGTGAAAAGCCTATAGTAACATTTCCTGTCAAGATGTTCTGCAATAAAGAGTCTTTAATTTTGTCTGAAATGGTATAGGGCCGTGATGGCGAACCTATGGCACGGGTGCCACAAGTGGCACGCGGAGCCATATCAGTGGGCACGCGAGCTCAGGTCCGGCGCGCATGTGTGCACCGGCCGGCTGATTTTCGGGCCTTCTGGGCCCACTGGGAGTCAGGAAACAGGCTGTTTCCAGCCTCCAGAGGGGGTGGGGAAGGTCGTTTTGCCCTCCCCAGGCTCCTAGAAGCCTGGAGAGAGCAAAAAATGGGTGTGCCATTGCATGCTGGGAGTGGGGGGTTCATACGCGCATGCGCGGGGGTGCATGGAATTATGGGTGTGGGCACGCACACCCGTGATCCCACGCATCCCCCCTTTTTGGCACGCGAACCAAAAAAGGTTTGCCATCACTGGTATAGGGTTTCTTGCCTGTGCAGGGGGTTGGACTAGAAGACCTCCAAAGTCCCTTCCAACTCCTATTCTATTCTATTCTATTCTATTCTATTCTATTCTATTCTATTCTATTCTATTCTATTCATTTCATTTCATTTCATTTCATTTCATTTCATTTCATTTCATTTCATTTCATTTCATTCTGAACCTCTCTGGAATGTACAATGACAGGTTAGTACAGTTCATTAGCTGGAAACATAGGTTTGAATTTCTTTGCAATTGAAAAGATGCAAAGGTAGATAAATAGTCCAAAATATGGTAGAAATATGATTCATTTTTGATACCTTCCTGGCGTATCAATCTTAATTCCAAGTGCTTATGAATCAAAGCACACAGCATTAAGAAAATGCTTATTGCAAAATGTTGAATGACCATTTTTCTTATTAATCTAGAATGCATTTATTTATTTTGTATTAGTGTGTGTGTGTGTGTGTGTATGTGTGTGTGTGTGTGTGTGTGTGTGTGTGTGTGTGTAATCTTAATTTAGGTCATATATATGATGTTCATGTAAGATACTCATCTCCTGTAATTAGCAATAGCACTTAGATTTATATACCACTTCATAGCGCTTTACACCCCTCTCTAAGCAGTTTACAGAGTCAGCATATTGCCCACAATGATCTGGGTCCTAATTTTACCAACCTCGGAAGAATGGAAAGCTGAGTCAATGTTGAGCCAGTCAGGATTGAACTGCTGAACTACTGGCAGATGGCAGTCAGCAGAAGTAGCCTGCAGTACTGCATTCTAACCACTGTGCCACCACGCCACAGGAGTTCATGCTGGCTTCACTCTTAGTGAACACAATATTTTTTTTCTAGTCTAACATCTCTACGTTGCTGATTGCTGTGTTGTCAAAATAGGCTAGGATTCATATTTGGAGGATAGTCCATCATTTATTTATGCTATTTGGGATCTAGAGGTGACACTATTAAAAAAAAAGGAAAAGTACAACGGGGGGAATATAGTAGTTTGGGGAAGGATGATATAGTATTATTTTTTAAAATCTGTTGAATTTCAAGTTGACAATCTTATGTTTAAAAGACAAATATTATAATCATTATGCTGTTACAACACAGGGATATTATATACTGACAGGACAATAAGAAAAGAAGAATTGTTTTAAAGTCTGTTGTTATGTTTTTTATGTACGTATTTGCATTTTGATGCATTAATTATGTATATGGATTTTGACTTTGTATACTGTACGTCTGTAAGAGCTATCCATAGTAAAGTTATAATTAATAATTCCTTTCCTGAACAGAAAGATGAAATGACACAGCAACAAGAGAAGACATTGTCCAATGGAGGACAACTGAAGGACTTGGTAATCTGCAGGCCAAAATTGAATATATTGGAGTATCTTGCCAAAACACCTGAATGAACATATGATTTTCTTAGGAAGGTGTAGAGTCAAAATAGCATGAGTACAGGTCAGAAATAGCTTAAGAATACAGGATGGATATACTGTTTCCTAAGATACTGTGGCAGCAATTTGCAAAGCACTCATTCTAGATGAAAAACTGTCATGTCCTCAGGTAATTTCCCTGCTGTTATGCCCTTCCAATTTTCTATTAAAAAAAAAAAAGATCTATCTTTGGAAGCTTATCAAAAGGAGATCCAACCTAGAATTAAGGAAAAAATTCCTGTCTGCAAGAACAATTAATCCCTGGAACAGTTTGCTTCCAGAAATTGTGAGTGCTCCGTCAATGGAAGCTCTTAGAAGAGATTGGCCAGCCATTTGTCCAGAATGGTATAGGGTCTTCTCAGTGGTGGGTTGCTCCCAGTTCAGCCCAGTTCAGCAAACCGGTAGCAGCGGTGGTGGGAGGCTCCGCCCACCCACCCGGGATGCTTCTGTGCATGCACAGAAGCATCGCATGCATGCGCAAGTGCACACGCGAACCGGTAGTGACGGGTTTTAAAGCCCACTACTGGGTCTCCTGCATAAACAGAGAATTGGACTAGAAGACCTCTATGGTCCCTTCCAACACCGTTATTCTTTCATTCTTTAATTCTGTAAAGCAGCTGGCAATCATTTTCCTTCCTGAGGGTGGCTTTCCTGTGTGTGTGTGTGTGTGTGTGTGTGTTTGTGTGTGTGTGTGTGTGTGTCTCTGTGTGTCTGTGTCTGTGTCTGTGTCTGTGTCTGTGTCTGTGTCTGTGTCTGTGTCTGTTTAAATGATACTGATATAAACGTGTGTGTGTGTGTGTGTGTGTATCTGTACAAAATCAAAGCATCGAACTACACAATTACCAGGGTTAAAACAGATGTTCCTTTTTTGAATTTTCCTGCTTGTCTGCAATGAGCTCTGCCATGAATTCTGTGATAATGGGTCTTTGTGAGTAGCCTAGAAGAAAGTGAAGTGCAGCAGGAAACTGGATAGTGACCCTTGAGATGCCAGAAGCAGGAAAATATGACTTCAACAGTGGAGGAGAAAAACAGGTCCAATAATCAGATTATCCATGGGTAGTAGGCGAGAACAAGGTGATATTGTCCATTCTGGCATTTCAAACTGGCAGCACAGAGAAGACGTTTGACATGTATAGAATATGCCCTATGTTTAACATGTGTGTATTTCTATGTGGTGCTCATGTTATGGAAGTACCAGTATGAAATAACATTCTGGTTCTTAAGTTGCTTAAAAAAAACCTTTTGTGCTGAAGACCAACCTTAGATTTTTCAATGTATGATTACTATAAGAATTAACTAACAAAGATGATTTAACACGATAACTACAATAACTATACAAGTGGGAAAGTAAAAGCTAAAACTGATTTTTGGTCATCTTTCTTTTTTTGAAATAGTTCAAAGACTTTTAACGTTAAGTTTGGGATATCTTACTGCTTCAATGAGCAAGTAATATAAAATCTAACCAAAATAGTTTATCATAGCTACTATATGCCCTGAAATAGCAGTGACGCTGGCAAACAATTTCCTTCCTCAAAGTTTGCATTTGAAAATAGTCAAGTTGAGCCCTGTTGCTACTTGTGCAGCTGGTTCCATTGATGGTAATTGTAAGTTTCCTTACAGTTGATGTACAGGCAGGCAAAGTAACTGCTGGAGTCTCCTTACACTGCAAATTCTGTTCTGGACAAGTAGTAAGAAAATAAGTACAACTGGAAATATGAAAAAAAATGGAAATAATAGCAATAGCAATAGCACTTAGACTTATATACCACTTCACAGTGCTTTAAGCCCCCTCTAAGCGGTTTACAGGGTTAGCATATTGTCCCCAACAATCTGGGTCCTCATTTTACCCACCTAGGAAGGATGGAAGGCTGAGTCAACCTTGAGCCTGGTGAGATTTGAACTGCCAAATTGCAGTCAGCCGGCAGTCAGCAGAAGTAGCCTGCAGTACTGTACTCTAACCACTGTGCCACGGCAGCTCAAAGAAGCTATAGAAGTCCTTGTTTGGGGTTTTTTTTAAGGAGAGAAGAAGGAAAAAAATACTGGATACATGGGGGAAAATATCTCTTATGATCATTCTAAAACATTATAATTGACATGGTGGAAATGGGAATTTTAGGTTCAGTTCATGTTCGAGAAAAGAAAAGAAAAAACATTCATCTTACATCATGTGCTTTGTTCCATTAAATCCACTTACACCATTGTTATTTTTTTAATGTTTCATATATTCTCTGAATCCACCAAACTAAAAGAGAATAAAACTGTTGCAGAATTGCTGCAGGCTAATATTGAGTGGAGAGCCTAAATACTGTCCAGCGTTATTTTGATGTTGTACTTATCATCTTACTGGTATACAGTAATATTCCAGTTGATTTGTGCAATTTAGTGACTGCCCTGTTATTTGGGAAGAGGTATTTAAAAAATAATGAATCAATCTGCCATCCAATCAGCCTGTTGGGCCTTGTAGGTTCTGTGTATAATTTATAATAAATTGGTGGACAAGATGCTGCAGAGTAACATCTGAATTATGGAACAAGCTGGTTTCAGAGCATGTTGCATCAAGTCTAGATCAGTTTTGTTCTCCAGAATAACAAATATATGACCCACCCTTACTTGAAACATACACTTCAAATAGGCAGCATTTGATTCATTATCCAGAAACAGGTATGGGGGAAAATGGTTTGCCTCTTACATCAACCTACATCTCCTTCCTCCAATTACAAAACTTCACCAAAACAATCCAATGTAGGTTTGCTGTGACTCTCAGGAGCACCTTTGATTTACCATGCTTTTCCCCCCCTATTACTGCACATAAATTCATTGGGGTAGGGGTGGAATTCTACCAGTTCAGACCGGTTCGGGCGAACCGGATGCTCCGACGATCAGCTGGGAGCGAACTGGTTCGCTCCGACGATCAGGTGGGCCCGTCCGCCTACCCCTGCGCTTTACTGACCTATATCTTCTCAGCTGATTCGTGCAGCAGAGCGGACTGCTGCGCCTCACCTGTGTCTCTCCCCAGCAGTAACGCGGAAGTTAAGTTTTTGTAAAACTGTGCACATGCGTGCAAAGCGCGCGATCACCGAACCAGTTTTTGAGATTTGGTGAGATTTGGTGAGATTTGAACCATTGACCTGCGGATCACAGTCAGCTAAAGTGGCCTGCAGTACCCCACTCTAACCGCTGCACCACCTCGGGGATAATTCGGATCTCTGGGGGAAGTTGGTTCCAGAGCACGGGGCCCCCCACAGAGAAGGCCCTCCCTCTAGGGCCCGCCAGCCGGCATTGTTTGGATTTTGTGATTTGTGAAGTTGTGATTTCTTGCCTTCCGAAGTTGTCACTGGAGGCTTTTAAGAAGAGACTGGACATCCACTTGTCTGGAATGGTATAGGGCCGTGGTGGCGAACCTATGGCACGCGTGCCAGAGGTGGCACGCGGAGCCATAGAAGCCAGCACGCAAGGGTTCCCACCGGCAAACCGGAAGTGCGAAAAAACGCACTTTCGGTTTGCCAGTGTGCTGTTTTTTGCACTCCGGAGGGTTCAGGGAAGCTCCCTGAAGCTCCGGAATGCAAAAAACTACAAAACGGACAAACCGGAAGTGCACTTTTCCGCACTTCCGGTTTGTCCATTTTGTAGTTTTTTGCATTCCGGAGCTTCAGGGAGCTTCCCTGAACCCTCCGGAGTGCAAAAAACAGCATACCGGCAAACCGGAAGTGCATTTTTTCGCACTTCCGGTTTGCCGGTTTCGTCGTTCCAGGCTCCGGTAAGCTTTTGTGCGGGAGTGGAGGGGTGTGCGCATGCGCAGGGGGCAGCATGGGGTGTTGTGTGCATGCGTGGGGGGAGGGAATGGGTGTGGGCACGCGAGCGCGCGCAAGCGCGCCCCCCCTTTTTTGGCACGCGAGCTGAAAAAGGTTCGCCACCACTGGTATAGGGTCTCCTGCTTGAGGGGGTTGGACTAGAAGACCTCCAAGGTACCTTCCAACTCTGTTATTCTGCTATTCTGTTATTCTGTTCAGACTGTAGATATGGGGACAGTGAGCATTTGTGGTGGTTACAATGCTATAGTTTCATTCACCTGAGATTGTTTGTTGTGTAGTTTTGATACTCCATCCACTCTCATATAAGGTAAACACTCCCTTGAGTTAACTTTGATACTCCTTTTCTTCCATGCTCATCTAAATGTAAAGAGTTCCTTGAGTTGAACTCAAGTCCTTGTATGGAACATCCATGTAATATTCTTCAAAGCAACATCAAACTGTCTTTTTCAAATACATATTCTAGCCTATAGGTGGACTTTCTTGATGATCTGATTGCCAGCTAGATCTAATCCCACTTTACTTGGGGACATCAGACAAGCTTGGATAGATACTTCAATTAGTTGACCCCACTTCAAGTTATACCATCACTCTTCCATTTGAGTTGTCTAAATCAGAGGTCATAAAGAGGTTGTTTCTCTTTATTAACACTGCTAGAATTGGAATGGACCATGTTTTAGCCATATTCTAAAAAAAGAAGGAAGAAATGAAAAAAAAAGAAAAATATTATCTTTTATTATTCCCTTTTATATTAGTCATGAAAAATACAGATAGCTTTTGACTGACAACTATTTGTTTACTGATCATTCAAAGTTACAGAAGCACTGAAAAAAAGCAACTCATGACAATTTTTCACACTTAAGACTGTTGCAGCATCCCCATGGTCATGTGACCAAAATTTGGATGCTTGGCAACTGGCTGGTATTTATGACAGTTGCAGTGTCCCAGGGTCATGTGATCCCCTTGTGCAACCTTCTGACAAGCAGTCAATGGAGAAGCCAGATTCACTTAACCATCATGTTCAGTAGTGGGTTCTAAAACCCGTTGCTACCGGTTTGCTTGTGTGCTCCAGGTGGGTGGACCTTCCCGTCGCTGACACTACTGGTTCACAGAACTGGGTCGAACCGGGAGCAACCCACCGCTGATCATGTTACTGACTTAACAACTGCAATGATTCATTTAACAACTGTGATAAAAACAAGTTACAAAATGGAGCAAAATTCACTTAACAACTGTCTTGCTTAGCAACAGATATTTTTTGCTCAATTTTGGTTGTATCTTGAGGACTACCTGTAGCTAATATGCCTGCAGGCATTGCTTCTAAAGGTTAAAAAATATATAAGCAATGTCTAAAGTGGCATTCTTGGTCTACTTTCTGCAATGGTTGTTCAGAGCGAGATTCCCTGCAAATATGAGAATGTATTTATAGTATGCCCTGGATAAAATGGAAATATATTAATTTCTCTCATTTGATATATGTGACCTATAAAAGGGGAGAAAATATAAGGAATTCATTCAAGGAAATGTAGTGATATTTCTTTTTCTACGAGAATTTATTCTATAAACCAAAAAAATGGGCTGTGAAAGGAAAGTCTCCATTAATTCATTACATTGGAGAAGTTCATAATAGTTAAAAATGTTTAATCAGTAATTACAGAGTCATTATCATAGTATTTTGATGTGGGCTTGCTGTAAATCCATCACAGCAAGAATAATAGGTTAATTTTGTGTTGACAATATAATCACTAGCTTTATCAGCATGAGTCCTCATTTGTGTTTGTGTGTACAAGTCGCTCTCACTTATTTAAAAACAGATGCAAAAGCATATTATTAAGGCAAATTTATTCCCCCCCCCCACTGAGTTAGCAAAACATTTTGTATTTAAATGCAGCAATAAGTTTACATGATAACATAAATTAGTAACCGATTTAAAAATCAAGCTTCATCAAAGTCCTTTTCAAACTGTATAGCAGGGGAAGATGAACATTTGTTTAGCAGTTCTTAATAAATGAAATCAAAGATGGAGGCAAGGCAAACGGGCACAAAGAAGTATTTTCAAGAGATGCTTGAAAAATTAAACATAGGCTCCCTGGTATGTTAATATAACATTATTAATCTGACAATTGACATTGAAGTCAACTGCAGAATTGCCAAGGCAAGCTCTGCATTTGGCACACTACTGACCAACGTGTGGGACCGACGTGGAATAAGCCTTGCTACAAAGCTCAAAGTCTACCGAGCAGTAGTGCTAAATACCGTGAACTGGACAATTTGGACAGAAAAACAAGAAAACTCATGACCATTCACCATTCACTTCATCCTCGTAGTGATGTCGACAGACTATATCTGCCCAGAAAAACTGGTGGCAGAGGACTTTTACAAGTAAAACAAACAGTAGAAGAAGAAAAACATGCATTGGCAGAATACATCAAAGAAAGTAAAGAACCTGCATTGATTGAAGTAAACAACCGGAAGCTTCTGAAAGTGCAGCAGACCAAGCATCAGTATAGGAAAACTGCAATGCAAACTAGAGCCGACAGTTGGTGCAATAAAGCCTTGCATGGGCAATTCCTCAACAAGATTGAAGGAAAGGTTGATAAGGAGAAGATCTGGTTATGGCTCACTAATGGAACACTGAAGAAGGAGACAGAAGGCTTGATTCTTGCAGCCCAGGAGCAAGCAATTAGAACAAATGCAATCAAAGCCAAGATTGAAAAATCAGCTGATGACCCAAAATGCAGACTTTGCAAGGAAGCTGATGAAACAATTGATCATATCCTCAGCGACTGCAAGAAAATCGCACAGACGGACTACAAACAGAGGCACAACTACGTGGCCCAGATGCTTCATTGGAACCTGTGCCACAACTACCACCTACCAGTGGTAAAGAACTGGTGGGATCATAAACCTGAGAAAATAGTTGAAAACAAACATGCCAAAATACTTTGGGATTTTCGAATTCAGACTGACAAGGTTTTGGAACATAATACGCCAGACCTCACGATTGTGGAAAATAAAAAAGTGTGGATCATTGATGTCGCCATACCAGGTGACAGTCGAATTGATGAAAAACAACAAGAAAAACTTAACCGATATCAGGACCTTAAAATCGAATTACAACGACTCTGGCATAAACCAGTACAGGTGGTCCCAGTGGTAATCGGCACACTGGGTGCTGTGCCAAAAGACCTTAACCGGCATTTGAAAACAATAAACATTGACAAAATCATGATCTGTCAGTTGCAAAAGGCCACCGTACTTGGATCTGCACGCATCATACGAAAATACATCACACAGTCCTAGACGCTTGGGAAGTGTTCGACTTGTGATATAGTGATACGAAATCCAGCATATAAATCTCGTTTGCTGTGTATTACATTTTTTGTGAATAAATAATAATAACAACAACAACAACAACAACAACAACAATGTTGGAAGGGACCTTGGAGGTCTTCTAGTCCAACCCCCTACTTAGGCAGGAAACCCTACACCACTTCAGACAAATGATTATCTAACATTTTCTTCCAGTGTTGGAGCATTCACAACTTCTGGAGGCAAGCTGTTCCACTGATTAATTGTTCTAACTGTCAGGAAATTTCTCCTTAGTTCTAAGTTGCTTCTCTCCTTGTTTAGTTTCCACCCATTGCTTCTTGTTCTACCCTCAGGTGCTATGGAGAATAGCTTGACTCCCTCTTCTTGATGGGCGAACATCAGTGTGTTTGTTCTACCAAAAAGAAGTTCCAGAGAAACAAAACTTGCAGTGCATTGTAAACTATTGACCGTATATAACAATATTTATTAAAAAATCTAATGCAATCACTACCATAACTTGTACCAATATTGCATATTGCCCCTGAAAATAAAAGATCTTCCAGCTTCATAAATGATCTAAGAAGTGTTTTGAAGGTATTTTAAAACCTCAGGAGATCAGATTCCAAATATATCTGGGAGAGAGAAAGAAAGAGGGGATGTCAATTCCTAAAAGTTTCTAAGGAAAAGCTAAACAACTCTGATTGCATGATCAAGCAGAACACACAGAAACATGAATTGTAATCAAGTTATTCAAATAACTGGATCTTCCTGTAAGCACAGTTCCAGTACTTACTGCTATGAAGTTCAGCATCAGCCACATGCACTGGTATAAATCAATAATATTGACATAATATTCTAATGTTGGCCTTGTCTTAGAATTTCATTTGTTTTAAGACTCTGAAGATGGGGCTTGAAGCAGGAAATCTGTAAATCCCAAAGCTTTATCTTGAATTCATACCATTTCTTAACCTCAGCTTCTTCTCTCATATTGATATAATTAAAAGAATTAAATAACGATTGAGGTTTCAGGCATATTTTAAATACTATATAGCCGCTGAAAATCAGGCAAGATGCTAATTCTTCAGTCTTCACTTTTCTCTGAGTTTTAAAGCAAAGTTTTATTTTGGACTCGGGAGAACTTAAATATTATTTCGCAATTGAATACAAATTATTGCAATTTAGAGGGAAGGATAATACAAAATGACTTTCAGTTTCTAGTGGGCTTTTTTTCCCCTATCAGTAATCTGATAGATGATCCTGAAAATTTTGCAGAAAAATATACTGGTTTTGCTCCTGTCTTTCAGAATATAATAAATGAGGAGAAACCCCAAAGGTTCAGAAATGAAAGACTTAAAGAAAAGCATAACTCTGATGTTTTATCACAGGAGTGCAACACCCGGGCTGCAGGCCTCTACTGACCCATGGCATATTCGGAACCGAGCCATGCAAAAAGTGGGCCAGCATGCATGCGCACACACAGAGATCAACTCATGCGAACGGCAGGCTGGTGGTCAAGATGCAAGGCATGTGCATGTGCACTGACCCACCGTTCATGCAATCCAATTTCCCTCTCCTTCCCACCCCCCCAAGCTGGCTGCCAAGATGCAAAGGTTGGGGACTATTGTTTTATCAGATGTAATCTGTCAATCCAGATAGTGGTCAGAAACAATAAAAATCTCTCTCTCTCTCTCTCTCTCTCTCTCTCTCTCTCTCTCTCTCTCTCTCTCTCTCTCTCTCTCTCTCTCTCTCTCTCTCTCTCTCACACACACACACACACACACACACACACACACACACACACACACACACACACACACCTAATTAGAATGGGAGATTCACAAATATTGTGGGTCAAGTATCTTGAGATTTTCCTTGTGCGAGCCAAAACAATGAATTCACCATATTCATGCAACCCATTACTCAGTATACTCATCCTATATCTTATTATAAAAATGCAAATGAAAGTCAGTGTCTATATATGGGACAATATACCATCTCCCTGTTTAATGTCTGTAAGGCTAGTAAGGGCTAGGAAATAACAGTGAGGGACAATATTTTTTGCATATTTCTCCTGTCTTTCCTCTGGAAGTACAAAGTGCCACACTGGGTAGCTTTTCCCTAATTTTAAACCCCAAAGCAACAACCTTATGAAGTAAATTGAGAACAAATGTGCCATGTTAACCAGAGAGCTTAATGGTTGAATCCATGTTTTTCTACTGCAAGTCGGATATCTTAGCTGCTGCTATATATTGGCTGCAGGGGTGGGTTCTAACTTACCTTGCTGCCGGTTCGCTTCCTCCAGCACTGCGTGGCTGCATGCGCATTGTGTGCCATGTGGTCATGCTGCATGCGTGCGTGCGCATACACAGTGCCAAAAACTCGGCTTCTGCACATGCACAAAAGCAAAAACAAGCAAAAAAAGCAAAAAAGCCAAAAAAGCCAAAAAAAGATGGCGCATGCGCAGTGTCAAAAACTCAGTTTATGCGCATGTGCAGAAACAAAAACTGGCAACCCCCCAAAAAAGAAAATCCCCCCCCAAAAAAGATAGCGGCATCCACGGACCGGCACTGACAGAACCAGCTCCGTGACATCACCATGGGTTTACTACTAGTTCTATAGAACCGGTGCGAACCGGGAGAAACGCACCTCTGATTGGCTCTCTATTTTCTCCGTGGCTTATCCAGATTTCTCCTTAGCCTTGATGGAAACAATGATTTGGACTACACTGAATTTTGAGATGATACAAAGGAGAGGTGGTTTTTCCTTTTGTTTCCAATATGCATAGGGCAAGAATATGCATGGAATAGGCCAGTGATGGCGAACCTTTTCGACACTGAGTGCAGAAAGGGAGCGCATGCACATGCACGCTCGTTGGGGCCGCAACCCGGAAGAGGAGCTGCCCAGGACGCATGTGTGCCCCCAAAAATGAACTTCTGGTTTCCGGTGCACGCATGCGTGCTGGCCAGCTAGTCTTCCGAGTTTCTGGCGTGCATGTGCACACAATGATCAGCTGGCCCGCGCACATGCTCACACAGGAAAACGGAAGACCAGCTCTTCCAGTTTCCAGCACTGCCGCACACACGAAGGGCAGGTGATCATCGCACACTCATGCATGCCAGAAACTCAGAAGAGGAACAGGTGACGCCCCTGGGGCACTTCGGGCACGCGTGCCATAGGTTCGCCATCATGGGAATAGCCTCTACTGTGAAATAACATTTTAACTGTAGAATATCAAAATACTACTTTTTTATCCTAAATATCAGTGCTTTTTCAAAGCAATCAATAGAAAGGCATTTTAATTGTCAAATGCAGAGGTAAAATTTCTGAAAAGCAAAACCATTTCTCAAGGTCATTTGCCGCAAAAGTGAAGTCACCTTGTGTGTTAGGTTGACTGCATTCTGTGAAGGACAATTTGTGATTTGAACAGTGGCTGGAAAGGGACATTGCCCTTTGGCAGATGGCGGTAGAACTGCAGATTTTAGCCGTAGAATGATCAGCTAGTCTGAGGAACAAATTTGAGGCACAATACAACTTATTTGACCATTTATAAGAGCTGCAAGCCTCAAGGCAACCAAATTATGTATTTGGATAATTATAAAAAGCTATGTCATATAGATCAGCTATTACATTCTATCATAGTAAACAAATCACTTTCTGAATCTGGCCACAAAAAACTGCTCAGCATTTTGCTTGCTCTAGATTTTGAAGATTAATGGAAGAAATTATTAAACTAAACCACTTCGGCAGGAGGACTATAGTTATACAATGTCTTGTGCCTTAAATGTTTCGCACTGGCTCGCATCATCTTAAAATTGCAATTGTAAATTGCAAACTGATGAAACGATAATTAAAAACAGAAAAAAGGACCCTGCTGTGTAAACCAGCATCCTGTTTCCTTCCACAAGAAATATAATGACAATGGGTGGCCTTTCACTTATATTTTTTTATCAACTGATATTAAGAGGTTTCTCTGGTGCTGCTGAAGTAAAATTAATTCTTTTTCAAGTCCTTCGTGGCTCCTAGTAACCATAGAGACAGAAAACTGCACTTTTGTTGTCAATGGTACACAGGTAATATACAGTATGTCCATCTTGATTAGTAAGAAATACAATTAATGAATTGCATAACAACTTGTTTTTCCTGGTGCTTCCAACAGCTGCATAATGCAGATGCCATTATGCCAAGTGGGCAAGATTTGGGTTATCTGGCTAGATGTAGCATAAGATTGTAAATGGGAGACGTTAAGCTATAATTATTATCACTAACGTTTTGTTATGCTGCTGCTACTTGTTTTAAATCTAATCTGACCCTTTCTCATAAAAAGTTGGCAATACCAAACCACCTACGTGGTTTAGTGGTTTGGCATCCAATCTGGCACATAATCTCTGACAGCAAAGACAGGGAGTAAAATACTTTGTATTTTCAGGGTGCTAAAATTGTGCCATGTTTCTCTTATAATACCTTAGGACAGTGATGGCGAACCTTTTCTGGTTCGCGTGCCCACGCCCATTGCCCCCCCCCACGCATGCACACAATGGGCAAACCAGAAGTGTGGAAAAACGCACTTCCGGTTTGCCGGTGAGCTGTTTTTTGCACTCCGGAGGGTTCAGGGAAGCTTCCTGAAGCCCTGGAATGTAAAAAAAATGGCAAAATGGGTAAACTGGAAGTGCAGAAAACGCACTTCCGGTTTGCCCGTTTTGCTGTTTTTTGCATTCCGGGGCTTCAGGAAGCTTCCCTGAACCATCCGGAGTGCAAAAAACAGCTCACCGGCAAACCGGAAGTGCGTTTTTCCGCACTTCCGGTTTGCCGATGGGCAACACTCGCGTGCCCTCCGCTATGGCTCCGCGTGCCACCTGTGGCACGCGTGCCATAGGTTTGCCATCACGGCCTTAGGACATAGATCTTTGGTTTGTTCTTCTGTATATTTTAAACCCTGGGATTGCCCGTGTTTTATTCCTCCTTCCATCCAGATTTTTATTGTTTGTCAATTTCATGTTATTCCAAAGAATCCCAGATACAGAATTCCAATATATTAGACTCCTTGAGACAACCTCCTTTAATGACTGAATTCATCAGATTCTTTTAAGTCAATTTAATGTCTAGTGAGCCTTCAGTGATCAGCATACTGGAAAATTACCTTTCTACACATCATGGAGAGTAATATAATACATATTTGAACACATTATGCAACATTTCCTTTTGTTCTTACGTTCCTTCTTTCATAAGCATGCATTCTCATCCAGTTTACATAAATGAAATTGTAGCTAATATGTGCAGTAGTTTTATACAATGCACTTCAAACATTCTTCTCCCATAATTGAAAATACTGAAAATATTTCTCATAACTGTGAAGTACAGTGGTACCTCGGTACTTGGCATTAATTGGTTCAGGGAGGCACGCTGAACACTAAAAACTACAAGTGTCAAAGAAGCCATGTGAGTTATCACCTGATCTTTTGTTTTGGCTGGGAAGAACTTTCTGTCTGTTCTTTTTCCTATGTCAGTGACCTTCCCAGAATGGCCAACTTCCTGTCCACCCTCTGTGGCCGTCCCCCTCTTTCTTTTGCCGAATGCCCAATACCAAAGAAACTTTGAGTACCAGGGCAACATTTTTGCATTAAAATGCATTGAGTATCAAATTTGATGACTTTTGAAGTAGTTGAATACCGAGGTACCACTTTAATTTATGCAGGAATTATGTCTGAAATATAAACAGATCAGATAAACAGCAAGCTACAGCCAATTGGAAGCTGCAAAAAGGAACTGTGAAAGATGCATCCATCAGTTGCCTAAGTGAATTACAGAATCTCTCTGTAGCAAGAAGCTGATCATCTGAGAACCATATAGTTTGGGGTTTATGTTTGACTCTGAACACAAGACATCCCACTTCTCTAAAATTTAGTTATATCCATCTTTGATATTTCCCTAGTCAACTTAATGTCACCGATATGAAGCTTGAAACTAAAAGAAAAAAGAAAACAAAAACAAATAAACAGCAGAACTGACGTTTTATTCCTATGCTAGCTTGAGTAAGCAGTGAAACTTGTTTATATGCAACCTCTTCCAGATTATTTGAAAAAGCACTCAGCTATATAAAACTGGGGAATATTGTCTTAATTGTAAAACATTTTAATAATGACAGGGAAAAAAAACAATTCAGTGTGTCTTACTACAGCTCAATAATTTGTTTTCTATTTCACAGACATGGATTTCATTGCCAAAAACTGAACCCTTTGGCTAATCTTGTTTAAGGTTCAATACTAAGCAGGATTTGGGCTGGGTTTAAGAAAAGACTGGACAGCCACTTGTCTGGAATGGTGTAGAATCTTCTACTTGAACAGGGGTGGGACTTTGACTGTGTTGGTTACATTGGTCTGTAAATGGGGTTTATCTATAGGTTTATTTATTTACGACTGATTTGCCTGGATGCTAATTTCCAGTAATTCCCTAGTGTTTTTGGATTTAGCTTGGTCTACAATGCTCACAGTTTCTTAGTTGAGACTATAGTTGAGTCTGTCCATGCATTGTGATTTAAGCCAGATTCACTTAATGACCATATGATTCACTTAACAGATGCACTGATTCACTTAACAGATATGGTAAAAAAAAAGGTTGAAAAATCAAGCACAACTGACTTAATAACCACCTTGTTTAGCAACTAAAATTCTTGTCACAAATGTGGTTATAAGCCAGGGACTACCAACAGCAATTATTTGAGAGCTTCTAAATATTCATAGAGAAGAGCTAAATTATCCATCCATAAAAAAGACTCAAATTAAAGTCAAATTTGAGAAGTCATATATTTCCTACTTCAGATGGCTTCACAGCCTTGCTCTATTAAAAAAAAGCTGGAAGATATCTTAATTTCAGAAGTAGTGACTTAGAAATTAATTCCAAGTTTGAAATTTAATTCCATAATCATAGACATACTATAAACTGCTCCTGCTCCTTATGCCAAATAGAGATAAAGAACTGGCAGAATAGTGTCCTATAGCTTTGTTCAATCAAGATTTGAAGGTTTTGACAAGCTTGTTTGGCAACACCAGTTCATTCATAGGACATTATAAAAACTCTTACCAAGTGGGATTTATTAAAGGCAGATGGATTTCAGATCCAAGTTGCTTCATTTTGAATTGCTTGCAATACAGTGGACATGATAAAAGTCCCTTAACTATTCTTAGCTTAGATATTTTTAAGGCTTTCAACCAACTGCAATGGCCCTACTTTAACAGATTAACAGAGTTGGAAGGGACCTTGTAGGTCATCTAGTCCAACCCCCAGCTCAAGCAGGAGACCCTACACCATTTCTGACAAATGGCAGTCCAATCCCTTCTTGAAAGTCTCAAGTGATGAAGCTCTCACAACCTCCGAAGGCAAGCTGTTCCATTGGTTGATTGTTCTCACTGTCAGAAAATTCCTCCTTATTTCTAGTTTGAATATCCTTGATCAGTTTCCATCCATTATTCCTTGTCTGGCCTTCGGGGGCTTTGGAACATAGCTTGACCCCCTCCTCTCTGTGGCAGTCCCTCAAATATTGGAACACTGCTATCATGTCTCCCCTGGTCCTTCTCTTCGCTAGACTATCCATGCCCAGTTCATGTAACCGCTCTTCATACGTTTTAGTCTCCAGTCTCCTGATCATCCTGGTTGCTCTCCTCTGCACTTTTTCTAGTGTCTCAATATCTTTTTTAAAATGTGGTGACCAAAACTGGATGCAATACTCCAGGTGTGGTCTAACTAAGGCTTTATAGAATGGTATTAGTACCTCACTTGATCTAGATTGTATCCCTCTGTTAATGCAATTTAGGATTGCATTGGCTTTTTTGGCTGCCGCTGCACATTGCTGACTCATGTTTAGCTCCAAGATACCTCTCACAGTCACTGCTATTAAGCCTGGTTTCACCCAGTTTATATTTATACTTTTTTTTAACCTAAGTGTAGGACTTTACTTTTCTCTACATTGAATTTCATTTTGTTAGGGCCCAGAGCTCAAGTCTGTCAAGATCCATTGGGCTCTTGAGCTATCTTCTAGGGTGTTAGCTATTCCTGCCAGCTTAGTATCATCTGCAAATTTGGTAAGTTACCCTTCTATTCCCTCATCTAAGTTGTTTATGAAGATATTGAAGAGTACTGGGCCTAAGACAGAGCCTTGTGGTACCCCACTGTTTACTTCTCTTCATGTGGACCCATTAAGGACTACTCATTGAGTACGGTTTGTCAGCCAGTTGTGGATCCATCTGGTGGGGAGGTTGTCTATCCCACTTTTCTCTAGCTTACGAAGAAGTAGGTTATGGTCTACTTTGTCGAATGCCTTGCTGAAGTCTAGGTATATTATGTCCACAGTATTTTGCTGGTCTACTAATTTAGTCATGGTGTTGAAGAATGAAATGAGATTGGTTTGGCATAATCTGTTTTTAACAAACCCATGCTGGCTGCTACCGGTAGTTATTACTTTACTCGTTTCTAGGTGTTGACATATCTGTTTTTTTAATTATCTTTTCCAGTATGTTCCTGGGTATTGATGTTAGGCTGATTGGTCTGTAGTTTCCTGGGTCAGTTTTTTTTCCCTTTTTTGAAGATAGGAACTGCATCAGCTCTTTTCCAGTCCTCTGGTAGTTCCCCGGTATTCCAGGATTTTTGAAAGATGTGGTGCAGTGGTTCTGAGATGACATCTGCCAGCTCCTTTAGTACTCTGGGGTGTACTGGTGGAACATCTTCAGGTGGGAACTGGATTCATTCAATTCTTAAATAAATATAGAGTAAATCCCTTGAATCACATTTTAATTAAAATTTAGTATAGACCCTTTCTTCTTAGTTTAGAAATACAAAGCTAAGCAAAGAGATTTACTTGACAAAATGTAAAGCAGTGGTATTGGTTCTTTCAGATCCATCTAAAGGAGTTATCTCTAAATTATATTTATTTATTTATATTCCATCTTTATTGTTCTGTTCTTTATAAATAACCCAGGGTAGAAAATATTATTAATATTCCTTCCTCCTCCTATTTTCCCCAGGACAGCAGCCCTGTGAGATGGGTTGGATTGAAAGCAGGGGTGAAATGCTGCCAGTTCGGAAGGGCCAGTCAGTCATTGCAGAGCCGATGGAGCTTGCAGCGGTCACGGCGTGGGGCTTCTCCCGCCCGCTTCCCCCGCCCGCCTGGGTGCTGCCATTTGAGTTCTTCTATGCTCTGTGCATGTGCATAACTCTTTGAACAAACATGTACAGCAAACAGAACAAACAAACCAAACCTCTAACTGCTTTAAAAATAGCCTGAGGAAAAGATTCCCAACAATAAGTTAATAATCAAGATTGCAATAAAATATGGAAATAGAAACCTGTTTCATCATTGTCAGTGTAGATTACACAAATATTTCTTAAACTATTCCCTAGAACAGTGATGGCAAACCTATGGCATGCGGAGCCATATCGGTGGGCACGTGAGCTCAGATCCGGCGCACGCCATGCAGCTGATTTTCGGGCCTTCTGGGCCCACTGGGAGTCAGGAAACCGGCTGTTTCCAGCCTCCAGAGGGGGTGGGGAAGGCCCATTTTTGCTCTCCCCAAGCTCCAGAGCCTTTCTAAGAGCCTGTAGAGGGTGAAAACTGCCTTCCCCACCCCCCGGAGGCCCTCCGGAGGCCAGAAATGGCCCAATTCCCAACTTGAAATGGGCCATTTCTGGCCTTCGGAGGGCCTCCGGGAGGGGATGAGGAAGGCTGTTTTCACCCTCCCCAGGCTCCTAGAAAGGCTCTGGAACTTGGGGAGAGCAAAAAACGGGTGTTCCCCACCCCCTCCAGAGGCTGGAAACAGCCTGTTTTTGGTGGGGAAGCCTCCTAGAAAGGCTCTGAAGCCTGGGGAGAGCGAAAAACGGGCATGCCATCACATGTCAGGAGTGGGGGGGTCCCACATGCATGTGCGGGGCCCCCCGCATGGAATTATGGGTCTGGGCACGCACGCGCACAAGCCTCCCGTGCTCCCCCCTTTTGGCACGCAAACCAAAAAAGGTTCGCCATCACTGCCCTAGAAGGTATATGACTCCTTATAAACTAACATTCAGAAGCAAAGAATTTCCTCTTTTTTCTGGCAGGGTTAGGAAGAAAAAGAATATTTCCACTTGTGATGGTCATGTCTTTTCCTTCTGGTCTGGCATGTTTTCAGAGATTGATAAAGTTATAAATCAAATAATTAATATGAGGTCACAACTGGCTTTCCTGAATACATTTTTATTTTTATTTTTACAGAACTATCTACCTGAAGAATTAATGGCGGGTTTTTTTTTTGTTGATTGCCACCAGAATGTCCATAGCTAAACATTGAAAATATAAAATTATGATTGGCGCATTGCCATCAGAAAAAAATTGATTTGCTTTCTTGACCTGCATTTTGGTTAAGCTGAAGTTAAACCCTTCTCAACTCAGCCTAATTTTATATCATATATTAACCAGAGCTATGATAGTTTTATGCCAGATGTTTATTAATTATTGATGAGTAGAAGGACTCTTGAGGGATTGCTAATATATAGTTTAATGAACTGTTTTTCTTGTATGTCTGTTTAACTTTTATATGTATGTGTTGAATTTTATTGCATTGTTATAGTTACTGTAAGTTTTTTTTTAAAGTAATTGTTGTTAGTTTCAAACATATACCAATGTCTGACTCTGTAAGAGTCATTCTTACTTGAATTAGTAAAGCTTCTATTGTGGATATATGATGCTCTGTCAGTTTTAGCATATTCTCCAGTTTTAGCCTCCAAGCCTGGTCTCATAGGCAAGACATCTATTTTCCATCATTGTGCTAGGTTTTTTTTCTTGCTGTGGTGAACATACCGTATTTTTCGGAGTATAAGACGCACCTTTTTCCTCCCTAAAAGTGGCTGAAAATTTGGGTGCGTCTTATACTCCGAATGTAGCTTTTCTGAAGCTTTTTTCCCCAGCCCTAACTAGGTGCTAACGTTCTTCCCAGCTCTTACCTTGCAGGCTTTTTCATTGTTACTCTCTCCAAAGAATGTTTTTCCAGCCCTAAGTCTTTGCAGGTTTTTTTTCATTGCTCTACTTGCTCCAAAGAAGTTTTTTTTCCAGCCCTAACCAGGTGCTAACGATCTTCCCAACTCTTTACTGGCTTGCAGGCTCTTTCATCGTTACTCTCTCAGAAGAATGTTTTTCCAGCCCTAAGTCTTTGCAGGTTTTTTTTTCATTGCTCTACTTGCTCCAAAGAAGTTTTTTTCCAGCCCTAACCAGGTGCTAACAATCTTCCCAGCTCTTACCGGCTTGCAGGCTCTTTCATTGTTACTCTCTCAGAAGAATGTTTTTCCAGCCCTAAGTCTTTGCAGGGTTTTTTTTTTCATTGCTCTACTTGCTCCAAAGAAGTTTTTTTCCAGCCCTAACCAGGTGCTAACGATCTTCCCAGCTCTTACTGGCTTGCAGGCTCTTTCATTGTTACTCTCTCAGAAGAAGGGTTTTTTAAGTCCTAACCAGGGGATAAAATAATGTACTGAAGCTGACCAGACTAAGGACGCTAGCTAGATGAATACCTGGTAGGCAGATTTTTTTCCCCTATTTTCCTCCTCAAAAACTAAGGTGTGTCTTATACTCCAAAAAATACGGTATATCTTACATAATATATATTAACAGATAGATGGTGATGATGATGATGATGATGATGATGATGATGATGATGATGATGATGATGATGATGATGATGATATCACCCATTCAGTTATGTCTGACTCTAGGCTATTCTATGGGCCAGATGTCTCCACATCTTCCGACCTTGCCTTACTTCTTTGAGTTGCTCTATGCTTTGATTGGTGTCAGCTTTAATGGTGAACTAATATATAAAATTCTGTATAAAACTGTCTTATAGCCTAATAAATACAGATGGGAATTGTGAATTAGAAAAGGAAATGTTTGCATTGAATAAAATGCAATTTTGCAATATCCATTAGTCTTTAGGGAACGCTATTACCTACTGGATAAAATCCTATTTAAGTATAGGCAATGCATTTCTTTAAAAATGTTTTGTGGAGTTCATCAATTATCATAAATACCAAGCCAACACTGTGAATTATGTTAACTGTATTTATTTTAAGACATGCATGGAGGACATGATCTATGTCTATAATCATTGTCAGACATTCAACTCTTCTGGAATCTAATCCAATCATATTTATAGATGTCATTCTGTAGTTGATCAGGCCAAATATATAAATCTGAAATACCACAGGAGCTTTACATTCTTGCTATACTTGCATAAAAGGCTGGTCTTGAAAGAAGCATAACAAATGTTATTTTAAATTGACCACAAAGCCAAAGAAGATCCATGTTTTTTAAATGTTTTTTTTACATATGCACCAAAGACAAATTCCTTGTGTGTCCAATCACATTTGGCCAATAAATAACTATTCTATTCTATTCTATTCTATTCTATTCTATTCTATTCTATTCTATTCTATTCTATTCTATTCTACTCTACTCTACTCTACTCTACTCTACTCTACTCTACTCTACTCTACTCTACTCTACTCTACTCTATTCTATTCTATTCTATTCATCTCTGCAGATCTGAAAGTATCTACAGTAGCCAAACCCAATTAATGTGGAAAACCCATTCTGATGTAGTGGTTAAGATGTTGAATTGGGAGAGAAATGTACCCTTGTTCTATAAAAACTGATCTGAAGACTTTGGGCTAGTCATTCTTTCCCAGCTCAGCCGAACTTATAATGATATCCTACTGTGGATAAAAGAAAAAGTGGTCTTCATGGAATTTTAATGTATTTGTTCACTATCTTAAGTACTGCTATGAGATTCCATCAGTCTGTATTACCTCATTGTTCCCACCATAATGTCCATATTTAATCAATGAACTTGAGCTTCTGAAGTCACATAGAATTATACAGTCATGGGGCTCAAAGGGACCTTAGAAGATTTCTAGTCTCCTGCAGAGAGGCAGGAGACCCTATTGGACAGCTAGACAAATGGCCGTCCAATCTTTTCTTGAAGACCTCCAGTGATAGAGCACCTACAACTCTGGTAGACAAGCTATTCCATTGATTAACTGTTCTTAATGCCAGGAAATGTCTCCTTAGTTCCTGATAGGATCTTTCTTTAATGAGCTTCCACCCATTACTTCTTGTCCTGCCCTCAGATGCTTTGGAGAATATGTCAATCCCCTTTTCCCTATCACAGCCCCTCAAGTACTGGAAGACAACTATCATGTCATTCCTAATCCTTTTCTTTGTTATGCTAGATATACATAGTTCCCTTAACAGGTCATCATGCAGTTTAGCTTCCACACCTCTTACCATATTTGTTGCTCTGCTCTGCACTCTTTCTAGGACCTTACATCCTTTTTGTATCATGGCAACCAGAACTGGATGTAGTATTCAAAGTGTAGCTTCACCAGCACAATATAGAACATAGAATAATAGAGTTTGAAGGGAACTTAGATGTCTGCTAGTCCAACCCCCTGCTTGAGCAAGAAACCCTATACCATTTCAGATGAATGGTTGTCCACTCTCTTTTTGAAAGCTTCCAGGGAGTGAGCATCCACAAGTTCTGAAGGTATGACGCAGTACTACAGTAGTATAGAACAGTACATTGAAAAGTGTCTACCTGAAATAGTTTTGGAATTGACCATTGTTTGAATTAGATGCTGAAAATAGGTAACCACTGACCAATCTCATTATAATAATTCATTAGAAATGAATGATTATTATAATAATTGTATTCTATATTTTCTATACTAATTTTATTTATTAAAAATGTGAGCATAAAATTATAAATAAATAATTTGTAGCATCTGCAGTAATACTTGTGAGAGGAATCTGCCATCAAAAATAATATGGGAATTAAATGTGATTAAATTTTCCAGCACAAAAATATTATTCCACTCCGATTTTATTCTGACATATTTACAATAATCAACCCAGAAAGAAAATTATAGTGCTTCTGCAACATACAAACCCTCAAATGCAGCTTGAAAAATGATTCATAATCAGCTTCATATCTGCCAGCTAAGAAATGTTGAAAGTGAGAAAATAATCAGGATCTTTGAGGAACAGAAATACAGAAATACCCCACCCCATCTTCACACAAAGAGAAAGGAGGGGAGGGGGAGGGGAGGGGGAGGGAGGGGGGGAAGGAGGAAAGGAAGGAAGGAAGGAAGGAAGGAAGGAAGGAAGGAAGGAAGGAAGGAAGGAAGGAAGGAAGGAAGGGTCTTATGTATGCTACTATGATTTGCAAAAGATATAAAATATTTAACATACAGTATATGATCATAACCAGAATATAAGACACATCAAGCAATGCTGAATTCTTGACACTACCAGGCAGAATTTTGTGTTAAATCTTGATTTTTTTTAACTTTTGAAGACAAAGAATTGAATCCCAGAAAACATCCCAAGAACATCCATTCCTTCTGCATTAGATATAGTACAGTTCTTCTGACATTCATTACAGATGATCCTAAGTTATTGTGCAGCTAGTGAAATTTTAAACAATTTAGAATATCCATTTTAGGGGGACGGAAATGGATGGAGAAGAGGGGGAAAAAAGTCTCAGCAGACATGGATAGCTTTTTACCTGGCGATATCTTACTGCAGTTCAAATTACATTATTAGGAATAAAAGTGTCACAATCCATGGAGTGCTTTCACATCATTTCCCATTGAGGATCTGATATATATGCTGCCTGCCCTCCACAAACTGTTGCAGAAAGAGTACATGAAATGATTGCAGCTATGAATCAAATTGCCAAAAAATATTTTATAGATGGGAAACACCCCAGGAGAAGCAGAGTTGAAAGAAACACTGTCAAGTTTTGGACATAAATGTCATTCTTTATTGGTTCAGGTTTCTCAAAAGTTCAATATCTTTTACAGTCCAAAAATGGAGATGACTAAATACCTTTCAATGTAAGTATGTATGTTTTATGGATGTATAAAACAGCCCAAGGAATTCCTAATTGATGGATTTTTTTTATTGCAATGTACAAAACAAAACAATACTATAAGCATATTTATTTTTTATCATATATGGATGTACACCTCAAGTAACATGACCCTGGTAGGTATATAAAAATACATAAATAAAAAAAAATATTCTACACCTGAAGGTTTTCTTGTTAGATATGATCAATATCTAACCTTTATGTATATTATCATGACATTATTTATAAGTTCTGGTATGCCAAATTATTTCTTTTGCCCCTTTATTTCATAAGATTGTTATAAAAATGGTGATGTCCTTTGATTAAATTAAAATTATCCAGTAATGTAAATCTTCCAAAAGTTCATTTCAGGAGCTTATATTTTTAATCTTTTATATTGTCACTGAAAAATGTAAAGTTTGATTAAATGCAGTGAATGAATGCAAATTATTATTGAAAAAGAAGACCCTTTTGCAGATTTTTTTTTCTTGTGACCTTTAGGATACAATATTTTTAGGTGCAATGGGGACAGGGAATAGATGCAGATTGATACTGGAAACAAGAGTTGTAAGGGACCTTGGAGGTCTTCTAGTCTAATCCCCTGCTCAAGCAGGAGACCCTATATAATTTCAGACAAATGGCTGTCTATTTTTAAAAGCCTCCAGTGATGGAGCACCCACAACTTCTGAAGGAAATACGTTCCACTAGTTAATTGTTCTCCCTGTTAGGAAATTTCTCCTTAGTTCTAGGTTGCTTCTCTCCTTGATTAGCTTCCATTCATCCAATAGCTTCTTGTCCTGCCTTCATGTGCTTTGGAGAATAGGTTGACCCCTTTTTCTTTGTGGCAGCCCCTCCAGTGATGGGTTCCTACCAGTGAGGTCCACTCTATAGCACCAGTAGCGGCCCGCTGGTGACATCACAGTACCGGTGCGGTCGGTTGCCGGTGCCTGGGCACCGCCATTTTTTTTAAAAAAAGTTAAATTTTTTTAAAAAAATTTCCTCTGTGCATGTCCAGAAGCCGAGCTTCCAGCACTGCGCATGCGCTGCCTTCCTACCCCACAGTGAGTCCAAGCAGGGGAGGATGGCTGAGGGAGCGCGTGAGACGCTGAAAGAACGGGCATCAGGACCTATCTCAGTTCCCCTCCCTTCAGCAGTCTGAGAAGCCCCAAACGCGCGGTGATGATCCCAGGCATTTTCGCACGTTCGAGCTGCTGAGGGGAGGGGGAACGGGTGGCAGGAGCCTAGGATCATCGAATGGGGAGAACCATTCAGGCCGGATGGAGCCTCCTAGAAGAACCGCTGCCGCGGTCTTGCTGCTCCTGCTGCGGGGTGCTGCATTGCGGGTGGGCAATGCCCCCCCTTCTCCGGCCGCTGCCAAGCTCCCGAGGCCCACGCCCACCCTGTCACATAGTTGGCAAGCCACACCCACAAAATAAGCTACGCCCACAGAGTGGTAGTAAAAAAATTAGGAACCCGCCCCTGAGCCCCTCAAATATTGGAACACTGCTATCATGTTAAAGACTGAATATTAAGTGTTATTCAACCCTTCTACTTTTTTTTGAATAAAAGTAACAATACATAAATAAAATAAGAAAAGGAAAACAATTAAGATTTTGCCCTATCTTTAAAGTGATGTACAATTTGATTCTCAGTATCCAGCACAGCTGGAATAGATTTCTTAGAGACAGATGCCCTTGGAGAAAAATCCATCCAAGAAAAAAAAAAGAAAGACAAATAGAAGAAACTTATGTCAGTTATTTGTTTGTCAGGAATATTTAAGTATACATTGATTGTTGGAATGAATTAAAGGTCAGATGAAAACTGGCCCTTGTAATTCAATAACTGGGAGCAGATTTTAAAGGTTCAAGTGCGGTTATTCCCAGACCTACTTGCAAATTCCATGGGCCAGAAGATAAGACCTTTAGCATGCAAAGTAGACTCTACACAACTGAGTGTGGCATGGTTTTCACAATATTATATTATTCCATTTTCTTTCACCATATTGTCAAAGGGGATATATCTGCATAAGAACTTTTTTAATGTATTTATCAGTACTAACAATAAGAATTTTGGTTTTTATTAGTTTTTTAAAAAAATATCTTGTAATATGTCAATAGTTCAGAGGTGGGTTCCTCCCGGTTCGGACCAGTTCTATAGAATTGGTAGTAACTTGGTGGCCTGGGTCGCTACAACTGGCAGTGACCCAGGCCTGCCACACCCCCGAACCGGCTCTCTCAGTGGCGCCATAGGCGACGCCATTTTGTTTTTTGCTTCTGTGCATGCGCAGAAGCTGGGTTTTTAGCACTGCGCATGCATTGCGGCACACAACACATGCACATACGCACGGCACATCAGGAAGCAAACCGGCAGCGAGGTGAGGCAGAACCCACCCCTGCAATAGTTCCTACCATTTATTAATAGAAGAGCAGAGACAGACCCTATGTGAGTCATTGGAAAGACTGGAGATAATTTTAGATGACAGTGAGTGATGTCTAATGTGGTTGTTGAACTCAAATATTGGATAAGCTTTCAAAGTATATTTATTTTGCAGGTTTGCCATGAAGATAAATTAAGGCTACAATGAGTGTAGTTTGGTGCTCCTTGGAGCAAAATGGGATTTTGAAAAATCTTCATTAACTAAAAAAATCTTTTTTAAAAAATAGTAGGTTTTATATTTGAACCTCAGAGAGCTCTGGTTCAAATTATCTAAAGGAAAGTTGGAAGTGACATTATTACCCAGGAATCTCATTTTGGTCTAATCTCAGCAGTTACTCGATAAATTATCTTATCCTTGGAAGTAACAATGCAGTAATAATAAACTAAATTAGCTGAAAATATCATACTTTCCAGACTTTATATGAGTAAGGTAGTTGCTCTGCCTAACTATACAATTTTGCTATGACATTTTGATGAGGGGGGAAATATAAGCTTTATGTAAAATTATGACAAAATGTTCAAAATGTCTGTGTAATGTCCCTCTGTGTGTGAGAGATAGATATAGATATATATCTATATCTATCTCACACACATGTATGTGTGTGTGTGTGTATACACACACACACACACCAGCGGTGGGTTGCTACCAGTATGGTACAGTTGTACGAACCGGTAGCAGTGGCAGTGGGAGGCTCCACCCAGTTGCCCCGGACGCTTCTGCACATGCGCAAAAGTGTTGTGCGTGCGCGAGCGCATGCACGTGCACAAACTGGTAGCTATGGGATTTAGAACCCATCACTGATACACACACTCACATACTGGTGTGTGTGTGTGTGTGTGTGTGTGTGTGTGTGTGTGTGTGTGTGTGTGTGTTCAATGTAAAGTGACTGCCAACTGCTAATGGGAAAAAAACATCTTGTCAGAGATATTTTTCTCCATGTTTAAAATTCACCCCTGCTACTAAGATCTTTTCCTTCCTTCCTTCTTCTTTTTTAATAACACAATGAGTTAAACTGTTTGTCAAGTAGCTTCTGTTCTTTTGATTGTTATGTCTTGATCAGAAGCTATAATTTGTTACACCAAATTACATGAAGGTTTCGTAGATCTCTTCGGATTTGTACAATAGAATTCAGACTTATTACCTGTCACCACAGGCGAGGAGCTATTTTGTTGTTCTTTCTTTTAACAACTCTCAAAGAAATAAAAGTGCTGCCTTTGAGATAAGCATGCTCAGGGAATAACATAATGTGCAAGTTAGGACATAAATGAGTTAGGATGGCACATCAAATAGCATTTTTAATATATTCTGACATTTCCAGATCCACATCATCCAACATCCACATCATGCCAAATAACTCAACTCTGATAAGATGTGATTCCCCAACCACCACAGCAACATATTTCCCCATTAACTGACATGCCTTAAGAGTGACATGCCCCAGTATACCTCAAGGGTATCTCTTTGTTATGAAGATAACACATATTTTGTCTTTATAGATAACAATGAAGTGAGAGTATTTCAACGTGGGCACTGTGAAGTGCAAAAATGGGTGTTTTTCTCCCAACAGATGTATCACAGTAAAGGAGAATATTTGCAGCTCAGGGTTGAAATGAGGAGCCCTTGGTGGTCTCTGAGCTTGGCTGTTTTCTTGCGGACATTTCACTACCCAAATTAGTGCTGATAAGGAATGGGGTTTGCATTTATTTTTAATATTATCTCTCACATGCTTTATGTAACATGTAAGATGAGTTGACTCTACATGAAAAATGGATTTTCCTGATAATACCCCCAAAATAAAGAAGATCTCTTATGATTACTCACACAGGTCCCATTTACTAGAGGAGAGGAGAAGAAAGACAAAATATAAACAACATTTTCAATATTATTCATTTGCCTTAAAAATTAGAAATAAGCTATATTGCAAATGCACAATGCACACATACTCTTCTCTCTCTCTCTCTCTCTCTCTCTCTCTCTCTCTCTCTCTCTCTCTCTCTCTCTCTCTCTCTCTCTCTCTCTCTCTCTCTCTCTCTCTCTCTCTCTCTCTCTCTCTCTATATATATATATATATATATATATATATATATATATATATATATATGTTTGTTCATTATAGCAGCTGTTAATGATTTATTCAATCTTTTATGATTGTAAACATATTTATTTAAAACACATTTTATATTCTTATTCTTAGTTCATTTATTCATGGAATTTCAGGGAAAATTGAAATGGTTTAGAATACATGAGATACTATCTTATCATCACTTATTTTCAAGCTTGAGGGCAGATTTTATGTAAGAAGTATTTGAAACTTTGTATTTTATTGAGTTTCTGATATACCACTTCAAAATAATTAGATAAATGCAGCCATCAAAAATATGTCAGCCCTTTGAGTATCTAAAACCAGGGGTGGGTTCTAACTTACCTCGCTACCGATTCACTTCCTCCCATGCCTCGTGGGCGCATGTGCGCAAAGCATGCACACGCATGCACAGTGTCAAAAAATAAAAATAAAAATAAATAAAAAGTCAAAAACAAGATGGCAACCGCATGCACAGTGCTGGAAATTCGGCTTCTGCACATGATCAGAAGAAAAAATAAAAAAATTCAAAAAAAATTCAAAAAAAGATGGCAGCGCTTACGGACCAGCACCGACCGAACCAGATTCGTGACATCATCGTGACATCACCAGTGGGTTGCTACTGGTTCAGTCAAACCGGTCCAAACCGGGAGGAACCCACCCCTGTCTAAAACCATTTGTTATGTTATATCTGATTATTCTTAATTAATATTTCAGAGGAGTGAACAAGTCATGGACTTGTTCAAAATGGATAAGAATAGGTACTGAGATTACCTATGATAGCAGTGTTCCAATATCTCAGGGGTTGCCACAAAGAAGAGGGAGTCAAACTATTCTCCAAAACACCTGAGGGTAGAACAAGAAGCAATGGGTGGGAACTAATCAAGGAGAGAAGCAACTTAGAACTTAGGAGAAATTTCCTGACAGTTAGAGCAATTAATCAGTGGAACAGCTTGCCTCCAGAAGTTGTGAATGCTCCAACACTGGAAGTTTTTAAGAAGATGTTGGATAACCATTTGTCTGAAGTGGTGTAGGGAGTCTAGTCTAACACCTGCCTAAGTAGGGGGTTGGACTAGAAGACCTCCAAGGTCCCTTCCAACTCTGTTATTCTATTCTATTCTATTCTATTCTATTCTATTCGCTGATCCTTGCAAGATTAGAATATGGATTTTTCTCTCCTTCAGAGCACATGACACCACCTACAAAAGTACCTGACGCATCTCACAAATGATAATGAGGCCTACATTTATAATTGTTTGTTTTTCTCTTATCACTAGAAGGCCATAATTTTAAAGTTTGCTGACTAACTGCAAGCACAGCAGAGGTGAGAGAAATGTGGGAAGCCACTTTAGTCCAGAATTTACACATCTACTGATATAATGTGGGTCAGAACTGATATTACAATTTGGTTCTCCAAGTAAACAAACTATAATAATCATTTAAGTTCAATGGTTACAATGCTGTTTGAACAAAAACTGTGCAGGATCATTTGATTCAAAGTTATGTTCTTCAGGAAACAGCTAATGCAGATTTATTAGCCGTGGGTTTGGATTCTTTATATTCTAGAGAAGTCGGAAGATTTTGAGATGGAAAAAAAAGTTAAGGGAAACTATCTATACACTATAAATCACTGGAGTCTCAGAAGGTGATCCTGCTACTCTTTTCATATGAGAGAAGGTTGTCCCACTCCTTCCTTAGATCTTGAACAGCCCATTTCTGAATTTTCAAGACAATGTCCAGTATTGGTGGGAAAAAAACCTTTCTAAGCACAGTCCCAAAGTTGCTTTTTCAAGAGGCAACTGGACTTTCTTGTTTTTCTTTAGCTTCTCATCCAGACCTTTTGCTTCTCATCCAAGAAGCTTCTTCAGCTCTGACTGGATGGTGGGGAATGGAAGGTTTTATATTCATTGCAAACCTTTCCATTCCCCACCTTCTAGTCAGAGCTGAAGAAGCTTCTTGGATGAGAAGCGAAACATCTTCAAAGAAAAACCAGAAAGTCCAGTTCCCTCTTGAAAAAGCACCTTTGGGACAACCATGACTTGGATGACTGAGAATCTCCATAGACACTTTCTAAACATTAAAAAGAGGAAAAAACCTCAACCAGTTAGACAGAGTTGCCATTTATGACATACTGCAGCTTCTACAATTTCACTAAATGATAGTCTAGAGCCACAGTTTGTTAATATATAAGCTCCTTCAGGTTTGAATACCATGCTAAAGTAGAAATCATGGCTCAGTAAACCATAACATTGGCTTCATACAACATACTAATGTCAAATCAAAGAGCCTCATGTGTGATTTCAGCTTCTATCCCTATTCATGTAATAGATAGTCCACGACTTACTACAAGTAGGACAGAAACTTCCATCACGAAGTGATGTCTCATTAAGTGAGTCATACCTGCTTTTATTACCCTTTTTTGCCATCATTGTTAAGTCAATCACTGAAGTTATTAAGCAAATCTGGCTTTTCCCATTGACTTGGTTTCTTGGAATCTCCCTGGGGAGGTCACAATTTCCAATCACATCACCCCAGGATGCTACAACTGTCCTAAACTGTTGGTTGTTTTCCAAGCATCCAAAATTTTGATCATGTGATCATTATAAATGCAAGGGCTGGTTGAATTCACTTTTTTCAACATTGTCATAACTTCAAATAGTTGTTAAAAATGGTCATAAATCAAGGCTATGATTAATGTAAGATTAAACTTGTCCCTGTAGTAACTCAAATCTTCACTTCATTTGACTCTTGTTCAACTTATGGTCATATACCATATTTTTCGGAGTATAAGACCCACCTTTTTACCCCCAAAAAGAGGGTGAAAACTTGGGTGCGTCTTATACACTGAATGTAGCCCTACCCAGCCACCCCCACCCTTTGGCCTCTACCTCTCAGCAATTTACCTCTTTGCAGCAACAGGGCAGAGCCTGAATAGCACAAGGAAGTGATTATCTGCCTCCCGACCCACAGCTGACAGGCTTGCAAGCCACGTGCTAAAATGAAACTAACTACGGTAGATGCAAGGAGACAAATTGCCTGAAGGTGGACTCCTGGCAATGTTGGACTGCTGAAACTGGAAAGAGGTAAGTTAATAACTATAAATGTTTGTAGAGTGTTCAAATTATTAGACTTATTTTTTAAAGACTGCTTTATTATTGTTCTAGACAACTTAATAAAATGAAGAAGCTTTTCAAAATAAATGCTTGCTCTGAAGAGGCCCAGTGCTTTTGTATCTTCTTTTAAATAGCAGAGAATGTATACTTCCAGAAAGCCACATCAAATTTAAAGATCTGTAAAAGTATAATCTGAAATATAACAGTGTCCTGTTTAGTATTAAGATAAGGCAGCTGAGTTAAATCCTAGTTTAAATAGTAAATCTATTTAAATAATTGGGAGGAGTTAGTGTGATTACATTTAAGAAAACTTTCTGGCATTATGTACATTTCTCCAATTTTTTGCTATTTCTATGGGTCAGGCACACATGCACAGAAATACACAACAAACAGTGTATATCATCTGTACTGTTTGCTGTTTGCTGTTTGGCAAATTGCTGGGAGGCAGAGGCCCTTTTTCCTTGTTTTCCTCCCCCAAAATTAAGGCGCGTCTTATACTCCGGTGCATCTTATACTCCGAAAAATACAGTAGTTTTGGTAAGAAACTGTTTAGGTTCATAGATTCTTCTTTGAATTATTCTCCAATTTTCCAGACAAGTGTGGAATAGACTAGTAGACAGAGCTAATAGACATTGAACAGGGATGTTAGCCATCCATAGTCAAATCCCCATTCAGTTATCATGTAAACAGTTTTTGAGAACCAAGCAATTTATACTTAGCCTAATGTACCTCAAAGGACTGTTGCAAAGAAAATTGGGACAACCTATTAGCATGGAAGTCAATTAAATCTTGAAAAGAAGGGCAGGATACAAACATAGTAAATGTTAGTAAAGTTAAACGTGTGCCATGCATTTTTATTTTATTTCTGTAGCCCAGTGTTTTTTTTTTAAAGCTATGGAATTCAACTGGCTTGTCACACGGAATTTCAGTTTTAATATAGATTAAGTTGTTGCAGCAGAAAACACATTCGGTGCAGGAAGAGTTTGTGTAAATAAACAATGTGAACCAGAAAAAGCATATTAATAATTGTGGAATGCTGCCAAAAATTTAACATATTTTAAATTGTATAGAGAGAAATGGGAAAGTGAGATCTGCTCCCAAGGCATTTAATAATAAGAGGAGGTGGACAGCTGAATAATTTTAAAAATGCATAAATAGGCCAAAGATATATTTTAATTGCAAACAGCACTTGACCTTGAAAACAAGGACAGAGGAAGAACTATGGTACTTCAAACCGAAATATTTGACAGTTCATCATTCTGTTCCCACAATGACTAACCAGCTGAGTCTAGGGTGCTCATAAATTTCTCCAATTTGGTGCCATCCAGATGTGCCACAAAATAATGGCCATGTACCCCAGTCAACATCATTTTGCCTTTGTTGCCTATAGTCCAACATAATTGGATGGACCCAGTTCAGGAAAGCTTTGTGAGGCCAATAAAACTTCTCTACTCATTTTGTTCCATGCAACTTGCATTGAAAAGAATGCCATAAACAATGATGGTTGTGTCCTCTAATAATTTGCCCAATTTTCTTTCACTGTCATCCAAATTATTGGTGATCAGTATAGTTATTACCGGTACTAATTTTTGTGCTATGTCTTAGTAGGCTGAGAAGGTGTTTGCCCATCCACAATGAACTTATTTTTATCAACTAATTTACTCTTCTGATTATGAAAACACAAACAGACACATGTACATATACATTGCATGTTTATATAACTACTTATGTAAGGTTTCCAGGAAAAATATTTATAGTTTTTAAACTGCATGTAGAATTTCTCTATCCATATCTCTATCTATCTATCTATCTATCTATCTATCTATCTATCTATCTATCTATCTATCTATCTATCTATCTATCTATCTATCTATCTATCTATCTATCTATCTATCTATCTATCTATCTCTCTATCTCTCTCTCTCTCTCTCTCTCTCTCTCTATCTATCTATCTATCTATCTATCTATCTATCTATCTATCTATCTTTCATCTATCTATCTAATGTATCTCAGGGAAATAGGAAAGAAGTTGTGGATTTCATACAGTGTTTACTAATCCTGGCACAGTATTTACTAGTCCTATTTAGGTTTATTTACTCATTTAATTTGTATCTCACCTTTAATTCAAGGCAAAGAACATATCCAATATACCTTCCTCCTCTTATTTTCCCCACAACAACAACCCTGTGAGGTGGGTTAGGTGGAGAGAGAGAATGACTGGCCCAAAGTCACACAGCTAGCTTTCATGGCTAAGGCAGGACTTGAATCATAGTGTCCTGCTTTCTAACCTGGTACCTTAACCACTAGACCAAACTGTTTCCTGTAATCGTGGAATAATCAATGGAATAGCAGTGGTGTGCTGCATCACTGGAGATTTTCAATAATAGACTGGAGAATCATTTGACTGGGATAGTATAAGGTCTCCTGCCTTGAGCAGGGAGTTGGACTAGATGACATCCAAAGTCCCTTCCAGCCATATGATCCTATGTTTTAAGCAAAATACAGTATACAAATTTAACTCCCAGTTGAAGATGGTAGGTAGGTAGGTAGGTAGGTAGATGATAGCTAGATAGCTAGATAGCTAGATAGCTAGATAGCTAGCTAGACTGCTAGACAGCTAGACAGCTAGACAGCTAGACAGCTAGACAGCTAGACAGCTAGACAGCTAGACAGCTAGACAGATAGACAGATAGACAGATAGACAGATAGACAGATAGACAGATAGACAGATAGACAGATAGATAGATAGATAGATAGATAGATAGATAGATAGATAGATAGATAGATAGATAGATAGATAGATAGATAGATAGATGCCTTCTTAGTGCCTGTACTGCAATGTATACACAGATATCCAACCCAGTCTGGGTACATATTTGCATGTTTATCCAGGTGTACAAACAATATTAGTCAGATGATTCTTTTAATATATACAATAAGGACCACTAGTAGCACAAGATGTAGAGATGTTTCAATCATTGAATAAGAGCTTCGGTTTTTTGATGTGGCTTTTGGAAACCATTCTCAAGTGCCTAATTTTCCCCATAACTTTGACTTTACTGTACTCGTTTTGAAATTGGAGAGCATGGTAGAAGTTTAAATTTTATAAAAAGATATTCTTGTGAGTGTGTCCAGTCACAAAATATATGATCCAGTTTTAAATTGAAAAATTAAAGATAGGACACGTTGTGTCACTGCTGTCCATTAGGATTGCATCCATCCCAATGGTTTAAGTTTATTAAGCAGACTACAGTTAGAAACAATCAATTTGAATCACAATTTCTTCTTTAAGGAATACGGGGGTTGGGGGGACTAGATAACTGTGTTTTCCCATACTTTTCAATGGAATAGTGTGCACTAATGCTTGACCATGAGCATTTACGTAAAATGTCTTTTTAAATAGTAAAATCTTTGGTTGCTTCTTTTACCTCTGTGATGGGAAACATGAATTAAATTACTCTCCAGACCCCAATGTGATGAGAAGATAGATAGATCATATATGCTTCAGTCATAACTGAAAATAGTAGATTCCAGTTCATTAGAAAGGGGTGATACTGTAAAGAAAAGAAAATCACTTATTTATAGGAATCTTTTTTTTAAAGGACTAAATTGCTGTAGGCCAAAAAAAAAAAGTTAATATAAGCCAGAATTCCGGCTCATTATGCTTGCCTGCAGAATCCTTGTTTCCAAGAACGGTGAGAATGCAATAACCTGGACGTTGCCTTTATTCTTGCAGTCTCCCAGAGTCTGATAGTCTGAAAACAGAGGCAGAGTTCATGGGGTTGATCAGGGGCTGTGTCGGTCCCACGGCAATATAAGGGGGCTTGAGTTTGTCTTCTGTGGGATCACGGTACAGAGCAACAGGATACATCGTGAATGAAGTCTTAGAACTGAAGCCATTCAGTAATTGATCTAATCACAACGTTTTCAACATGTTTTCTTCAAAATATAGCACTTGCTATTGTCAGCAAAACTGCTTCTCTTCTAAATGTCCCTGAGAAAGTAGGAGGGGTATGGGTTAATTATTCCTGGCAGAGAGGGCTCCTTTCTTCTCGGACAATATGCAAGGAATAGCCTTAGAGAATTTGGAAGATATGGCACAAGAATATTTCCTGAATCTTGCTTGTCAAACCAGAACTGTAGAATCAGATGGATAAAAGGGTTCTTACTTACAATCGGCTATTTTGTCAACTGTTGATAACAATAATTATGAGGAAGAAGAAGACGAAAACTTTGTATTGCTTCTATGCCTCAGAATTTTATCTTTATATAATGATTAAAGAACAGCATTGATATTTTTCAACTTTATTTTTAAGCGCATAAAGTCTATGTATGTGACTGTATTAAGCCTAGGATGTTGACTTTAAATTATCTTACTAAAGAGATCTGTGAGACTGTGAGTTCTTGTCTCATTTTAGTCTGGCTGGGTGAAACTGGGCCGGTTCAATAAAGTTGATGGATTTTGATTGGCACGTCGAGTCAGGCATTCGTCCCTCGTCAAAAGAGGGGGAACTAGGCCCTAGAGCAGTGGTTCCCAACCTTTTTGTGATCGAGTACCACTTGGAGGTCCCGTACAGTCGCCGCGTACCACCTGGTTCCAGAGAAACTAAATTCGATCAGATATCACTTTATTTCCATAATTGTACCGTTCCTTTTTTGGCCCCGCGCATCCAGCAACTGGATTCTCGGGCCACTAGGACCAGGTGGGTGGCGTGTGGCAACAGTTGTGTTAGGCAGTAAACATTTTTGTGAAGTAAAAAATAACTAACTAAAAATCGTTCATGACCCCGAAAGTGTTCGCGTACCACCTGGAAGGCCCTCATGTACCACTAGTGGTACACGTACCACAGGTTGGGAACCACTGCCCTAGAGCCACTATTTATACATTTTCCAGACTCAGTCCTGATTGGCTAGAAGGCTCTGCCAAACCCAATTCTTGGCGGCTAGCTCCACCCTACGAGAATGGACATCTCAGGTAAGTACAACGTCTCATTCTCTCTCAGCCCAAACAATCTCACAGGGTTGTAGCTGTGGGGAAAATAGGAGGAAGAAGGAATATTAGGTATGTTCATCAGCTTGAGTTATTTATAAAAACAATAAAGGTGGGATAAAATAAATAAATAAATAATAATGCTAGACTCATTCAGGGCTGGTATCACTAAGGAGTTTATTAACATCTTATAGTTTGGCATCCAAAATCCAGTTTGCTGTTTAGGTTATTTTATAGTTAGTAAAATCAAGTCTCTCCAAATTGCACTTGACTTCTAACATCATGCAGTTTTCCTACCAAAATATGGAAGATGTTTGCTACTACCTTCTGCATTTCTTTTTTTTTCTTTTCATTTTCTCACTCCACCCTAATACTAGATTATTTTTCCTATCCACCGCTAACCAAAGTTTGCTTAGATTGCTTAGCAATGACCCCAGTTACTGCCACTTATTTGGGCAGAATAAAAGCACCTAAAATAGCTTTAATCTGATGGAAAAACTCTAGTATACCTGAGTGGAAACTGTGTTTATATTATCTACATATGAACAAAATTTCTATTGATGTCCTGGGAAATTTGATACATATGTACCCATGTGGTCAAACCTTAATTTCTTGTGACTGAAAACCATTTACATATTACAATTGTCCTAATTATAGAGACCAATGCAATGCAAGTCTTTTTTTAATCTACTTATATATGAATGTATGTACTTTTTAATAATCTTTGCAATAACCTTGCCTTGGTCAATCTTGTTTAAGTTGGGAAACTAAGTAAGCCGTAGGCTAGATTGGGAAGCTGAAAAATATTATATAAGAAAGCAATGCAAACTTTCTCCATCCAACTGCAAAAAGCACTGCATGTATGTGTTATGTCTTAATTCCAAGAAGATTTTTTCTTTACTAAGAATAAAGAATCATTTAGCTACTGTATGTATGACCTGGGATGATCTCATTGCAGCCACCACAGAAGCAGTTAATTACAGAGGTGAAATCCAGCAGGTTCTGACAGGTTCTGGAGAACCAATAGCGGAAATTTTGAGTAGTTCGGAGAACCGGCAAATACCACCTCTGGCTGGCCCCAGAGTGGGGTGGGAATGGAGATTTTGCAGTATCCTTCCCCTGCCATGCCCACCAAGCCAGGCCCACAGAACCGGTAGTAATAAAAAATGGATGTCACCACTGATTAGATGATTCCTTAGATATTGAATTATAACGTCTATCCTATTGCAAATCTATGGTGCGATATTATGGTGATTTATGTATGTGTGTGTGTGTGTGTGTGCATTTGTGTGTTTTTGAATGTGTATATGTGCTGATAACAGAATAATAGAATAACAGAGTTGGAAGGGACCTTGGAGGTCTTCTAGTCCAACTCCCTGCCTCAGTCAGGAAGGCCAATTCCCTTTTTTTACAAATGGCTATCTAATCTCTTCTTAAAAACTTCCAGTGCTGGAGCATTCACAACTTCTGGAGGCAAGTTGTTCCACTGATTAATTGTTCTAACTGTCAGGAAATTTATTTTTAGTTCTAGGTTATTTCTCATCTTGATTAGTTTCCATCCATTGCTTCTTGTCCTGCCTTCTGGTACTTTGGAAAATAAGTTGACCCCCCTCTTCAGAATAACAGAGTTGGAAGGGACCTTGGAGGTCTTCTAGTCCAACCCCCTGCTTAGGCAGGAAACCCAACACCACTTTGTGGCAGCCCCTCAAATACTGGAACACTGTTATCTTGTCACCCCTAGTCCTTCTTTTCATATGTCTAATATGTTATATGTTTTCATATGTCTAAACTAGACATACCCGATCTCAGCAACCATTCTTTATATGTTTTAGCCTCCAGTTTGTTGCTCTTCTCTGCACTCTTTTTAGAGTCTCAACATCTTTTTTATATCGTGGCGACCAAAACTGAATGCAGTATTCCAAGTGTGGCCTTACCAAGGCATTATAAAGTGGTATTAACACTTCATGTGATCTTGATTCTATCCCTCTGTTTATGCAGCCTAGGACTGTGTTGGTTTTTTTTTTTTTTTTTGGCAGCTACAGCACACTGCTGGCTCATATTTAAGTGATAGTCCACTTATGACTCCAAGATCCCTCTCACAATATTGCTACCATTGATGTTTGACTTAAATTTATATTTGTGTTTGTACCCTGTTTTCCCCAAAATAAGACATCCCCTGATAATAAGCCCAATCGGACTTTTGAGTGCATGGCAATAAGGCCAAGCGCTTATTTCAGGGTTCAAAAAAATATAAGACAGGGTCTTATTTTCGGGAAAACACGGGTATGTATAATGAGTTTTATTAGTGTTGTATATCAGTGATATACTGTACACCTCTGTAGATGCCATTTGTTAAATAAATAAATAAATAAATAAATAAATAAATCTATGTATATTAGCTTTTAAAATATTCATTTGAAGGCCTCTTGCTATCATATACAGATAATCCTTGATTTATAACCACAAATCAGCTCAAAATTTCTCTTGCTAAACAGGATAGTTGTTAAGTGAATTTTGCCCCATTTTACAAACTTTCTTGCCACAGCTGGTAAGTGAATCACTGCAGTTGTTAAGTTAGTAACATAACTGTTAAATGAATCTGGCTTCCCCACTGACTTTGTCACAAGGTCACAAAAGCTAATCACATGACCCTGGGATACTGCAACTGTCATAAATATATGCCAGTAGCCAAGCATCCAAATGTTGACCACGTGGCGGCAAGTCACATTTCTCAATGCCGTTGTTATTTTGAATGGTCACTAAATGAATGCTTGTACATCGAGGGCTGCCTGCATTGCAATCTCAGAGTAAATTTAGAACTGATTTGCACAAATCGGGAAAAATAGCAATTACACTATAATGTGTTTATTTGAAGAGGCAGTTGAGAGTTCAGGATTTGCAACATGTGGTACCCATCCCTCTTTTTGTACACATTTGCTTCCTTGATGTAGATAGGTAGGGTGTTTTTTATTATTATTATTTTCTAGAGTTTCCTTTTTAAGGTAGGGAATCATAGTGTCAGGGTTCCAAGTAATAAATCAATTTCAAGCAACACTCCAAGGCAATTAGATTCCTCAAAGAATAGCTTTATTGGAAATTTATTTATTTATTTATTTATTTATTATGGTGTTCTTATATGCTGCCCAACTCCCGAAGGACTCAGGGCGGAAATACCATATTGGCACATATCTGGTGAAAACCGACTCTGAAAAGTCCCGCGATTTTTCACCTAATTAAAAGTAAAAGTTTTTCTCTCAACCCCAAACAATCAGTCACATGGTCCAATCAAGTCGCTGTCTGATGGTCTGGTGACATCACTCCTCCTCCCTCCAGCCAGGTGTGAGAACGTCCTTGGTTCCCAAGAGAAAGTGTTTTATTTTGACTACACAACCCCAGCTATCTCTAATCCCCCCCTCCCTATCCCTCAGCTCCAGTGTGGCAGCACTGAAGCTCCAAGATGGCTTCGGTTAAGGTCAGTTTCAGGGTTGACACATAGCAGAATTCAATGACAAAACAAGCACCTTTTCCCAAATACGATTGTGTTCATGACATTTCAGGAATCAAGATCAGTTCAAAGAGTCATTTTCTTATATTCCATATCCATATATGTAAACACTTAGGATTCCCCATTTCATCCTCTCCCAAATAATATTGCTTTTGGCTTGAATTGAGACATTTAAAATAGAAATCAATTTTGTTTCTGAAGCACTTAAAATATCTACTCTCCAAAGAACAAATTATGACTCTGCCCACTCCAGCGGTATCATGGCTTGTCCATTCACGTCCCTTTGGTAAAATGAAAGCAGCTTTTAACTATATGATCTTTTTTTTATCCCTACTATAACAGAAGTGCAATGTTTGAACACTGTATATGGGCATGGTTATTTCATTGTCTGGTTGTTATATCAGTGTGTTCTATTTGTTTGACAGATGAATAAAGTTCTTAATGCAGTTCAATATTTTTTGTAAAATAGTGAGTCAAGGAAAATACTGCTCTTCTTAGGTATATAACACTGCTTATTGAGGAACATAAAATATACCAAATATAGCCAATCAACACAAAGAGCAATTTTGCATTACCTTACTTAAGTTCCTGTTAGCTAAGAGTAGCTCTCTTCTTTTATTAATGTTACCTAATTTGGCTTCAACTGCCTTTATTTCCTACTAAAAGACTTTAAATTATCTCCACGTTTATAAATAGAAAGACAGCCTACCTGATTTTGCCCCTGGTTTCCACCAGCTGAAGGATCTCACTTAGCATGGAAACAATTTTGTTTCAACAATTAGAAATCACATATCAGAAATACAGGACTTCTTAGGATGTTTTAAAATAATTTCCCAGGGCAGTCTTAAACATGTTTTTTTTACTTGATAAAACCAAATTTGTTTATCATTGGTCACCCTTCCTTTCCAGTGGCAGTTCAAGTGTATATAGCAGGGGTGTCAAACTCATGGTGTCACGGCATCATTACGTGACGTATTAGGACTTCCCCCCCTTCGCTAAACCGGGCGTGGGCGTGGCCAGCACGTGATGCATCCGGCCCATGGGCCACGAGTTTGACAACCCTGGTATATAGCATACCTAGGCTACCTTGACTGAAGGTGCCACCTCCCATCGATATCAACATTTGCATTCTTAGAATGATTTGGAAGAAGTGTTGGCATTGGTGGGCCCTAAGCTTTTGAACCCAGGCCCACTGCTTATTTGTCCTTAGCTCTGCTTTTCACATTCTATTATTGGTTTTCAATCAACTTTCTTGATAAGTAATTCTTGGAACTAAAGTGTTTGCAACTATTTTGTAAAACATTAGCTATCTTAATAAAGGTATTGATCAGTTCAGAGATTGCCCTCAAGACCGCAGCAAGGGGAAAAAGTAAATTATTAGTTCTCTCAAAATTAGCACCAAGTGTGGTCTCTCTCTTTCTCTTTCTCTCCCTCTCTTTTCATCTACTCTCCTACCCATCCATGCATGGGAAGGACTTCAAATAATACCCTATAAACACGTAGCTTGGTACAGTACAATACTTGAATCCGATCTATGCCTGAATATTTTATTCCTTAAAGACATCTATGTATGGGTATGGCTAACACATGAAAATAAATAATGGTTTTCAGCTACCTTTGAATATCAAAATGCCTTCTGGGTTGAAGAAGCTCAAATCTTTCACTATGTTTGCCCCCTTAAATTTCATTCCCTCTCTCACTCATTCTATTACATGAACACTTCCTTCTCTCCTCTCCCTCTTCTCAACCCACCACCACTGCCTCTCTCTTTAGATCTAGCTCTTAGCAAACCGTCAAACAATGGGTCCTGCATCAAATCATGAATCAGTCACATTTCCTACAAATGAATGACCCTTTTTTTAAAGCAAACCACTTCTCCAAACTTTCCATATATTCATCACATTAATAGCCACGTTTTTGATGTGTGGTTTGCATTGATATCAAAGGAAACCTTTGTGTCTCATTCTCTTTAAAGCACATTTTTATGTGCTTTTCGATAGCTTAAAATAAAATCCATTCCTCAAATCTTCTGCGAGACTTTTGGCTATATATTTCCAGATATCTACTTTTCTCTCTCCTTTGCCCATTCTTCCCATCATACTTCCTTGAATTTATGCTTTAGGCATTTTAATTGTACATTTCATATAGCATGGCTTTTTCTCCAGCCATTCTTAAATCTTCTTCCAAATGGATGTGATTAATCAAATTTGCTTTTTCCCTTTCTTCCTAACCTTGCAGAGGATTATCTTGCTTTCATCACAGAATGTATAAAGTCTAAGATTAATTCTAAGCCTGCAAAATAGAAACAGGACAGATCTGCCCATTTAACTAACCACTTGGGATTATTTCCTAGGATGGTATAAATTCCCCAAAAATGGTTATGACACAAAAACTGGTAAATGCAATTAGCCTAAAGGTCATTTAAAGAGGGTCTCAATTGTGGCTGGTCATCTAGTCCAACCCTCTGCTTGAATAGGAGACACTATACTATTTCACACAAATGGTTGTCCAATCTCTTCTTGAAAGCTTCTGGTGATGGGGCATCTGAAGGCAAGGCACGCACAACATCTGAAACCAAGCCATTCCACTGGTTAATTGTTCTCACTGTTAGGAAATTTCTCCTTAGTTCTAGGTTGCTTCTCTCCTTAATTAGTTTCCATCCGTTGTTTCTTGTCTTGCCTTCTGGTGCTTTGGAGAATAGGTTGCCCCCCTCTTCTTTGTGGCAGCCTCTCAAATGTTAGAACACTGCTATCACGTCTCCCTTAGTCCTTCTTTTCACAGACTAGATATACTCAATTCCTGCAACCGTTCTTCATATGTTTTAAGTCTCCATCCCTCTAATCATCCTTGCTGGTCTTGGGAACTTAATGTACACATGGTGTGGTGTAAACAAAATACACGTTTTCCCACCCTGTGTGTATGGTACATGTGTTTTTAATATCCAGATCTCTTGGTTTCATTTTTGCCCTTAAATCTCAACTACTTTTCCCATAACTTTGATTTTAGAAGTTGAAAATAAGGACAACATTCTAAAGCTATACATGAAGCTAAGACCAAGACGCTGCCTTTCTGTTTATTATTATTTAATTTAATTTAATTTAATTAAAAGTTCTTATAAGCCGCCCAATCCCGTAGGACTCAGGGCGGCGTACAACAGTGATAAGAACAATAAAATAAAAATATGACAGTTTAAAACATGACATGGACATCATTTTAAAAATCACTCATTCATGGGGGAATCTGATCTTCTTCCTCTTCACCCCGCCTGCCGGAAGAGCCATGTTTTTACGGCTTTGCGGAAGGCCAGTAGGATGGGGATAGTCCGGATCTCTGGTGGGAGTTGGTTCCAGAGAGATGGGGTTCCCACAGAGAAGGCTCTCCCCCGTGGCCCCGCCAACCAACATTGTTTGGCTGATGGGACCTGGAGGAGGCCCACTCTGTGGGACCTAACTGGTCGTAGGGAGGAATGTGGTAGGATGCAGTCCCGGAGGTAACTTGGTCCTGAGCCATGTAGGGCTTTAAAGGTCAAAACCAACACCACATTATATCCCTTGAATACTTTCTTCCTTCTATTAATCTCTGTATAGGAGTTTTTCAGCCATGACAATCCCTGTATGGATTTCAGTCAGTCTATATTTGATCTGCAAGGTATATGTCAGCTGCAAAACTCTGCTGTTTATGCATCTCTCCTTTCAATTATTATAGTTTCTGCTTATTTTGGTCTGTGGCCATTCAATAGATAAAGAAACAAACAAGTAGAAAAACAGGAAAGCAATCTACAGTGCATCAAACATCTTCGGTCAGGGTGACAGAAACTAAATCAAACAGATGATGTGTAAATACCCAGGATGCTTCATCATGAACGGTGATGTCAGTTTAGAAGGACTGACAATACTCCACTTCTTAAGCCCCATCTTTTTGAGGTGATTATTAAGGAACAGGCTATCCAGTGGGGAAGTCGCACAGCTGACAACTGCATCAAATGCAGAAACCCTTGTGTGAGGTTTACTGTCGACTGTATTTATTTTTTAGAGAGCTGGGATTGCTAAGACCCATTCAAAAGCACAGATAGTAACAAGCCTTGGCAACACATACCAGTTTATGAATTCTAAGCCTCAAAATCCAAGTTAATTCCATGCCAATAAAGGTGTAATGATCTTACCAACATTAAACCCCATCTGGGGCTGCAGTAATACAAATATGACATGCTCTATTTCCTGTGACCCCACACCCTATTTTAATAAGTTTACTTGCAAAACTTGAAAGTAGACGTAACTAAAGTGAGACAACTTTTAAGTGTTTACCTAGAAGAGGCTACTTGAGTACCTCACTAGGTTACCACATAAGCCTACATACCCTGGTGATTTCTGTCTGGGTTATTATCTAAGCATGGTTGCTACTAGACTTCGTGATTAAGTTATTGTGCTGTTTTCCCACCATTCTTAGGGACATTCCATGAAAACCATCCTAGTTGATGCTTTACAGACGAGGTGGCGCAGTGGTTAAAAGCAGCACCGCAACCTACTTCAGCTGACTGCTAGTTCAGCTGTTCAGCTGTTCAAATCTCAGCGGCTCAAGGTTGACTCAGCCTTCCATCCTTCTGAGGTCGGCAAAATGAGGACCCAGATTGTTGGGGGCAATATGCTGAACTCTGTAAACTGCTTAGAGAGGGCTGTAAAGCACTATGAAGCGGTATATAAGTCTAAGTGCTATTGCTATTGCTACAATATGAATAAGCTTTTTTGTGTGGAATATACTGTCAGTGATGCTTTTAAATAATCTTATGGATTCTTCCCCATGACTGCCATTCTTCATTGAGCTTTATGACTTAATGGGGATTCAGATCTATAGCCAAATGCCTCAACTTCTAATCCAACATTTTAGTATTAAAGTGATCATAAACTGAACAATGTGAAATCATAATTTCTAGCATGGTATTTCACAGCTTTCATTATATTCACCTGTAAATCACTGCAACAGTGAGTAATGCATGTTTTAGCAATGCCCAATGTTTCATCTGCAAGATTTTTTTTTTAAAAAACTATTTCTTTTAACCTGGATGAAATTTTCCCCAAAATTTGAAAAAAGGGGAATGAAAATTCAGTGAATGAGATTCTGATATGTATATGAAAACTTCCAATGGATCTTTTTTATTTAAAATGAAGAGATTGGAGAAAGAAGGGAGGCTACATACGAACAGAGAGTTCTAGATAACAGAACTTATTCTGCCATTTTGCAATGATAGAATATAGTCACCGCAAAAAGGTATTCAGGACAAAAAAAAATTAAGGATTTCCAAGAACATGGTAGAAAAAATAGACGCCACTTTCAGAATAAAAGTATGTTAAAGGTGATTTTGTCACAGAGTCAATGTATTTACTCTAATTAATTTACTTAATTAGAAGATAACATATAGATTTATTATAAATGCTAGGAAACCAGCTGGCAGCATCCAAGGCTCAAAGCACTGAAAATATAAGCCTGAATGTAAATGTAACAGACATTTGAACTGATTTTTTAAAGAGAAATGAGTTCCTTCCAAAATTCAACTCTTGGATCTAGAAAGAGAACAATATAAGCAATATAAGGAAATGGAAAGAAGAGATTCTGGTTGATGCATCTGGAAAAACAGAAGAAAAATATATATCTTCTGTTTTCAAAGTAGCCCTTTATTTTGTGTAATTCTGCCCTGATAAATCAACCATTATAAAGTAGTGGTTGAAGTGTTTCCTTAGGAAACTGTATACATTGCTGTGCTTTCTGGCCCAAAGACTATAATAATGGATTGATGGATGGATGGATGGATGGATGGATGGATGAGATAAAGATGAACCTCAGTCATATAGGTTTTAGAGCTCTTTGTGCCAGCCAATTATGTCTCAGTTCAACATGCCCAAGGTTGCTGTGTTAGAAGTAGGAGAGGCTACACACAGTAACCTGAGCTCCTGAAGGAAAAATGAGGTATAAATCTAGCAAGTAAATAACATATTACAGGCTTTTTTATTTTTCTAAATTTAAAAGGAGGTTTTCTGGTTGTTTTACATGTCCTGTATGTCTAGGAAGGAGTAGAATTCAAAACAGTAGATTTAAATTGTAGATGCATGCTTATTTTATAACATCAGTGTAAGAGCATATTTTGGAGAACAACATATGTTTTTAATGGGGCAGCAGCAATAGAGCAGCTGACAGTGATACAAGGTAAGTTGGGCCATATTACAAATTTGGGTAAGACCATAATTAAAATTTTAAAAGTCTATTTTAAGGCTTATGCTACTGTTTTCATTGAAATTTGAAGGAAGGAAGGAAGGAAGGAAGGAAGGAAGGAAGGAAGGAAGGAAGGAAGGAAGGAAGGAAGGAAGGAAGGAAGGAAGAAGAATTATTATAGTTCTATAATTGTCCATTACTTTAAAATGGGAGGGAGGGAGGGAGGGAGGGAGGAAGGAAAGAAGGAAGGAAGGAAGGAAGGAAGGAAGGAAGGAAGGAAGGAAGGAAGGAAGGAAGGAAGGAAGGGGAATGATTATAGTTCTAGATTGCCCATTACTTTAAAATAATAAAGAGAACCTACTTTTTTCTGCCTTTAACATAACATCCAGCTTGATCTTTACATATGTACTGAAATATAACTTTGACAGTGCAGTGGACATTGTCTTCCCACTGTGGTTTATTGACAAGTTCAGCAGAGTCAATTTTCCCACCTACCTAATTTTATCTGCATTTAGACAGCACACCAAATGATTAGCATCACTAAATTAGCCCTTGCTTCTCAAACTGTGAAGCAAACTACCTCACAAAAGTTAATGCAGCCTTAACTCCTGGGATTCTCACAACTTGGTCACTTGATGCTGATAACCAGCCTTAATGTATTGGAAGATAAGCTCTGTTTCAGAAGCCAATTTGTCTCTCAGATGAGATTTATAGCCTCATTTTTTTTATATTGGAATTCAATCCATCAGATTCAGTTTTCACTTCTTATAGGATGCAATTATGTTATACTCTTAACACATTTTTTTGTTTTTAAATCCCAGTAGTGGTGCTTCAGGAAATCTGGCTTTTAAGACAAGACTGCAAGACATTCATCTGTTGTTTTTGTATCAGATTTTTTGCTTCTTGTCTGGTGATGAAATGCTTCTGACATGGCAATCGCATGACATGGTATATTATCAAGATAAAGACAAGTTTTGTTCTGCTTTTCTCCCTCAAGCGAATAGATCCAACATTCTGCTTCACAATAGGATTATCGGAGTTCATAATAAACAACATTGAGGAGGGATAGTATTTGGAAACAACTGAAGGGTATGGATTCTAAGAGCCGAGGTGGCGCAGTGGTTAAATGCAGCACTGCAGGATACTCCTAGTTCAGCAGTTCAGCTGTTCAAATCTCACCAGGCTCAAGGTTGACTCAGCCTTCCATCCTTCTGAGGTCGGTAAAATGAGAACCCAGATTGTTGGGGGCAATATGCTGAACTCTGTAAACCGCTTAGAAAGGGCTGTAAAGCACTATGAAGTGGTATATAAGTCTAAGTGCTATTGCTATTGCTATTGCTATTCTGATAGAAAAAGGAATATGGCTATGATCACAAGAGGAAGAATCACAACATCAGTATGTACCTATCCTGCACATTCCAGATGTTTGGCTGATGGCTTACAATACAAGTTCTTCCCGGGATCCAGGGGTGAAATGCTACCGGTTCGGCCCGCTTCGGGCGTACCAGTAGCGGCAGCTGCCGGTGGTTCAGAGAACGGGTAGCGGCGGCAATGCGTGGCTCCGCCCACCCACCCGGATGTCACCATTTTCTTCTTTTTAACCCTCTGCACATGCGCAGAGGGTGAAAAAGCGCACTTCCGAACCGCTAGAGAAGGTAAGTAGATTTCACTGCTGCCGTGATCATACAAGTCTAAAAAGCACAGCAACCATTTTACCAATTGATATTTGGTTCTTTTTAGAAGGAAAACGTATCTGAGCTGGACCAAAAAAATGCAACCTTCTCATGAGTAGAATCTTGCAAAAAAAAAACAGAGAAAAAAAGATATGTGATATATTACAGTATATTGTATACTATATATCAGTGATGGCGAACCTATGGCATGGGTGCCACAGGTGGCACGCGGAGCCATATCTGCCAGCACGCGAGCCGTTGCCTAGCTCAGCTCCAGTGCACATGTGCATGCCCGCCAGCTGATTTTTGGCTCGCGTGGAGGCTCTGGGAGGGCGATTTCGGCCTCCGGAGGGCCTCCGGGGTGGCGGGGGGAGCATTTTCACCCTCCCCAAGCTCCAAGAAAGCCTCTGGAGCTTGGGGAGGGCAAAAAATGGGCCTACTGGTCCCACTGGAAGTCGGGAAATGAGGGTGTGGGGGGGGGTCACGCACGCATGCGCAGGGGGGTGGGGCAAGTGTGGGGGCTTTGAATTATGGGTGTGGGCACGCGCATGCGTGCGATAGCGCATGCGCGCACTATTTCGGCACCCGAGGAAAAAAAGGTTCGCCATCACTGCTATATATTATCTAAAAGTAATATATATGTGTGTGTGTGTGCATACACACAAACAAACATACATACTCTACTAATAACCTGTCCTTCAAAACCACAATAATTTCCTCTTTTAATTCATTTTGTACCTTTTTTATCTCAGTCTCAAGTTCCTTTAGATATTTTGTTCCCCTGATTTATGCTTAAGTTTGATTTCAAGGATTCTGGATAAGCTTAATTTTAAAACTGAAGGAAAACAATAACAATAACCATGCATATTATCTGCAAGATCTGGTAATTAAAATCAAGGAGCACAAATGAATTTCAAAAATCATTTATTAAAGTAATTTTATAGTCAAGGCTTTCACTCATAACTTTATAAGACTACTTGATAATTAGATTAAATGTTTTGGAATTGGGCAGAAAGGACTTGGTTCCTATATAGGTAATTATGCACATTAAATTATATTATAAATAGTTTCTAAAATATATGTGATTCTGTCGAACATGTATACTTACTACCAAAGTTTATAGCAATCATATTGCACTAAAAGTCATCCATATGCTATACGATATATGTTTTCCAGTGAACATTTCTATTAACAAAGGACATGTAAACAAGGACATTTTTAGAAAACTGGGAAAATCTGTTAAAATAAAACAACCCGATGCCTTTTAACAAATCAAACAGTAGGATCTCACATTTGGCATTTTAATGTGCCATTCAACCTGCCATCTGCTATTTATTAGGGCTATAGTCCTACGTGCACGTACTTGGATTTCAGTTCCATTGGCTGTCATGCCATGTCAGAAGTTTAGAATTAGTTCAAAGCCTTAAAATAGAGCCATTTCAACTTAAATAAATAAATAAGCTTATACACTCAGTTTATACAGAGTGAAAATATTGGAGAATATTACAGTGGTAACCAGTTCCTCTGAGAGATCCTATGGCTATAAATATTCAAAGACTGTAGAAATAAAGGATTGTCTTAATTGAAGAGACCTAGGGCACCTCCACTCTGCCCAAATTTACTGCTAAGGGAAGAAATGACCTGGAGATAAGTAGCATAGGTATCCAGGCCCTATGTTATGGAGGCTTTATAGCAGTGCCGGGTTGCTTCCTTACTGGTGCCGGTGCGCTGCGCGCGCATCTCCACATTTCAGCCGCGCGCCCCCTTGTGCGATTTTGCTTCTGCGCATGTGCAGAAGCAAAATCTCACCGAAATCTCTCTCGTGCGCGCATCCCCTCACAAGATTTCGGCACGATTTTGCTTCCGCGCATGCGCAGAAGCAAAATCGCCCCAAAATTCACAGGAAAAGATGGCGATGCGCGCGACGGACCGTCAGAGAGGGCTCCGGAGCGGTCGCGTGCAAATTGCGCAATCGGCCGCTCCCTACCGGAGCTGCGCACCGGACAGCTCCGGCAGGAACCCACCTCTGCTTTATAGATAAAAATCAGTACCTTGAATTGCACCTGAAAGCCAATTGGTAGACAATGCATATTGGAAAACAGCAATGATACATTGGTGTAATAGGAAATGCTCTCTACTGCTTATACAGCCGTGATGGTGCAGTGGTTAGAATGCAGTATGGCAGGCTAATTCTGCTGAATGCCGACTGCCAGCAGTTTGGCAGTTCGAGTCTCACCAGTTCAAGGTTGACTCAGCCTTCCATCCTTCTGAGATCTGTAAAATGAGGAGCCAGATTTTTGGGGGCAATATGCTGACTCTATAAACTGATTAGAGAGGACTGTAAAGTACTGTGAAGCGGTATATAAGTCTAAGTACTGTTGCTATTGCTATACCACTTCATTTTGAGCTCACTGTAGCTTCCAGGTGATCTTCAAAGATAACCCCAAGTAGAGCACATTGCAATAATCCGGTTGATTATTTGATTTAGAGTGACCAACTAAAGGACCTTCCAGTTAAGGAAAAGATGCAACTGGCACACAAGATGAACCTATGCAAATGTTCTGGCCATAGTTTTCACCTGCTTATTGGACAATAGTTGCAAGTCTAGGAAACTCCTCAAGTTCTACATTAGTTTTGAATGGAGATGTCCTACCTCATCCAAGACCAACAATGAAAATGTCCCTAATTCAGGGAGACCCAAGCTCTCAGTTTTGTCAGGATTAAGCTAGTCTGTTCTTCCTGAACAGCCTCCACACACTGGAATAGTACATTGACAATTCCATCTGCACAGTCTGGGATTGAGATGTAGAGTTGATTGTCATCAGGTTACTGATGTTACTGGATCCTGAACCAATGGATGGCCTCACCCAATGGTTTCATGTAAATATTAAAGAGGAAGGGAGAGAATGCTGAGTCTTGAAGCACCCCACAAATGAGAGATTTCAGGTACAATCTCTTTCCTATTCAGTTGATTATGGATTCCAGCTGAATATTAAGAAAAACTCTGTAATAGTAAGAGTAGTACAACACTGGAATCAGTTACTCACAGAGTTAACAGGCTGTCAGGGTTCCAAATAGCATACAAAACTAAATCAGAATCCGAGGCAAAATATTCCTCAAAGTTCCAATTTATTAACAGAGCCATGTTGGTACATCTTGGAGAAACCCGAATCTGAAGTCCTCTGGGTTTCACCACCCAGTTGAAAGTTCAAGTCCTTGCCCCCACACCCACAAATCTGTCACATTGTCCAATCTTCATTTGCCATGCTGGCAGAGTCCACCCATCTCCTTCCATGAAGGTGCAGAGGTGCAGAGACTAAGGATGACCTTGGCTTTCTAGAAAGAATTTGTTATGGCTACATACTAACAACCTCATACAATCCCCCCTCCCATTTTCCCACAGTAGAAAATGCATAGTAGAATAGTATAAAGTGTGGCAGGCCAAAGATCCCAAATAAAATGGCTTCGGCCTGACACAGGCTCTCTGTTATTAACCATGAAGAGGATAGCCAACTCTTTCTACTGAAAAAGGGAGAATATTTGTAGCTCAGGATTGAAATGAGGGGTCCTTGGTGCTTTATGAGCTTGGTTCAGTGGTGGGTTCCTACAGGTGCAGTCCACTCTATAGTACAAGTAATGGCCCGCTGGTGACGTCACAGTACCGGTGCGGTCGGTTGCTGGTGCCTGGGTGCTGCCATTTTTTTTAAAAAAATTCTTCTGCGCATGCCCAGAAGCCAAGCTTCGGGCACTGCGCATGCGCTGCCTTCCTACCCCACAGTGAGTCCAAGCAGGGGAGAATGGCTGAGGGAGCGCGTGAGATGCTGAAAGAACGGGCGGCAGGAGCTATCTCCATTCCCCTCCCTTCAGCAGTCCGAGAAGCCACGAACGCGCGGTGATGATCCTAGGCATTTTAGCACGTTTGAGGCTTCTCGAGCTGCTGAGGGGAGGGGGAATGGGCGGCAGGACCTATCTCAGTTCCCCTCCCTTCAGCAGTCCGAGAAGCCATGCCCACCCAGTCACATGGCCGGCAAGCCACACCCACAAAATAAGCCACGCCCACAGAGTGGTAGTAAAAAAATTAGGAACCCGCCCCTGGCTTGGTTGTTTTCTTGCACTAGCACTGATGATTTTACCTAGTTTGGGAAATGAAACTTCTGTAAGAAAACAACCAAAGTCAGAGAGCACCAAGGACCCTTCAACTCTTTCTAACGATTTCTTATGTTAGATTCCTGCACTGAGCAACAGGTAAAGCCTAAACACCCCCTTTCGTACCTGATGATTGTCTGAATTGAGAAATGGAAGAACAATCCTGGAATAATGGTCCATGAGGAAACATATGAATCCTTATGGTTTGTAACTTATAAATATGCATTATATGAATCCAGCCGTTGGGTTGGGACGAATCGACGTACACATACTAATTCTTTCCTCTCTTCTGTGGAACCTAATCTCCAATAAAGCAGTTTCAAATAATCTTTATACTAAATATTCATGATGAAAACTTGTTGTTTTTTTTAAATGTCAAATGGAAAATAGTTAGGCGGACAAGTCTATTTAGCTGTGGTTAAATTGCTAACAATGTTGCTTTTGCTCCATACTGTTTGCATCAACATTTACGCAAATAAGCCTGATACCCAGTAGTGGTCAGAAGTCTCTTGCCATATGTTAAGTGCAATCTCGTTTTATGCCAAACTGGAAGCAAGGCAACTTCCAGAGGAGAAAAGACCCTGAAGCAACAGAAAATGTATAGGTGAGCGGAACATCTCTTGATTATCCTCAAAACAATTTACTTTGGAACTTTGAACACTCTTGCTTCTTTCTATAACCCATCAATCCCCAAATAATTGCTCCTTTGTACTAATTATGTTTCCCCATGCTTTATGGAAGCAGGAAATTGGAAAGGATCCTTTTTCTATCCTTTTTTTTTCTTATTATCCTGGTTGGAATAGTGCCCAATCCACATATCTTCACATTTCTTTATATATATCCTCCGGGGGTGGGTTCTACTTACCTTCCCTACCGGTTCGCATCGCACCAGAAGTGTGCATTTTGTGTGTGTGTGCGCCCTGTCATGTCGCACAAATAACCCTCTGTGCATGCGCAGTTCTTTGCAAGTTGCTTTAAGGAAGTGGTGACTGGAGAACCAATACGGGGGCGTGGCCAGCTGGCCATCGCTGCCGGTTCGGTGAGCGGGGGAAAATTCCCGCCACCGGTACGGGCGAACCAGTCCAAATTGGCAGCAATTCACCACTGATATCCTCACTTTTCTAAGTACTTGTATGTGGAACAAACAAACAATCATGTGGTAGGGTAATGAAGTGGAGATGACACATTTGTCATACCTTGTACCTCCTATAGAAGCTTGCTTTAGGAGAGGTGACAGATGTTATTTTGTCCTATTGAACAAATTATCCTGGGACATAGGATATTTCATTCCCATATTTGATTTTGTGTTGTTTTCTGGTTGCCTAATTTTATAAAACAAGGTTATGAAGAAAGAAAGAAATCCCGTATTTTTCGGAGTATAAGACGCACCTTAGTTTTTGGGGAGGAAAATAGGGGAAAAAATCTACCTACCAGGTATTCATCTGGCTAGCATCCTTAATCTGGTCAGCTTCAGCACATTATTTTATCCCCTGGTTAGGGCTGAAAAAAATCTTCTTTGGAGGGAATAGCAATGAAAACAAGCCTGCAAAGACTTAGGGCTGGAAAAAAAACTTCTTCCGAGGGAGTAGAAATGAAAAAGCCTGCAAGCCGGGAAGATTGTTAGCACCTCATTAGGGCTGAAAAAAAAATTATCTTTGGAGGGAATAGCAATGAAAACAAGCCTGCAAGCTGAGGAAGAGCTGGGGAAGATCGTTAGCACCTCGTTAGGGCTGGAAAAAAGCTTCGAAAAAGCTACATTCGGAGTATTTATTTATTTATTTATTTATTTAGTATTCTTATATGCCGCCCTACTCCCTGAGGACCCAGGGCAGAGTATAAGACGCAGCCAAATTTTCAGCCACTTTCGGGGAGGGAAGGTGCGTCTTATACTCCAAAAAATATGGTACTTATTTTTTTCCCTCAGAGTTCAGATTAATTATTACATTTCTTTACTTTTACCAATTTTATTTTGGATTCTTGTTCATTGATCTTTAGGTCTAAGCACATTTTGAAAATGATTTGAAGTAGTGCTCCGGATGTCACACAAACACAGCAACCTCTCTACTATTAATAGCAGCAGTGGAAAAACGTACCTGTTTTAATGAATTGCCACATTAATACGACTCTTTCAGCAGATGCTTTAATGAAGAGTGGAGAATTACTCTGGTTGTGATCATGCATGACCTGAAACATTTCATTTTCACAGCGTGTACAGCCTTTATTACTTTTTTCCCCAGTTCATATCTGTTTATAGTTCATTCTTAGTTTAATTAATATATACTACATAGGAAAGCTGTTTCTAGCTACAGCAACAGGAGTTTGAGGCTGCTCGGATTTTCTCCACTACATAGAAATGGAAAATATGTTTTGTTTGAAATCCAAATCAAACACATTCTGTCCCAGTTCTGTGCTGAACTGCTAGTATGGTTGGGGAGAAAAAAAACCAGAAGACTTCTGAGGGTTGTTATGAATTATTAGGGAAAGACTGACTCCTCTTCCCAGTTGTTTCATTTCTGTACCTCCCTTTAGCCCCCATGGCTCTCCTAAGCTTCTTATGTAGCATATCTAATCAGGCCACTTGCCCCACTGCTTCCTCTCCTTGACGCTGAAGACCTCAAAGGCAACTAAGAAGAACTAGGGAAACAAGTAGTTTGACTTATGGGGTTAGGCAGACGATTTTCACTGATGTGCTTGGCTTTCTCCCACTCCGCTAAAACAACTCTGATCCAGACGTGTGTCTTTCAGTCCCATGTCTAGACTGAACATTCATGTTTCAATCCTGTCTCCAGACCAAACATATGTATTTTGGTATTGATGTAGACCACCCACTGGCTGTTCTATCCCTTCAACTCATTGCCTGGAGTATTTGTGCAGCATGTAAACTCTGCCTGCTTTTTGATGAAAGACAGTTTGCTAACGGGGGGAATTAGAACCATGCATGCTCACAGGAATCCAGGAATCCATCTAAGTTCTCCATCTGAAGCTTCCACTATCATCTTAAGAGGAAGTAGCAACACTATAAGTCACATAACTAACAGGGAGGACTTTGATAAGCTAAGGAATGCTGAACTGCAATTCAGCATCAAACATAGAATATAGAATAACAGAGTTGGAAGGGACAATGGAGATCTTCTAGTCCAACCCCCTGTTTGAGCAGGAGATCTTATACCATTCTGAACAAATGGTTGTCCAATCTCTTCTTGAAAACTTTCAGCAATGAAGCACCCACAACTTCTGGAGGCAAGCCATTCCACTGATTAATTGTTCTCACTGTCAGGAAATTTCTCCTTGATGCTAACATATTTTCCCATTGGTTGCGTGGTTGAGGTTGCTGGGATTTTTCATTTTCACCACATCTAGCAGGGAACCATTTCTCATCTTTGTTTCCTTTTTTTTAAAGTACATTTTTTGAGATGAAACAAGAAGAAAGAAAGAAAGAAAGAAAGAAAGAAAGAAAGAAAGAAAGAAAGAGAAAGAAAGAAAGAAAGAAAGAAAGAAAGAAAGAAAGAAAGAAAGAAAGAAAGAAAGAAAGAAAGAAAGAAAGACTCAAATAACTGTAACTTTTATAGTGAAGTTCCCTCAAGTATATTATTTCCTTTCATTCATTCATTCATTCATTCATTCATTCATTCATTCATTCATTCATTCAGTCTGTCTGTCTGTCTGTCTGTCTGTCTGTGTCACGGTGTGATTATTGCCTGTTACATGTATATGCAGGAAGATGCATCCCTATCTAATATAATGGTTTATTCCTGAGCACGTGATTGATATGTTCTTGTACGCATGTGTGCATTCCTTTCTCCGCTCTGCCCTTTTTCCTCTGTCTTCCATTGAGAGAAGACGCACTTTTATATTAGAGATGTAGACAAATGAGGATTTATTGTTTTTGTACCGAAATAAATATTTTAACTTAGACTTTTAAACTGTGGTTTCTTTTCTAATGTCTGATGTCTGGGAAAAGATCAAATGTCTCTTTTGTGAGATTAATTATCACCTCTGTCAGTCAGTCAGTCAGTCTGTCTGTCTGCCTGCCTGCCTGCCTGCCTGCCTGCCTGCCTGCCTGCCTGCCTGCCTGCCTACCTACCTACCTACCTACCTACCTACCTATCTATCTATCTATCTATCTATCTATCTATCTATCTATCTATCTATCTATCTATCTATCTATCTATCATTTATCTATCCTTGGAAGCAAACCTTCATTCAGGAACTCACAAAGCTTATGATTATCTTTTTCAAGATATTCAACAATGTGTAGAAGAGTACTAATAGGCTGTTTTCATTTCCACTACTTTTTATTATTATTATATAATGATGTGACAAGATCCTCCATGTCATGTGTTAACCACTCTATACAAAATAATCTCCTATTTTTGGCTTTTTAAAAATAAATGCATTTTAACATTCTGAGTTTTGTTCTGAGTGTAGAGATATTGTTTCTAGTTCATACAAAGATGAATACAGATACACTTTTTCTTTGATACCTGTCAAACAGGGGTGGGTTCTAACTTACCTCGCTGCCAGTTCGCTTCCTCCCGCTCTGCATGGGCGCGCGTGCATTGCACGGTGCGCAGCCACGCGCCTGCGCAGTGCCGAAAACAAAAATACTCCTGAACCGGGAGCAACCCACCTCTGCTGTCAAAGTGATCTGTTAATGCAATTTATTCTTCCTGTTCATGTCATTATCCGGTGCTCTTTAGCCTTCATTGTGGATGTACTGCATAACTGCTTTCCCGTATCTGTTGAGATTTGTAACTGAAAGCAACTGAATGTTTTGAATTGCTGATATTGTTTCAAAAGCTTGAAGTTTTTCTCCTACCTGGGCCTTCATGCTCCAAAACAAACTATGAATTTTTGATATGCCTCTCAAAGCTTTCTCAGCAGGTCTGGAAGACTCAACTGTGACCAGATGCATTTTTGTGGGGAAGGAGAAAGAAAGAACATTGTAGAGCATTCTTAACATCATTGAAACTTGTCTTTCTATCCCCGTGACTTCCATAGTAACCAGCATGAAAGATTGCTTCTTTTTCCCTCCAGCTTCATGTATACAGTAGGTGAAATTTCCAGTCAAACTTTGTGTAGTCTATCTGGATATTCCTGAGGGAAAATTGAAATAATTATTTCTTCATACTCTTGACAGAAGTTCCAACTACACAGCAGCTGAAATAGGTTTTTTAAAAAAAGCAAAACAAAATGTTGTTGCCTGATATTTTTTTAAAGGCCATGATTTTGAGAGATCCATACAAGCATATAAGAGCCGAGGTGGCACAGCGGTTAGAGGTAGTACTGCAGGCCACTTTAGCTGACTGTGATCCGCAGGTCAGCGGTTCAAATCTCACCAGCTCAAGGTTGACTCAGCCTTCCATCCTTCCTAGGTAGGTAAAATGAGGACCCAGATTGTTGGGGGCAATATAAATATACATTGTTTACTGGTGTAAACCGCTTAGAGAGTGCTTGCACTGTGAGGCGGTATATAAATCTCACAAAATAAATAAATAAATAAATAAATAAATAAATAAATAAATAAATAAATAAATAAATAAATAAATAAATAAATAAATAAATAAATAAATAAATAAATAAATAAATAAATAAATAAGGGGGGTTCCACTTTAGCCCTTAGATCAAATTTTCACCTTTCTTTTACATCATCCTCTTCATTTAAAAAGCTAAGCTTCCAATCATGAATAAGCAAAACAGGTACAAAGGACCAGTCCTAGATTATTATTTAATCTTCAATTCGATTCACAGTCTGGGACTGGCAAAAACGTAACCGTTCAGGACCTAACTTAACCAAGGACCTAAGAGCTATTAAGGTAACAACTGAGTACATAGTCAGTTCCAAGTAAGGTGGATTTTTGCAAAGTCAGAATATTCAGGTCTGATAAATTCAGGATTTCCATGTAACTAGGCCATAAGTGTCAAACTCTTATGGGGGTAGAGCTTAATTCCATCTGCACTCTCCCCCGGGTATGTCTGGCGGTTGAATGGTGTTTTTATATTGTAATTTTTTAATTTTTGTATTTTGATTTTAATTGAATTTATTGGTTTTCTTGTATTTTTTCCTGTGTTGTAAGCCGCCCTGAGTCCCTCGGGAGTGGGGCGGCATATAAGAAACCATAAATAAAATAAATAAATAAATAAATAAATAAATAAATAAATAAATAAATAAATAAATAAATAAACTCGCCACATAACATTGCAGTTACATGATGTATCACAATATTTTTTCACTTCATGGAGCTGGGGTGGGCATGGCCTGCACATGACGCATCTGGCCTGCGGGCCGCCAGTTTGACACCCCTGATGTAGGCAGTTCTTTGTGTATTGCTCTAAGGGCTCCTATTACTATTGATACAACTATTGATTTCTTCCTCCACAATCGCTCAATTTGTAAATCATGATATTTCATTATTTTTTTTCTTATTGTTGTTGTTAGTATTAATGTGTGTGTATGTGTAGGAGGGAGGGAAGAGTTCCATAGGTGATAATTCCTACCTTACTCAGATTTGAATATATTTTAATTCATACACACACACACACACACACACACACACACACACACACACACACACACACACACACACACACACACAAGCTGGTTAATTAATAAAAGCATTTGTTGCCATTCATCTCCACAGCAAGTGATTTTTTGGGAGGGGTGGGGGGGGAGAAACTAAGCATGGAATAATATTGAGAAATGATCAATGGCTTCTTTCCCCTTATAAAATGAAGACATTTGAGAGTGTATGGTTATTCCAGTTTCTACTATTTTTTTTAATTACCTTTTATTTTCTTGCCTCTATTGTAACCAACATGCGGAGGGAACTTCATAAAGAGGCAATAATTATCCTTTCTTCTACCTCTATCTGCACCAATAAAGTTTCCAATGTTTAATATTCTTCAACCATTCAGAGTTTATACTCGTGTATATTTTATGCTTCTGACAGAAAGAAAATATGTGCTCTGAAATGTTTAGTTGAACGAATACACCTTCAGAGTTTCTTGCCATTTCAAACGTTAACCATTAAAGGAAGGGTTGTCAGTACCAGTTACAATTTCTGAGGGTGAGGAATAACATTAGTTATACTGAGTTTACTCAGAGTCCATTTTTGGCTTACTTTGAATCAAATAGTTTAAAACGCTCCTTATGAAAAAAAAAGAGGAAGAAAATTTAGTATAGATGACAGTCATAAAGTCGTCTGCTTTCAATCAAAACGGTATTCCATACACAGATTTTTTTAAAGGCTGCTTTGTTATTACCTAAGGGGGAAAAGGAAAATGGATCTTATGCAAATGCTGCCTTTGTAGTAAGTATGCCATTTTATTTTCTGCCAGATTTCCCAATCTACAACTTCTTTATACCTTTGCCTACCAGCAACATAAAGCTAAAACATTCAAGGAATACTTTCCCCTCAATATTTATAGTGTTATGTCTGCTCCCAACTTCTCTCTTTTAATGGGGATTATTAATTAAAAGGTGGATGAACAAGAATTGATGGTTTTTTTAAAAAAGGCTCACATTTTTCACCATGGAACCCCAAAGGTTCCCTTATTTTGTGTCAGTGTCTGGGAAAGTGGGCCTGTTTGCCTTTTTAATGTAAACAATTTTGCACATGCTCTCTGACATCAATGGAATTCTTTCCTTCTTGGAATGATTAATGGTACAATATTAATTATGTCAACATGTAATATCAGTCAAGCAGTGGTGGGTTGCTATCGGCTTTACAACCGGTTTACTGAGCGTGCATGAGTGTAGTTCAGAGGAAATAGAACTTCCACGTTGCAAACTAGGCAAGGAGCAAGGAAAACAGCTGCGGATGAAAACAGATGGCATTTCCCATCCACGAGGTTAGCAAAAATGGGCCCAAAACATTCACTGATGTGCTGGAAATGCAAAATAATACCTGGGACCTATTATCACATGTGGTGGGAATGCCCAAAAGCCCGTGAATTTTGGAATAGAATAAAACAATGGTTAGAAGAAATATTAATGTTGAAGATAGAGCTAAAACCCGAACTTTTCCTATTGGGTATTACTATAGATAAATATGATAAGGGAACATTATACTTAATGTTACATATTCTGATGGCTGCTAGATTGGCCTTTGCACAAAAATGGAAGAACAAAGAAACTCCCTCAGAGGAAGAGATATTGCATAAAATTCTGTCTTGTGCTGAAATGGACAGACTTACGATGGAATTGAAAAATAAGAATGAATCAGAATACTTTGAAATCTGGAATAAATTGTACTACTGGTGGGAATTGAGGAATTAGTGACAAGTTGGAAATGTATATACTCTTATGTTAGTAAATAGGAAAAAATGGATTTAGTATTGTATATAAAGTTGAGATATATTTATATAGAGATAAAGAACTGTATTTAGGAGGAGAAACAACTCAATGGAAATGTTTAAACTGGAATGTTACATCATGTCCATGTTTTTCTTTTTAAAATTGTATTATAAATAAAAAAAAATATTTTTTTTAAAAAAGAAAACAGCTGCAAAGTGGCAATTCAATCTGCCGCCCCTGATCAGCTGGGAAACAGAGATAAAGGTCAGTATAACCCAGGGGTGGACGGGCCTACTTTAACAGAAACAGAGAACTGGTTCACTCTCGGCTTGGAGTCAGAGCTAACGGTTCAGGTAAACCGGTACGAACTGGTAGCAACCCACCACTGCAGTCAGGTAGTCATTAAGTATTTTGTAATTCCTGATCATCACCTGATCAGAAAGAAAGGTGGCTTCTTGGAATGAGCAGGTAACTGCAGGGTGTGATCACATTACATGTAATGCTGATGTTGGTCAGGCAATCCTGCAATATTGTCTTCCCACCTGATTATTCTTACGAAAGCTATAATAAATAAGCTATTATAGTACTTGGATTCTATAGGGTTAAGGTTTCCCCTATCCAGTGCTATCTGACACTACAGGGCAGTATTCATCTCTGATTCTTAACCGAGGGAGCCAGCATTGTCTGAAGACAGTTCTGTGGTCATGTGGCCAGCATGATTATACATTGACGTATACAGAATGCTGTTAGCTTACCACCGAAGTGGTACCTATTTATCTACTCGCATTTGTATGCTTTCAAATGGCTATTTCCTATATGATAAGAGGTGAGCTCCTTTGCCCTTCCTTTGAAACTTAATAAAGCGTTCAATCAGAATAGAGCTGGAAGAGACCTTGGAGGTCTTCTAGTCCAACCCCCTGATCAAATAGGAAACCCTATACCATTTCAGACAGGTGGTTGTCCAGTTTTTTCTTAATAACCTCCAGTGATAAAGCCCCTACAACTTCTGAAGGCAAGCTGTTCCACTGGTTATTTGTTCTCACTTTTAGAGGAGTTATTTTATTTGGTATGAAAGAAACAGCAAAGAACATTGTTTTCCCAAGGAATAAAGAATGTTCTGACTAAACCGAGTGTCATTAAGCTAGCAAACCACAAGGCATCTGCTAATTGCTTCAAATCAATACACGAAAAGCAAAACTTTCCCCGCAAAGCTATTCCATACAGTTGCTTCAAGAGAGCAAAGTGAGGTCAACAAATCTGATGAGGGAAGCGAGCATTTTGTTATACATTAAATACTTGTAAAGCTAAACTAATTAACTTTTATCACATTGTCCTCTTATTAGTGAAACTAGGATGTATTGGCTGGCATCACATTACACAGCAGAGTAGGGCTAGGATAATTTGTGGCTCAACAAGCTGTGGGAACTTGACCACTGGTTTAGCATGTGTAAAACAGCCGACTAAATTAAGCTATAAGCTTGCTAATTAGTTTGAGTTTAATGTGAACATTTAAATTATAGGTAGGTAGGTAGGTAGGTAGGTAGGTAGGTAGGTAGGTAGGTAGGTAGGTAGGTAGGTAGATAGATAGATAGATAGATAGATAGAGAGATAGAGAGATAGAGAGATAGAGAGATAGAGAGATAGAGAGATAGAGATAGAGATAGAGATAGAGATAGAGATAGAGATATATGCATGTATGTATGTATGTATGTGTGTGTGTATGTGTGTATGTGTGTATATATGTATATATGTATATATGTATATGTGTGTGTGGTGCAATGGCCTAGAGGTGGAGCTCTCACCTCACACTCAGGAGGCTGTGAGTTCGATCCTTGGTGGAGGCAGATATTTTTCTCTCTGGGCACAATGAGAATATATCTGCTGAAACAATCTCCACATTGGTGACAGGAAGGGCATCCGGCCAGTAAACACTCCACTAGCTCCATTCAGTTGCCCAGACTCCACCCTGCAAGGGATTATGGGGTCATTAAAAGAAGATGATGATTATATATGTTTGTGTGTGTGAGTGTGTGTGTGTCTGTGCGCGCGCGCACACACAATGCTTTGTTAGCTCAGGTTTAGACTTTCACATGTTATAGGAAAGAACACAGGATGAATACATGTTCTGTAAGGCCAACCATGTTGTGATAACAGGGACATCTGTCTACAAATTGCCTTTAATTTGGAGGCAAGTATTTGCATTCAAATTGTCATATTTATATTTAGAGTCACCAAGCCCAAATCCTGCCAGGAACACCATTTTGTGATAAACTTCTAGAATATTAAAAAATATAATATGATATAATGAAAAACAAAAACCTCCAAGCTATCTTGCCTGCATGGAGTTTCTGCATGAACCACTTAAGAATTTACCTCCAAATTTACTGGATTACCCAAATTTTATTTGCCTTCGCGGTGAGTCCAAGCCCTTCCTGTTCCAAGATCATCTGATACCGTAGATGAGGTATTTTGTCAGTCCAGTATTTTCCTCCTTGGCAACTTTTCTCTGTCCACGTAGATGAAGAATGAATTGTTAGGCAGAATGAGGTAACTACTTCTGGCAGCAGATGTTAAAAGGCGAGAGGATCAGTCATTTCCTTCGATCATTTATCTTTAACTCTTCAACAGTTTCATCTCTTGTCTTCCCCATCACCCTGTGAGGATTTCTGAACATCACATGCCACAGCATAACCCCAGTCAATCAGTGTCAGTAGCTTCACTGTAATATGCAAAATACCACAGACATTATAAAGAGCAAAATTTTAAGGAAGGATTTAAACATTTGGGCAGATGCTGTAGAATAGATGATGAGCATTATTATTTCTTACTTCACCCACAGACCCTGCGCAACATTAACTTTATTCTCAAAAATGGCGTTCTCAGTTTTAAGCTCTATTTTTTCACTCTCTCTTCCCATCCTAAGATTTCCTTAGAAGGTGATTTGTAAAATGAAAGAAAGAGACGGCAATAAAATGGGAGCAAAAAAGAGGACATGACCCCTCTGAAAATGATTTTATCCAGACTTTTGCAGTTAAGTATTATATTTTTTCCCTACCTCTCTATTTATCCATGGATAACTCATGCTTCCCTCTGGCTATCCAGCAAAGTGGTGAAGAATGGTTCTTAAAACAGCAATGGAACATTCAGTAAACAATTAGCCTTCATTGATGCATTTTCTCAGAACTTCCTCAGAACTTCCCCCATAATGTTCCTGACTATCTATTCTTAACAGATTCTTGTACTGATTATCGGCTGCCATTGCAATGTTTCTTTGTTTAAAACAACAACAGTTGATACACAATAATAATTGATATCGTACTTGAGATTTCATTTCAGTATTTTACTCCAGAACATATAATTTTATAATTGGTGTGTGTGTGTGTGTGTGTGTGTGTGTGTGTGTGTGTGTGTGTGTGCGCGCACGCACAAAATTATGTGTGTGCACAAAATTATGTGTGTGCACAAAATTGATCTTAACCAAAAGTATGTCTGAGAGATCAGTCCAGGGTAACCAAAACAAAAGTTGTGAATTTCTGCATTTCTTTCATCACAATTAGAAGACAAATTTGGTATGACAACCTGATGTCTGTCTAATATCTATATCCATCCATCCATCCATCCATCCATCCATCCATCTATATTTCTATCTGACTGTCTATCTAATTATTTATCATGCATCATGCACACACTCATACATAAATGCCAAGAAAAATGTGAAACAGTACACATAATTAATTGTTACAGGTTAGTGTGTGTGTGTATGTGTGTGTGTGTGTGTATGTGTGTTAGTATATATATATATATGTGTGTGTGTATTAGTATGTGTATACTAGTATTGTGTGTGTGTATATTACTATGTGTGTACTAAGTATTTATTAACTGATGTACTGCAACCATTATTCATCTCTCCAAGCTCTCTATATGAAATATTCTTGGCTAAAAGAAACTTCTATCAATATGTTTTTTTAAATGAACATTTTAGGTTTACCAAGTACACGATTAAACAATGGCCTTCCCTGTATGATACCATTCTTTTTCACCCAATCCAGGAAACCTTTGACAGTTGTACTTATGTATATGTGTTCAATGGGCATATCTAACTGAAAGACCCACAGAATATCAACAATATCAACAAAGCTTCAGAAAAGTGTGGTATGTCCTATACTAGATATTTCTGTAAATATGTGAGCTATCTCTCATTTGAAAGCATCTTCAACTTAAATTCTTCTTTCTTGTGTTATATTTATATTGTATATCAAAGAAAAGTCAAGCTTAATAATGACATTTTTACGAAGCATGTGTTGAGATGCATCAATCCACACCTCCCCCAAGTTCTTCTATTGCCTACTTTCACGGAGAAATTTTCAGGTGTAACACATTTTTATAGGAGAATTTTTTTAATATTGAAAAAAAAAAGTTTAAATATTTTACAAAATCAGAATGACACGAGGAAGCATGCACCCTTCTGCATGCTTCCATTTTTTGCCGTGCTTCCTGGAATGACCATACGATTTAAACACATTGGATGTTTGGTGAATCCCCCACCATAAGTATTCACAGATATCCCACAATGGGCTGTGACTTACCGTATTTTTCGGAGTATAAGACGCACCTTTTTCCTCCCTAAAAGTGGCTGAAAATTTGGGTGCGTCTTATACTTCGAATGTAGCTTTTTTTCCAGCCCTAACTAGGTGCTAACAATCTTCCCAGCTCTTACCTTGCAGGCTTTTTCATTGTTACTCTCTCCAAAGAATGTTTTTCCAGCCCCAAGTCTTTGCAGGGTTTTTTTCATTGCTCTACTTGCTCTGAATAAGTTTTTTTCTAGCCCTAACCAGGTGCTATCTATCTTCCCAGCTCTTACTGGCTTGCAGGCTCTTTCATTGTTACTCTCTCCGAAGAAGGTTTTTTTAAGTCCTAACCAGGGGATAAAATAATGTGCTGAAGCTGACCAGACTAAGGACGCTAGCCAGATGAATACCTGGTAGGCAGATTTTTCCCCCCTATTTTCCTCCCCCAAAACTAGGGTGCGTCTTATACTCCGGTGCGTCTTATACTCCGAAAAATACGGTACATCAGATGTTATGATGCAAGAACATAATTTGTATGATGACACTGTAAGTGCCTTGTCATTTTCATGACACTGTAGTTTATTATAAACATTGATATTATCAGTTCTCTGTGAATTTACAAACAGAAAACAATACCAGGGCCACAAAAGTAATCCTTAGGGAATTTTGGTGTCTGTCTGTCTGTCTGTCTGTCTGTCTGTCTGTCTGTCTGTCTGTCTATCTATCTATCTATCTATCTATCTATCTATCTATCTATCTATCTATCTATCTATCTATCTATCTATCTATCTATCTATCTATCATCTATCTATCTATCATCATTCCTGGGCAATGCAAGATTCAAGGTGTCCAGAAAAAAATGATCATTTGGTAATCCTTGCTCCAATAAAATGTCATATTTTCAACTTGAGCTTTCATTTCTTTGGTTTCTTATAAATTATTTACTATAATTTCAAGGTCTCAGATGTTTTTCCTTACTATTTTCACTTTGGGTCACAGCACATCATGGTCTTGCAATCACAGAGGATATAAACAGGGCATCAACACATTTTAATGAATAATAATTAAAGTACAGTCTAGGAGGACGGCACCTGAGCAATACTAGCTTAGGATAGTGAGAGACATTTCTAATTTTAATATAAAATGCATCAGCCTCTCCAGAGACCTATTTCATGATTTAATATAACTGCAGGGTCTGTGCAATAAGTATATCTTTGCAACCTTAAGCAATCTCTGATTTGCTCCTAATTTATTTTCTTTCAATAGAAATAAATATTGAATCATTTTTTTCCCAGTCTTTATAGATGGTAAATATTAGAGTTTGTTGCATAAAAATCAATTTCCAGAAGCACACACAGATGACTGATTCAGCTGGATTCATTAATTTCTTTATAAACATAATATATACTGTATATTTACAATACCAATGTAGATTCTTCTTCAAGCAGTTACAGGCAGCAGAGAACAGTTAGTTTCATTTCAGCAGAGTTCAGAGTGGACAACAGAGTACAGAGTGGGCTGAGCCACACCCAGCCTTAAGCTTAAGTTTTCAGTTTCGATTCTCTGCACAGACTCAGAAGTGGTTAGCTCCCATTGGCTGACTAAGTTGCTATGCCTATTCATTGGCTGGCCTTGTTAACATTGGCTCTCCCAGTTCATGGATATCTTAACAGTAAATTATATAGATAAGTCTCTTCCTCACTGCTATATTTGGATATGAGAACATTCTTATTGTTGTACAAAAGATTATATTTAGTTCAACACAGGTATTTCAGCAGTGAGCACAATAAAGAGAATGATAATAGCAGCAACGTAATAGTCCAATTTCTAAAATTATAGACATAAGGGAGTAGTTTTAACAATTAATACTGCAAGACCATAATTGTCTGCCTTGGCCCTTGTATATTAAATCCAAAAAATTACAGGCAGTGCTGAATTGCCACTCAAACATGACTCAATTATATTCCAGTTCCCAAAATTTAATATAATATCTTCTAGAGTTTGCAGAGAAATACCAAGGCTGTGACTAAGATTTAAAGATGAGCACATTCCATGCACAAATGTTTGCCTTTCCTGTAACAAACCCTTAACAAGCTTCAGTCCAGGGGTGAAATTCAGCAGGTTCTGACAGGTTCTGGAGAACCGGTAGCAGAAATTTTGAGTAGTTCTGAGAACCGGCAAATACCACCTCTGGCTGGCCCCAGAGTGGGGTGGGAATGGAGATTTTGCAGTATCCTTCCCCTGGAGTGGGGTGAGAATGGAGATTTTGCAGTATCCTTCCCCTGGAGCGGGGAGGGAATCGGGATTTTGCAGTATCCTTCCCCTGGAGTGGGGTGAGAATGGAGATTTTGCAGTATCCTTCCCCCAGGAGTGGGGAGGGAATGGAGGTTTTGCAGTATCCTTCCCCCAGGAGTGGGGAGGGAATGGAGGTTTTGCAGTATCCTTCCCCTGGAGTGGGGTGAGAATGGAGATTTTGCAGTATCCTTCCCCTGGAGCGGGGAGGGAATCGGGATTTTGCAGTATCCTCCCCCTGGAGTGGGGTGAGAATGGAGATTTTGCAGTATCCTTCCCCCAGGAGTGGGGAGGGAATGGAGGTTTTGCAGTATCCTTCCCCTGCCATGCCCACCAAGCCACGCCCACAGAACCGGTAGGGAAAAATTTTGAATTTCACCTCTGCTTCAGTCCATACTTTGATTCAGCCAGGAAGAAGGGGGGAAAGTGTTCTCCTGTAAGATAATGCTTGGGGTCTTTTCTGACACCACATTTTAACTAGCATTTCTTTTAACTAGAAATGAAGGTCTTAGGGTTCACTCACTTGTAATCCTATTAGAACTGAGAGGATGTAGAGATGCTTAACTTTGCTAGGTTATTCTGTTTCTATGACAATTTGTTTATTGGGATGAATTAAAGGTATGATCCATTCCTTCACCAGGAAATACATTTAATATTAAAATGCAACAAATTCCATGCCAGTTAAGGAGTTAACGTAGCCAATTGTTTTCCTTTCCCCCCCCTATGAGCCTATGATTTTCAAACATTCACCCCAATTTAATTGAAGTTTTATTTGTAAATGAAGAACAGCCCTGGTGGTGCAGTGGTTAAATGCAACATTGCAGGCTAACTCTGCCCACAACCTGGAGTTCGATCCTGGGGAGGTTCAAAATTAACTCAGCCTTCAATCCTTCCAAGGTCAGTAAATGAGGACCCAGAATGTTGGGGGCACTATGCAAATAATGCTTATATTGTAAACCTCCCAGAGAGTGCTGAAAAGCTCTGTGAGGTGGTACATAAAAGTAAATGCTATTGCTAAATGGAATCCATGGGAACCGCAATTTTCAGATTTATGATTAGAGGAGGTTGAAAAAGTAAAATACATTCTATATCCAAAAAAGACCATAATAAGCTGTGCTTCATGGTGTGGAAAGTGGCTGGTTTTGCTCTATATCACTTTTTTTGTGATAAATGTTCCACAACCTGTTTGTTTTTTTCCCCAGTCTAGATTCTGCAACTATTTGTCTAATAGTAAACTCTGCTGATGGACCTTAGAAAAACAAGACAGGAATAGCTTCTTCTCCGGTAATATCACACTACTAACCAGAGCATACAAAACATTTGCCAGACCAATCCTTGAATACAGCTCATCTGTCTGGAACCCACACCGCATATCGGACATAAATACATTAGAAAGTGTCCAGAGATACTTTCCAAGAAGAGTCCTCCACTCCTCTACTCGCAACAGAATACCTTACGCAACCAGACTTGAAATCCTGGGCTTAGAAAGCTTAGAACTACGTCGCCTTCGGCACGACCTAAGCATAGCTCATAAAATTATCTGCTACAACGTCCTTCCTGTCAACGACTACTTCAGCTTCAACCACAACAATACACAAGCACACAACAGATACAAACTCAAAGTGAACTGCTCCAAACTTGACTGTAGAAAATACGACTTTAGCAACAGAGTGGTAAACGCCTGGAACTCAATACCTGACATTGTGGTTTCATCACCAAACCCCCAAAACTTTACCCTTAGACTGTCCACTGTTGACCTCACCTGATTCCTAAGAGGTCAGTAAGGGGCGTGCATAAGTGAATCAGCGTGCCTACCGAACCTGTCCTAATGTTCTCTCTTATCAGTACACATCTTATGTATATAAACAATGCTATATCTATGTATATTACCAACACGTACTTGACAAAAATAAATAAATAAAAAATAAAAATAAATAAAATTGACTTGTTTGAGCTGTGGTGCTGTAGAAAGCTCCTGCGTATTCCTTGGACAGAAAAGATGATCAACAAGCAAGTATTGGAGCACATAACAGCAGATATGTCGCTGAAAAGAAAAATAATGAAACTGTGTCTCACTTATTTTGGCCTGTCATGTGGGGAACTTCACTGGAGAAACAAGTTATGTTTAGAAGGGTTAGTGATAAAAGGAAACCATCCCATCAAAAAACATGGTGGCTGGACACCATCAAAGCTCACACCAGCCAGACAATTAAGTAAACTCAAAGAAGCGGTGCAGGATCAAAAGATGTTGCGAGATCTGGTCCACAGCATCACCAAGGATCAGACACAACTGAATGAATATCACCACCACCACCATCATCATCATCATCATCATCATCATCATCATCATCATCATCATCATCATCATCATCATCTCCTATTGAACTAAGTGAATTTTTGTTCCTGTGGAAATAAAATACGGTTATATTTGTATATGAGTTTCTTATGAAGTTTCTTATGGCGTCATCCCTAAAATTGTTTGGAGTATTGGCTGGAGAATTTTAACATAATAGAAGTCCTGAAGGCTATAGATTACCAGAGTAGAAAACCTTATTCTGTATATTTTGCAAAACAAAGTGTATAGACCAAGCTATGTGTCTTAAACTTCTGGAGGAGGTGGTGATGGGAAAAGGACTTGTTGGGATTAAGATCCTATTTCCATTTTCTTCCAGCCATGGGTCTTCCTTTTCCAAGGATTTATCCATGTAGAAATTGGACTTTTGGGAAGGACTAGCTGTAGAGCTGCAAAGCGGTAGAATGTAGTTCTCTTGGGCCAGTCACTCTCTCTCAGCCCTCAGAAGCAGGCAATGGCAAACCACTTCTGAAAACCTTTAAATGGCTTCAGAAAAAAAAAGAAAATCCGAGGCTGTAAAGGACTGCACAATAAATAAGAAAGCCTACTTTTTCTTGCCTACATGCCAACACAAAACAGAATTAAGAAAGGCTACATTTCTAGATAAGATTGCAACCATTTTTTTTTCTATGCAGCTTCCAAGATGTAGTAAATCCCTTTTGATATGTTATTATTTCTCACACCCTATGATCATCTTAATCTAGAGAAAGGAGAAATTTATTCCCACCTCTTTTTAAGGACATGGGTGCACCTTTCCTAGTAATTATGTTTGACAGCAATCGATGATCTAAAAAAGATCATTAGAAATGAAAACTAAGTCCTCATTTTCCTTTACCAATAAGGTAAGAATTGAACAGTTTTCTTTTAAAAACTGTTTGTTGTTTTAATGTAAATAGGAATTAGAGTAATAAATTCCTAAAAGAAAAGTTATTTAGGAAAATATGAGGTTACAAATAATTTTGATGTGTCTAGTTTTAATATATTTAAATCTCTCTCTCTCTCTCTCTCTCTCTCTCTCTCTCTCTCTCTCTCTCTCTCTCTCTCTCTCTCTCTCTCTCTCTCTCTCTCTCTGTGTGTGTGTGTGTGTGTGTCTCTCACACACACACACTCTTTTCTCTCTCTCTCTCTGGTCTAGCGCAATATAGTTTAGTCACCCTTCTATGACTATCTCTCCAATTAATAGCATGCAAAGAAATGAATTAACAGTAGCAAAATTTAAAGTAAGGAAGCTAACCCTATCATTACTTTGCACAGCTTTCTTAATTTATTGAGGAATAGGTGAAATGTTACCAGATTTGGGATTCAAAAACCTGGATAACCAGATGCCAGCAAAGATACCCACACATCTTTTTTTTCCAGTTTGTGTGTGCTGAGTTTGCTTCATTCAGTCTAGAACCTCATGATCTAATGACGGTGTGCAAACTGATTTAATCTGTCTTACATTAAAGCAAGAAACCAGGTAAACTTCACAGTATGCTTCTGGGTTGGATACTTGTCCACAACACTGTATGACTGAATGACCGTAATTTGGTATTCAGCTGAATCATCTGAACTCGTGTTGCAGACTGGTTTAATGAATACAGAATATAAGCCCAGAAAATCAGAAGCAAGTAGGGAAAACATTTCAGAGGGGTTTTTTTTTTCTCTCTCTCCTTCTCCTCTGCAGCAAATTTATTACACACACCATATTCCATGAAATCACTAGGAAATAATTTAACTAAGACCAGGGCTAGCCTAGAGCTGGAGTGAGGATGTATGCCAATTCTAGGCATAGCCCCATTTCCCTCTTTCTAATATTGGGATTTAGTGATGGAAAAGAATTACTATGGAAATTTCTAAGATGGTTCAGAAGCGTTGTCAGAGATTTTAATCTCCACCTCTGTAGGAAGAGATCTTTCTGTGATCAGACAAGATACAAATAACTGTATGGCTTTGTGGGTTTATTTCTAAAGTGTGCACCCATACGAAGGGGATGAAATTATCCAGAGATGTTGAACCCAACTTCTTTGATTTCCCATAAAGGGTATCCCTTTTAGTGAAAGTGAAAGTGAAAGTGAAAGAGGGAGGGAGGGAGACACACACAGAGAGAGATGGAATATAGACAGAAAATATGATAAGGCCAAAAGACAGTAATCACATTTCTTAGCATTGGCACACCAACGCATTGCACACCCTGCAGAGCATAATCAGTAGAAAATAAATGAACATGTAAATGAATGTGACACAATTTAATGTGGATGAGCAACTTTTTAATTGAAAGTCACATTCCATTTATTGAGGATAACACCCATGTGTCCATGGAACATCACAATTCATATAGAAAAGTATAGGGGCTTGTTTCATGATGCTGCTGCTGCTAATGTCAATCTGATTCTACTTGGTCACCTACAAATGTTGCTGATTGGGGACTTCATTATAAACCACAATAAACTCAAAGAAATGGTTGGTGTGCCAATGCTAAGAAATGTGATTACTGTCTTTTGGCCTTATCATAGTCTCTCTCTCTCTCTCTCTCTCTCTCTCTCTCTCTCTCTCTCTCTCTTTCACACACACACACACACACACACACACACACACACACACACACACACACACACACTTTCAATGGAAAATAAAAGGTGTTACAAATGCTACTTTATAAACAATATCTATAACTGTTTTTATGTATTCAAAATAGATGTCTCCTAATAATACACCCTATTACATTCACAATGTTATCTAACATTCATAATGCATGCTGGATTGTGTATTGTTTTGTTTTGTTCCCAAAAATAGATCAGTGGTAATTGCAGTTATAGGGAAACTTAACATCTTCAGTTCAATATCTAGGCTTACCTTTACAAATAAAAGAAATAAAGCTTTAATTGCCTTTTGTTAATTCAGTACTAATGAATTCATATCCATAATCCCTTCCCAGAAAAGTAAAGAAAATGATTGCTTTCTTTGTTACCAATGATTCTAAGGATGCATCTTCCTTTAGTCTCTATTGTTATTGATCGATTGATTGTAAAATGCACAAGCTTCATTTCAAGTTGCAGAAAATTTTGGTGAGCAGATATTTGTTGCAGGTCTGAGCATGAAAATATTTTCAAGGCCATTGGCTTTACTATGTTATAAATTTTAAAATTTGAAACTCTGACATTTGAAACTGGAAAGTACAGATTACAGATAGCTCATCAAGGAGAAAATCTATATGGTTGCTAGGAGTGAAAAACGACTATGTGACAAAATTAATCAATTTAAATTACAATTTGCTTGCAATTTTGAAAGGCATAAATAAAAAAAATGTGGAAGATAGAATGTATGTAAAGAAAGTTAGTGTTTATATTGCTTTATGAATATGTGTTTTGCAACCTGACCAAAACTGTTTGATGTTTTGCTCTTCTGAAAGAAACTTCCAGTGAAAGCTGAAGAAGTAAACTTCTAAACTTCTAAAATTAAGAAACTATTCTTGTCTGTTTGTTTGTGTTAAAATCACTTAGAAAGGATCCTTCCCTAGTTTATCTGCTTGATTCTTCCAGACAATATGTCAAAAAGATTTTGAAATATACAGTGTATACAAACAGTTCCTGTCTAACCTCCTTCTTCCCCTATATTTAACGTGAGCTATGTCAAAGTGTTCAAATTTTGTCCAGATGTGTGTTGTGCAGAGAAGTTGATACTACTTATGGGAATGATGACATCAACTGGCACTGGGAAATGGTTCATTTTCGCAGCATTCCAAGTCTAAAACTGTAACTTTGAATATTGCATTATCTCTTCATCTTTTTTTAGATTTATTATTAGAGTTGGAAGGGACCTTGTAGGTCATCTAGTCCAACTCCCTGCTCAAGCAGGAGTTCCTACACCATTTGAGACAGATGGCAGTCCAGTCTCGCCTTGAAGGTCGCAAGTGTTGGTGCTCTCATGACCGAGTATGTTCTACTGGTTGATCGCTCTCACCGTCAGAAAGTTTCTCCTCACTTCCAGGTTGAATCTCTCCTTGGTCAGCTTCCATCCATTATTCCTTGTTTGGCTTTCTGGTGCCATAGAGAACAGCCTGACCCCCTCCTCTCTGTGCCATAGAGAACAGCCTGACCCCCTCCTCTCTGTGGCATCCCCTCAAGTATTGGAACACTGCTATCATGTCACCCTTGGTCGTTCTCTTCGCTAGACTGGCCAAGCTCAGTTCCTTCAACCGCTCTTCGTATGTTTTATGTTCCAGACCCTTTATCTATCCGATTAGCAACTTGCCTGTCATAATAACCATATTCACCAACAGCCTCTCTCTCATATCTTTATATTAGAGCATGCAGCTATGTTGCTCCATGACTTTCGGTGTCTAGAATTAATAACCAGAAACAGAAAAGAGTTTTGCTGTCCCCAAATACACATATTCACCATTCACCAGGTTAAATATTAGCACTCAGTCTTATAAGGCAGAGGCCGGGCATCCTCCACCAAGGCCCCCTGGAATGTTATTACCCAACTGTCAATGCTTAATGAGACAGAAAGGAAAGATTGTCAAATATATGGGTACAATTATGTTGACTGTTAAATAGTCACATAAACAATCAATCAAAATTAGCGTATGTCATGACCCCTCCCGTTTCTTTCTTTTGCTTACCATTTGGAGTGCAACTCCAAGCCTGTCATTCAAAGACTGCTAGGTGCAGCCCCAGTGATTAGGGAAAAGAAAACGATGCTATGGATAGCCCTGCAAATGTCTCTTTCTATGCTACTTCTTTCTTCTCTCTGTTAAAGACAGAGCTGGCTGATTCAGCGGCAGTTCTGTCACCTTGAACTGACAAGAGTGAAAGGAAGTTTCAAGTTAAGGTGAAAAGAGATGCAGCCCCCAAGGAACAGTGGCAGGGATGTGACTGGACATGTGACAGGGCAGAAAGAGAGAGAGAGAGAGAGAGAGAGAGAGAGAGAGAGAGAGAGAGAGAGAGAGAGAGAGAGAGAGAGAGAGAGAGAGAGAGAGAGAGAAACACAGAGAAACACAGAGAGAGAGAGACAGAGAGACAGAGACAGAGACAGAGAGAGGGAGAGAGAGTGGAGAGAGGAGAGAGAGAGAGAGAGAGACACAGAGAGAGAGAGAGAGAAAGAGACAGAGACAAAGACAGAGAGAGGGAGAGAGAGACAGAGACAGAGAGACAGAGAGAGAGACAGAGAGACACAGAGAGACACAGAGAGAGAAACACACACAGAGAGAGACAGAGACAGAGAGAGACAGAGAGACAGAGAGACAGAGAGACAGAGAGACAGGGACAGAGACAGAGAGATGGAGAGAGAGACAGAGACAGAGAGACAGATAGAGAGAGAGAGCGACAGAGAGCTACAGAGAGAGAGACAGAGAGAGACAGACACACACACACACACACACACACACACACACACACAGAGAGAGAGGGGGGGGGGAGGGAGGGAGGGAGGGAGAGTATGAAAAAGACCATTTGGGGAAGCCTGAGAAAGCTGCATACTAGGGAAAACAGTGAAGCAGGCAGTAATAGAAAGATGACATTGGAGGAACAGGATTAGGATTTGAGGCTTTCTTTCTCCCTCCCCCCCTTTTCAGGTGATTTCTGTTTTCAGCTAGTAGATGTTGTTAATTCCTTTCAAAGTTCAACATCTTGGTTTTCTTTAGACCCCAAAATATTACTTTCTAAAATAAACAGAAAATCGTGTCAGCACTACTCGGAAAGTTCCTACTATATGTCCAATAGACCAGCAGTCACCAAACAGTGGTCCGCGGACCACTGGTGGTCCGCGAGAAAATTTTGGGGGTCTGCAGAAAAATTATTTGCATTTTTTATATTGCACTAAATACTATTTATCTTTTTTTAAAAAAAATTCATATCAGTCTGCAGGATTTAAAATTATGAATTTAATGGTCCCTGAGGTCTGAAAGGTCGGTGATTCCTGCAATAGACAAACAGAGAAAGATTCCAAAAGATATGAGTTGAACTGCCCCTGTTTTAAATGACTGGTTTGATCATACATTTGTTTCTTCATTTGATAATTCCCCTAATCCAGGGCTGTCAAACTCCTGGCCCACGGGCTGGATGCGTCCTGTGCTGGCCACGCCCATGCCTGGTTTAGTGAAGGGGATTTTATTTATTTATTTAGCGTATGGCTGGTCACACACAATATTAAAACACTTCCTTTTTACAAATTAAAAAACAGTTAAAGCAGTAAGAAAAAACCTAAAAAGGGAAACATAAATAACATTTCAAAGCTTAATATCAAGTTTGGAGATCCAGTCAGTAGCTGCCGTTGTTGTGCAGAGGAAGTCCCTACAGTCTCCTGGATATTTTCTGTTAGGGCATTCCCTCACTATATGCTGAATAGTCTGTCAAGGAGTCCCGCAATCACATTGTGCTGAAGGTGTCTTTCCCCATTTATGCAAGAAGTCAGCACACACCCCATGAGTTGTTCTAATTGTATTATATGTCACCCACATGTATCGGGGTAGGCCAAATCCTGGAGGTATACTACTAGGGCTAATGTGCCCAGAGACATCTTGGGGGGTGCAGCTATTCCATGCCTCCATCCACTTTTGTGTGATGTTCTGATGGTCAGCCATCAACTTACGCTCTGTCAAGAGTGGTGGATTTCTTGATTTTAATCGACATCTTAAGAGGTCAGGAATATATCCATGTATGGGTAGAGAGGAATTTACCAGGATCTTGCTGTACTCCCGAATAAGGGCTTCTTGTCGTCGTAAGTGCGGGGGAAGTATGTGACTAAGAACTGGTAGCCAGTGACTAGGTGTTGATTTTATACACCCAGTAATTAGTCTCATCGTATGGTTAAGTTGAACATCAATAAGTGAAGGGGGAAAACGTCCCGATGCGTCACGATGCCACCTTGACAACGTGAGTTTGACACCCCTGCCCTAATCTTTAAAATTTGTGTTAAGGAAGTCATGAAAGTGAACTTGCGAGATCTCTTCAGACAAATGAGAATTTCCTTTTGGTCAAGGAGAATGGAAATGAGAACCTCCCCTTATTTATCCTTAGACAACCACTCCATGGTACTTGGGGGGGGGAGAAGAGTGTGTTTAATTATCTATTAGTCTGTAGTATCTAATGAGACTGCCACAACAATGTTGTAAAATGTGCAAGGGTTGGGTGCTCTTGTGTCTTTAATTTACTTGCACAGAAATAGCCTAAGGGTAAGAACATGTGTTCTGTGTCAAAAAATTATTTTATTAACAACTTCAGAGACTTTATTTTTATGGCTTATGTTCAACTGCTTAAAAGAATTGCATGGCAACAAACAGTAGGCAATTTAATTCTTCATCAATTAATCACTAGTAGAGCCAGTTAAGAAAACATGAACGAAAGGAACTTTTAAATAAAGCTAACTGAACGTAACACACACGGAGACACGCACACAGACACGCACGCACACACACACACACAATCTTGAGAGAAGAAAATGACTCAGTACCATTTGGGAAATTGCATACTTGGGCTCTCCTTCCATTGAATTGATAGGGATGCTTGTCTAATCAGCTTTCCTGTGCAGTGATGGCTGCCCACATTTTTTATGAGGCAGTGAATGAACAGCTTAGAATGCAGCATGGTTGTCTCCATAGGAAAGCATCAACATCAGGGGTTAAATTCAGCAGGTTCAGACAGGTTGTATAGAACCGGTGGTGGCGATTATGCGCAGTTCGGAGAACTGGTAAATTGCACCACTGACTGGCCCCGCCCTGCCCCGCCCCTCCCCATCCCGCCCCTCCCACTCACTCCTTCTCTCCTCCTTCTCAGGCTCATACACAGAGAGCAAACATGAGAAGGAGGCGAGAAGCAGCCAGGTTGAATGCTAGAAGACTTGGCCAAACTTTTCTGTCGGTTCTGTGGGCGTGGCTTGGTGGGCATGGCTTGGCTTGGCCATACCCACGAAGCCACTGTTGGGTGAGAATGATATCTCATAGAGGCGATTTGGATCTTTGCTTGGAATTCAGACAGTTAGAAATAAAGCCGAGATTAAAAGTCTAATAGAAATATTTATTTCGGTACAAAAACAATAAATCCTGAATAATTACATCTTTGTTAAGAAAATGCGACCGTTCCGGTCAAGAGCCAAGTCAAAAGTGATTAATGGTGGTTTAGGAATGTGGACATGCGTACAAGATCACATCACGTCTTCTGCTTGTATTGGAATATACCATAATATTAGATAGGGGCGCATCACCCTGCATAGACATACAACTGGCAATATTCACTACGTGACAGCCACGCCCACAGAACCGGTAGGGGGAAAATCTGAATGTCACCCCTGATCAACATGCACTTCTTTGTGTATCCTTAACTGCTTTCGTCTATCCAGTTGCACTATCTGAAAGAAGACCAACTCTCCCCAGGCAGGCAGAGAAGGAAAAGTAAGTGGTGGAAGATTAATAGGAAGGAACAGAAAGTGCAGAGATTTGACAATGAGGCACTTAGCAAGCTATCTGTTGAAAAAACAGGTCTGTTGGTAGGCACAGAAGCAAAGTTTGACCCAATGTACATACTGCTCTTCAGTGATACTGAAAATATTGAAGCAGTTCCTCCTTGTTTAAATGATGATGTTTTACAGTAAAAGATTACAGAAATGTGGAAACGATACAACCAGACTTAATAACCTATTTAGAAAAGGTGTTGGTAAAGAAATGGCTTTCTTTTTGTACTTTGTATCAATAAAACTTTTTGAATAAAAACAAAAAACAAAAAAAGATAAAAAATAAAATAAAAAAAGTTAAAAAAAAAGAAATGGCTTTTTTAAGGATAGGAATTCTTCATGAGAAGTCCACCTAAACTTCATAGGGACTTCATTCCATTTTGGGGGATGGAGGAGCATAAAAGAAATTTTTAGACTTCAATGGACCTGGACAACTTCTTCTCCAAGGTTCTCAGGCCAGTAGGTGAGATCTGATAAATCAATAGCTATCACACAATTGATCATTGCTAGAATCAATAAACTGACCTGGCTTCAAACTCCAGGCAAGAAAACCTTCACTTGGATGAGAAAGTATCAGAAAGATATTTCAGCAACCACTCGCCCACCCACAGACACAAACACCAATCTCTCTCTCTGTGTGTTTTCATGATCACACGGGGGATTTCAACATTATCGCTTTTAAAGTCAGTCACACTCTGACCAGGGATGGGTTCTAACTTACCTCACTGGTGGTTTGCTTCCTCCCGCACCGTGTGGCCGCACCTCTTGGCCACACATGTGCGCAAATGTGCAGTACCGAAAAATCTGGAAAAAATAAAAAAGCCAAAAACAAGATGGCGACGCATGTGCAGTGCTGGGAACTCAGCACATGCTCAGAAGAAGAAAAAATTCAAAATTTAAAAAAAATTCAAAAAAATAAATAAATAAAAATTTAAAAAATATGCCGGTGCCCACAAACCGGCACCGACCGAACCAGTTCTGTGACATCATCATGACATCACCAGCGGGTCGCTACCAGTTCGGGCGAACCGGTCTGAACCAGGAGGAACCCACCTCTGACTCTGACCCAACTTTTATTTCCTTTTAAGCAATCAGTACTCCACATCCATACCTTAGTAGACCTATTCAGTTAGTGCAAGTCCTTCAGTCCATATTCACGCAACACTTTAAATCCTTTTGATCAGGCATGGTTCATTGTCAGCCCTTCAAGGTCAGAAAGCAAACATCATAAATCTGACTGGAACTATATTTCATTAATATTAGTCTACAGTAACTGAGTTTCACTCTTCTTCCTTATATTATAATGAGTTAGGAAGGTATAAATAGAAGATTTTCAAGATTTTATTACTTGCTAGGATTAAAATATATTTTTTTGTTTATGTAACCATCATTGACTCTACCTAGCTTTCTCCAAGGTCATTTCTACATCCACAGTTACCCAACTTAGATTTATTTTTTTATGATAGATTTGATTCAATTTCAGTGCTGTCTGACTCCAGACTGTCTCTGACCAGCTCACAATATTAAAACAAAACAAAACAGAATAAGATAAATAGAAATAAAATAAAGGAAAGAAATAAAATGGTAATTTACGAACAATGCAATTAATGCCCAGTAAAAAACAAGAAGTTCCATCTTTCCAATCCCAAGAATTAGGAGAACAGTCATTTCTTCGAAGCCTTCCAGAATACTTTCAAGCCATCCAGACCTCAGAGGGAACATCATTCCATAGAACAGGAATGAAGAATAGAGAAGGTATGCTTTCTGGAACCCAAATAATGACACTGTTGGTTGAAGGGACCTGGAGCATTGACCAAATCTATGGCCAAGTCTACACAGACATTTGCATAGAAACTAACTTGGTCTCCATCAGGGGTGAAATTCAATTTTTTCCCCTACCAGTTCTGTGGGCCTGGCTTGATGGGCATGGCAGGGGAAGGATACTGCAAGATCTCCATTCCCACCCCACTCCAGGGGAAGGATACTGCAAAATCCCCATTCCCTCCCCACTCCTGGGGGAAGGATATTGCAAAATCTCCATTCCCACCCCACTCTGGGGCCAGCCAGAGGTGGTATTTGCCAGTTCTCCAAACTACTCAAAATTTCCGCTACTGGTTCTCCAGAACCTGCTGAATTTCACCCCTGGACTCTCCATCCAGTCTTTACAAATACAGCTGAGATTTCATTCCAAATTGAGAGCCAGCTTGAGGTAATAGTGAAGGCATCAGGCTAGAAACCAAATGACTGTGAGCTCTAATCCTGCCTTAGACAGCTGGGTGACCTTGGGTCAGTCACTTTCTCTCAACCTGGGAAGGAGGCAATGAATGTTAAAACCACTTGTGAAATCTTGCCAAGGAAAATTCAGGATCTTGTCCAGGAGTCAAGATTAATGCAAAGGCACACAAATCACCATCTGGATTAGCATCCTAGATTACTGCTAAATTTCCTCCCCATTCTCACCTTCAGTTTAGGTAATAGTCCTGCTACTCCAATTATATCTTACATTCTTGAACTTATATGCAGACATAACACATGCACGGGGGTGTATGGGGTGCTCAGGGAGGGGTAGCACCTCTGGTGTAGGGACATGTCGTGTCCTTTTACGGCAGCTCATTTTAGGGCAGCTCGTTCACCTTTGGTCCCCACCTGTCACTCAGCTCTCACCTGTGGCTCCTAGCAGCTGTAGCATGCGCAGCAGCCACACCCCTGGCAACAGCTTCGACAGGCTGGCCAAGAGTAGCCGTTGAGTCACCGACCTTCGGTGAGATAGGGACTTGCCTACCCCAAGCAAGAGCTGAAGTGGTGCAGTGGTTAAATGCTGTGACTGCAGGCTGACTGCTAGTTCAGCAGTTCAGCTGTTCAAATCTCACTAGGCTCAAGGTTGACTCAGCCTTCCATCCTTCCGAGGTCGGTAAAATGAGGACCCAGATTGTTGGGGGCAATATGCTGAACTCTGTAAACCGCTTAGAGAGGGCTGTAAAGCACTATGAAGCGGTATATAAGTCTAAGTGCTATTGCTATTGCTATGTGAAGTCAGATTCCAGCGGACTGAGCGGATGAAACCTACTAGAATAGGTCATGAAGGCGGTCTCTGCAAGCGGTCTCTGCAAGCGATGTGGTATGCTAAGAGCACGGCAAGACACGAAAGACGCCCTGGTCAACCACTGCGCCCAGCCCATCTCCAACTGTCTCGACTCTTGTCCTGCTATTTGAAGCAAGATGGAATCTGGGAAGAGAGAGTGAGGCTGACAATGCGCACCTCTTCCTCACTTTAATCCAATTCACGTGCAAGTCTTGACATCCCCCCCAATTCTCATGATGATAGATGTCAAGGTCCTCTTCGAATACGATGGACAAACATCAATCATCAACACATGCATGCGTAAGTTCAGACACACACAGAAACAGAGGCATAGACACATAGACACACACACACACACACACACACACACACACACACACACACACACACACAACAATAACAACTGTAGTGTGTCCTCTTTTTTGTATTGTCATCTTTGGAACTATTCCTCTCAACATACCCTCCTATTGGCAGCCTAGTGTGCCTGGATGGTGCTTCTTAATGGCACTGGAAGACAGAACACTCACATAACCTCACTCCTTCTACCTTCTTTTCTGTTGAAATTTGATTTGGGTGTATTATTCAGAAGGGAGAAAATTACAGCTTCCATTGAATATACAACCTCTGATCATAAAAGATAGCTGTGTGGGAAAAAATAGCATTCATGCACGTATGAAGGTCAGGATTATCTTGCTAATTAGATCATTTTCACTAATAGATGGAAAACTTGCATCTTAGGGGCTGATGATATCTTTAAAGGAAGATTTGCCATAAAATAGAAGCTCCTATAGGGTGTCTTTTGAATGGATGGCCTTGTGCCTGCGTTCACGTTGGAAACATCTAAGGCACTTCTGGGTTGAAAGAATTAGCTGGTGGCATTACCATTGCCTGGGGTATGCCTGGTTGTAGGGCTCCTTTCATTTCCTCATTAATGTGCCCATCAAAGGGATACCTACTGGTATATATCTACTTGTGAGTACATGCTTTTGAATTGCTAGCTCAGCAGGAGCAAGAGGAAATGATGGGCGCTCACCCCACCACACAGCAGCACTCGGATCTCGAACGCAGGCTTGCTGATCATCAACCCAGCATCCTAACCATGTGAGCCACCATGCTCTTCAATGGCTGGCCTATCCTTTCCTGTATTCAACAGATGCAGTTAACAGATTAACAGAGTTGGAAGGGACCTTGCAGGTCATCTAGTCCAACCCCCTGCCCAAGCAGGAGACCCTTACATCTGCCTCTACCTAAGATCGAACTCACAACCTCCTGATTGTGAGGCAAGAGCTCTACCTCTAGGACACAGCAGCTGGGTCAAACATACTCCTTATATCCAAGACAGTCACTTTGGCTGTGTTTAGACATTTTTGAGCTTCAGAGCAATAGAAGGAAGAGGTGGTGGTGAATAGGAGAAGGAAGAAAAGGAGAAGGAGGAGGGAAGAGGGTTTTTTTGTAACCCATTCCTTTTGTAAACTGTATATTGATATACCAGCTGTCTTCTATACCCAACAGTGTCTGGCCTCAGTATGATTAATGTATATGCAGGCAAAGACTGCTAGGGTTTAATAGTTTTCTGGCCCGTATACCATAAACATCAGCAAGATTAATGCTTGAATGAATGGAGCCACATAGAGAGACATGGGGTCAGAAGTGATTCTTTGCCTCAAACCCTCCTTTCCAGCTGTTCTGACTATGGGGGAGTTTGGTTGCTCAATGGCAGTAAATATCCTGCTGAATTATAGTTTGACGCACTGTCAGTCAGAGACTAAAATGGGGGGGGGAAAAGTCATTGAGTTATACTAAAACATGTCCCTGTATGTACTTCCGTAAAACATACCGTCGTTTGGAAGTACTTCATTCACATATCTGCCCAGTTATGCGAAATTTTAATTCAGAGATTTGATTCTAAAGGAACTCAATGAAATCTTCAATCTGAATCAATCTGTTGCATTGGAGCAATTGAAACTTTGAAACAAGCTGAAAACGGTTTCATTATTCAGCTGTTTTCATGTATCAAGGAAATCGTGTTTTGTTTTTTTTCCTGAACCAAATTAATACTTCTTATTGAATTCACAGTGCTACTCAAACTGATGATTTGCTGTAATTCAACGTTTTGTGATGACTTGCTGGAGCAGGGCAAGGGAGAAGTTCTGATACATTGACTGCTTTCCATTCCTCAAATCCCTTCTCCCAAAAAGACAACTCCAGACTCCTCTCTTTATCAGATGAGTGCAATAGAGTAGAACAAGACGTGGGCTGCTGGGGGTTTGCAGGGGTTCGGGAGAACCTCTAGCTAAGATTCTGGGCAGTTCGGAAAACCCCCAAATCCCACCCCTGGCTGGCCCTGCCCTGACCACCCCTCCCCTTCCAGGAGTCCCCACACAGCCCATTTTGGATGCAGGTAAGTGCAGAGCGTGCGGGGAGGTTCGGGGAGGACAAAACACGGGCCTACCAGAAGTTCAGGAAGCCGGAAATGGGCCTCTTTCTGGCCTACAGAGGGCCTCCGGAGCCTGGGGAGGCTGTTTTTGCCCTCCCAGAGGCTTGAGGAAAGCTTCCGGAGCCCGGGGAGGGCAAAAACGCCCCCCCCCCACTGTGGTGCAGGAGGCTGACTAGGCCACGCCCACCATAGCCATGCCCACCATAGCCATGCCCACCCAGCAACCGGGCAGAGAACCTCTTGCTAAAAATTTTGAAGCCCACCCCTGAGTAGAACAATATATAAACCCAAATCTTTTCCCTTATCTTGTCTCTTAATACCATCTTGCTCTGCTTCTTAATGGCTTGGACTGCATCAACCTCCTCTTCGCTTTCTTGTCCATGAGTTCTTTGCTAATGTTGTCAGCAGTTATCTATTTGTCTCATCACATCAGCAGATGCAAGCTGCTGATGGGCTGCTGACAAAGGCTTTTGCCACACTATATGCACAAAGAGAACCTGAGAGGCTGCAGAGACTTTGCAGCCAGTTCTTATTAGCTAGATTCCATTATTAATAGAAATCTAGATTTTCAGTGTTGTGTCCTTAATGTCAGTTTCCAATAGCAATAGCAATAGCTCTTAGACTTATACATCACTTCACAGTGCTTTACAGTCCTCTCTAAGCAGTTTACAGTATCAGCATATTGCCCCCAACAATTTGGGTCCTCATTTTACCGACCTCGGAAGGATGGCTGAGTCAACCTTGAGCCGGTGAGAATCGAAGTGCCGAACTGCAGTCAGCAGAAGTAGCCTGCAGTACTGCATTCTAACCACTGGGCCACCACAGCTCTTATAAAAGAGTGTGATGCTACGAGGGTGAGTCAAAAAGTAATTCCATTTTCTTTAGGACAGGTATAATTACCAACACAGGAACATGTAGCATATATCAAAATGAAGCTGGTCCTCTGTGGATCACATCCCTACTTCTCAACATAGTCACCGTTTCTCTCATTAGCAAAGTTCCACCTTCGAATGAGAGCATGTATCCTTGCCTCGTAAAATGTTGTTGACTGTTCTTTGAGCCACTTCTTCACTGCAGTTTTCACTTCCTCATCACTGGAATAATGTTTGCCTCTCAAACCCTCTTCTTCGGCCCCATGAAAACTCGTATTACTATTGTAATGCCATTCAGCACTGTAATAACTATGTAATAATAACTATGTAACAATAACTGAAAAAGGTAGCATGGAAATAGTAAAATATTACATCTCTCTCTCTCTCTCTCTCTCTCTCTCTCTCTCTCTCTCTCTCTCTCTCTCTCTCTCTCTCTCTCTCTCTCTCTCTCTCCACACCTACACTACACACATAGATAGCTCATATCTGTGTGTGTAAATTACATAATGCATATATTCAGCATGATTTCAGTGCTTTTCAACAACAAAAACAAAGCAGTAGTGGTTCATTGCTACCGGTTCGCATGCATGCTCCTGCGCATGCACAGAAGCATCTCGGGTGGGTGGGTGGAGCCTCCCGCTGCCGCTGCTACCGGTTCGCAGAACCAGGCCAAACCGGGAGCAACCCACCACTGCAACAAAGCAACAAATTATACTTTACAGCATAAAGGTAAAGGTTTCCCCTGTCCAACTTTAGGGGCTGGTGCTCATCTCCATTTCTTACCAAGGGAACCAGCATTGTTTAAAGATACTTCCATGATCATGTGGCCAGCATGGCTATATGCCAAAGTCGCATGGGACACTGTTACATTCCGACTGAAGAGGTACCTATTTATCTACTTGCATTGCATGCTTTCATACTGCTAGGTGGGCAGGAGTTGGGGCAAGTAATGGGAGCTCACTCCATCATGCAGCACTCGGGTCTTGAACCTGGGCTGCCAGCTGACAAGCTCAGTGTTGAGAGATGAGAATAAATCTCATAGAGGCGATTTGGATCTTTGCTTGGAATTCAGACAGTTAGAAATAAAGCCGAGATTAAAAGTCTAATAGAAATATTTATTTCGGTACAAAAACAATAAATCCTGAATAATTACATCTTTGCTAAGAAAACACGACCGTTCCGGTCAAGAGCCAAGTCAGAAGAGAATTAATGGTGGATCTGGAATGTGGACATGCGTACAAGATCATATCACGTGTTCTACCTGTATTGAAATATACCATAATATTAGAATAGGGGTGCATCACCCTGCATAGACATACAACTGACAATATTCACTACGTGACACTCAGTATCTTTAACCACTGAGCCATCGCATCCCCAATTTACCTTACCCTTATTTTATTTTAAATTTTAAAAAACTTTGTAATACTTAAACTTTGATTTTTAAAAGAAGCCCAGAATAATATCTGGCTACACTCTAATGAATGCTGAATTGTGATTGACATGCTTTACTTGATGTTCAGGTTCTCACCTAGTGGATCATGCGGCTTAAGGGACAGAATAAAACATAACAGTTTCTCAGCAAATCTTTGATGTGGAAACATTCTTAATATTAAGCTCCACCTGAAAAGAAGATCTCCCTGTCTTACTTTGCTTGTCACAAACAATGTGAAAGATACTGTCTCCTTGCTTCCCTGAAAATTAGTTTTGAGTTATATCCCACCTTGTACAATCAGTGAAAAAGATGGCTTAAGACAAATAACATTGGTTGTAGCAAAATCTGCTTGGCCCAATTATAAAATGAAAAAAAAAATTGTTTCAAGTGAAATATGCAAACAGTGGGTATATAAATCCTGGGGATAGAACTGCAGTGAAATCGATTACGTCAAATACTGAAGCAAGAATGGATGATATCCACTTCTATCAATATAATGGAAGACAATTTGTTTTTTTGTGGGGAGACACAATGGATAAGCTGGAAAAAAATTAGGTGGATACAGCAAATATTTTTATATAATGTTAATTTTTCCCAGGTTGTTGCTTTCTGTCCTTTAAAATATGTATTTATTTATTTATTAGCTGAATGGCCAGAGAAATATCAAAATCTGCTGAAACTGCAGAACAACAACAACAACAACAACAACAACAACAACAACAACAACAAAAAGACATGCAGGCAGCTGAGTTGTATAACTTGGTTGGAGACCAAATATGGTACAGTATGATGAGTAAGAAACACTACAACATTAGTAAATAGAAAACGGAGTCCTAGACTTAGCTCATTATAAAGCAAACTCACTGCCCATTTCTATTGTCAAAAAAATTATGAAAGTTTCAATACATTGGTGTTGTAGTAACTGATCTGCAATTGATTTTAGAAAGAGCCGGCATGGTCATACGCCATTCAAGTATCAAGGATGCAGCTGTAGAGGTGGTCAACAGTATTAAGTATCTGAGAGTGCAGACATCCAGGAGGTTCTGACAGTTTCTGGAGAACCGGTAGTGGAAATTTTGAGTAGTTTGGAGAACCGGCAAATACCACCTCTGGCTGGCCCCAGAGTGGGATGGGAATGGAGATTTTGCAATATCCTTCCCCCAGGAGTGGGGAGGGAATGGGGATTTTGTAGTATCCTTCCCCTGCCACACCCACCTGGCCACACCACACCCACCAAGCCGCGGACACAGAACCGGTAGTAAAAAAAATGGATTTCACCACTGGGTGCCGATAACTAACAATCTGAACTGGTTTCTCCACACGTCAGCTTTCAGCCTGCAAGCGTGCAACCAGTGTTTGCATTTCCTGCATCAGATGAGGAGAGCACATCTTTCTCCTTCTATCCTGGCCACTTTTTACAGAGGCACAATTGACAGAATTTTAACAAACTGCATCACTATTTGGTTTGGTAGCAGCAGTGCCTCAGATCGAAAGTCCATACAGAGAGTGGTAAGGACAGTTGAGAAGATTACAGGGAGCTCGCTTCCTGTCATTCAGAATACTGCTTATAAGCAACTATGTGCTTAGAACTCAAAACATTGTTAAAGACCCCACACCCACCCACTTCACGGTCTGTTTCTGTTGCTCCCCTCTGGGAGGAGGTTTCAAAGTATTTCTAGCAGGACTACCAGATTCTGTAACAGCTTTGTTCCCTATGCCATCCATCTGGCAAACTCTCAAGATTTGTTTTTCTGGCCATATACATGTATACATCAGTGGTGGGTTCCCACTGGTGCGGTCCACTCTATAGCACTGGTAGCGGCTGGCTGGTGATGTCACAGTACCGGTGCGGTCGGTTGCTGGTGCCTGGGTGCCGCCATTTTTTAAAAAAAAAATTTAAATTTTTTTTAAAAAATTTCTTCTGCGCATGCCCAGAAGCCGAGCTTCCGGCACTGTGCATGCACTGCCTTCCTACCCCACAGTGAGTCCAAGCAGGGGAGGATGGCTGAGGGAGCGCGTGAGACGCTGAAAGAATGGGTGGCAGGAGCTATCTCCATTCCCCTCCCTTCAGCAGTCCGAGAAGCCACGAACGCGCGATGATGATCCTAGGCATTTTCGCACGTTCGAGGCTTCTCGAGCTGCTGAGGGGAGGGGGAATGGGCGGCAGGACCTATCTCAGTTCCCCTCCCTTCAGCAGTCCGAGAAGCCATGCCCACCCAGTCACATGGCTGGCAAACCACACCCACAAAATAAGCCATGCCCACAGAGTGGTAGTAAAAAAATTAGGAACCTGCCCCTGGTATACATCCAAACTAAACTGTGTTGTTTCTCCATGTCATATAATATATGCGGGTATATGCATAATTTTGTATTTATTTATTTATTTATTTTGTCATGTTTATGTAGTGTATATTAGAGGGTGAGACCCACTGAGAGCTGTATGCAATGAAATTTCATTTTAATGTACGCCAGTGTACATTCAAAGTGAAAATAAAAGTATTCTAAGGTCTAAGTCTAATTGTGATAGGTGATTGAGCTTGCTGACAAATTTAAGAAGCCAGGTGTAATATAATGGGGCATTTTAGTAGCCTGTATGCCCAGATTCAGCACTGGTCTCTGAGCACATGAAAAATTAATCCTTGTAGGAAAGTCATTATACCTACCTGTTCTCAATTTGCATCAGTGAACGCTGTTACATTACATGAGCTATTATTTTAAAATATTAAAAAGTAAAACTTGTGAAAGAGAAGAGGATAATTGACACAAGGAAGGGCTTATGGTATTTGTAAGAACCTTGAGAATATAACCATGGAACATTTTCAATCTGATTTCAAAATGATATTTAGAAAATAAATGTGAAAATATAGCCCCTGTTTGCAACTCTTTAAAGCTCTTCTGGGACCATGCAGCAACTTAGCTTAGGGCAGTAACATGGATCTTGAGAAAGTTGTGGTACAATAGAGTTACAAAAGTTGTTTTACTTACATTCCCATGTCCCCTGGAGCATCTTTTGGGAATCTCAGATATTGCAGAATTCTAAAGCTGAAGTGGGTCATTTTCTGCTTAAATGTTCTCCAACTTCTCTTCAGACTTTTTCATGCATTTTATCCAAGCAGGAACTCCAATATATGTTTCTATCTTTTATTGTTCCATGTGTTATTTTGTCTGGGATAGAAAATAGTTGCAAATTCTAAGCCATCTTTGCCATTTGGTTAATTTGACTGTTTAGTACATAAGCACTTCTAAATTGCAGTCGTATCTGCTGCTTATCTAGAAAATGAAAGACTCAGATCTCAACCAAACCAACGCAAAGGAGATTCAAATCTGCATCATAATATTTTCCATTTTCATGGGATGAATTTAACCTTTGAAATGAGATGGATGAAGATTTTTTAAAATTTCCTTTCCTTAAAAACATACATAGAAAACTTTGCCAATTATTGAGGCTAAAATAGTGATTGTTTGACGGACAGGAAGGTTAAACACACCATTAAACTACAATGTCCTCTGAGTGACTTAGATCCAATTAATTTACTATATGTTGCAGGGTATTGCTCGACCTGTTCACACATTCTTTTTTTTAATGTAATGCATTGTGCATTCTGATCAATGATCCTTTCCCTTCCAATGCAACTTTAAAGATGCAAATTATTGCAGGCATTTATACATAGATCATGAATGCCTAAAATAGCAAGACCCACACAAATGAAGCTAATGGAGAAGCTCTGGTGCCTTAAACATTTGCACTATAAGTTTCTGGAAAGAGTTGAGGCCATCCCTCCTCTAGAAGGGTTCAAATTTAATTGGATGCACTAGCCACAATCACATATGTGGGTTGGGTGGGTTTCTCTTACCATCCCTACTGGTTTGGAAGTGCGCAGGTCATGTCAGAAGTGTGTGCTTCACGTGCATTACATCCGGGAACTGACCCTCTGCACATGCGCAGAGGGTTCATTGCTAGCCCCTTTCAAGCAGCGGCAACCGGGGAACCAGTTCAGGGGGATGGCAAGCTGGCCATCGCTACCAGTTCGGTGAACAGGGCCAAATTTCCACCACCGGCTTATGCGAACCAGTCCGAACCGGTAGCAACCCACCACTGATATACATTTAATGATAGATAGCTAGATAGCTAGATAGCTAGATAGCTAGATAACTAGATAGCTAGATAGATGGACAGACAGACAGGCAGGCAGGCAGGCAGGCAGGCAGGCAGACAGACAGGCAGACAGACAGACAGACAGGATGCTGAGCTTGTCAACCAGAAAGATTGGCAGTTTGGCGATTCAAATCCCTAGCGCCACATAACGGAGTGAGCTCCCGTTACTTGTCCCAGCTTCTGCCAACCTAGCAATTCAAAAGCATGTAAAAATGCAAGTAGAAAAATAGGGACCACCTTTGGTGGGAAGGTAACAGTTTTCTGTGCACCTTCGGCATTTAGTCATGCTGGCCACATGACCATGGAGACGTCTTCGGACAGCGCTGGCTCTTCGGCTTTGAAATGGAGATGAGCACCGCCCCCTAGAGTCAGGAATGACTAGCACATATGTGCGCGGGGAACCTTTACCTTTACCTTTTAGATAGATAGATAGATAGATAGATAGATAGATAGATAGATAGATAGATAGATAGATAGATAGATAGATAGATAGATAGATAGATAGATAGATAGATAGATATAAATCAGTACAATGCAGGAAAAAATCCTCTCAATTTTGATGTTTTTCATTCCACAGAAGGAATCATATTTAAAAATATTTTCAATGTGAAAAAAAATTAAAATGAACTCCTCAAAGAAGGGTAAGAGGACTTATCACCGATATCAAATGACTAAAGAATGAGAATGCATGTCCTGTCTAACTCTTCTATCATTTTGCCAGCAGCCCCTTATGATATAATTAAAAAAATGAGAATCTTTGATACCACATTTTTCTATTATTCCTCAGGAGAACAACTGGGATGGAATGCTTCTATTGGACCTTTTCATATTCAGAAGCAGAAGCAATCAGTGAGAAGAGACACATAACAAGAAAAAGAACAACTTAATCCCCAAATTCTGCAACCTGTGAACAACAAATAAAACTTTAATAAGTACAAATAAATAATTTTGAAGTCCTCCAAGAATGAGGTAAAAAAGATACTTCTCTTATACAAGGAAGTAGAATGTCAAGGAACAGGAGAATATATTTTCACATGCTACGAGCCCAAGTATATTTTGCAAACCTAAAACTTAGAGATTTATTCAACTTTTGTTTTATATGACTTTCTTTTCCTTCCTTTTATGTACTGTAATTAAGGGTGGGAGAATTTGGCATATTTCTAATTTAAAGTATGGGGTCAAGTGATCAAGTCTCAGTTTGCAAGTGCTGCTGAAGACGTTTATGCAAAAACGTTCTTGCATATAATTTTTATTAATTAATCTGTTAGATTTATAGTCTACTTTTTTAGGAACTCAATATATATATATATATCATTCCATCTTCCAATTTCCCCCACATCTTTGAAGTAGGTTCTATTGAGATAGTTACTGGTTCAAAGTCACCCACTGAGATTCCATGACTGAGAACAGGATCTTAGAACAGGATCTTCCTGTTTCTAGTCCAACACAACACACTTTTCCCAACAATATGTGGGATATTTTTGTGCCCGTTGTTTTAAATTGGGACCTGCATTAAAAAATTAGAAAAAATGAAGGCTAGTTTCCATTTCAATTTGTGTAGTATGTATTTGGTATGTTTGCACTAGAGTACAAATTAAATTTATCTTTATACTTGTGGTATACACATCTATTTGCTGAATGTTCTTGTTATAAGTATGAGGTCATCAACTTCTCTATATACAATACAATGCTGAGTACAATTCCTGATTCAGAAAATTTGGAGGTGTTTCAGAGGTGCTACAGAGTGAGAAATGTAAAGACTACTCTTTTCCCATTCTATTTCAGATCATCCAATATATTTAGCTTTTTTAAGTGATTGAAATAACATAACAAGGACTGATGTCTATGGTGATTCTCAGTCATCCAGGTCATGGTTGTCTCAAATGTGCTTTTTCAAGAGGCAACTGGATTTTCTGGTTTTTCTTTGAAGACGTTTCGCTTTTCATCCAAGATGCTTCTTCAGCTCTGACTGGATAGTAGGGAATGGAAGGATTTATATTCCTTTCATATAGCTGGTCATTTGCATTCTTTTAGGGAGTCATAAGGGCTACTTGGAAGTTTATCAGTGTCCTCAGAGTCACCTGAGTAGTGCAAATGGGTATGGAGCCTTCTTGCACTACTCAGGTGACCCTGAGGACACAGACAAACATCCAAGTGGCATCAATGACTGTGTAAAAGAATGAAAATGACCAGCTGTCTGCAAGGATTATAAATCCTTCCATTCCCCACCATCCAGTCAGAGCTGAAGAAAGCTTCTTGGATGAAAATGCCAGACTATCTTGTCTGTACTTTTTCCCAGCCGATCACTATCTAAATTATTTTGTTCATCAAGATTAATACTAATGAATTTGAGAATATGAGTAAAATTAGGGTATATGGATTATTCTTGAAAGTCACATGGAATTTTAGAGAGAGGGGGGAGAGAGAGAGAGAGAGAGAGAGAGAGAGAGAGAGAGAGAGAGAGAGAGAGAGAGAGAGAGAGAGAGAGAGAGAGAGAGAGAGAGAGAGAGATTTTATAGTTTCATTGAATTTGCTAGAGGAAATAGAACTGGGCAAGAGTTTTATCACTAAATTATAGTTGCATTAGCTTCTGAGGAGTTGTTTTCTTCTTATCAACTAATTATATTAATGAACAGAAGAATGAGAAGGTTGTTACAAGACAAAAATTTAACTTCTCCATGCAGAAAACTTTTTTTTTTGTTTCATAGTGTAACTGACCAAAGGGTTGTTTTTTTAAAAAAAAATTGGTTTAAGGAAGAGGCAAGAGTCAAAATAGGTTCTCATACTTATGTCAGCCATAAAATTCAGGGGAAAAAGTCTCACAACTTATTCTTTTCTTATTATTGCAAAGAGTTACTTGCAACTATCTCTTTTCATTTCACACTTGCCTGAACCAGTGTAAATCTGGTCACTTTCAGTTATAAATCTATCATGTCTAATTTCTGCAATATGCTGTAATTCAGAAACACAAAATGATACTTATTTTATATCTTTCTTATTTTTAATAACACGCAAACATAATCTTGTCTCTCTTGCAGATCTGGTTGGTGACTTTTAGCTTATTTCTCTTTATCTAAACATTTCATGTCTCTGGTTGTCTTATTCAATTTCATGATCTGATTTTTCCATTATTTTTAACTGTCAAAGGCACAACAGCCCACCAGTTTGGGATACTGATGGGTAATGATTCTTGGTGATTAGACTCAAACATATAACTGGCAACATCATTTAGCAAATTGTTGTTGGCAAGATCCAATGGGAAGAAATAAATAAATAAATAGAAGAACAATAACCCCAAAATATTTCTGAGTTTAGTGCATTCTCTTTACAAGCCAGCCAAAGAAATTTTGATTATCATCAATTCTGATTTAACTTTTCTTTTGTTTTAAATTCCATAAAAATGCAACTAGCCCAGAGAATTCCCTTTAAGGGGCTCTTTGAACATCAATGTTCAATGAGGGATGAGCACAGGTAGTCCTTGACTTACAACCATTCATTTAGTGACCTTTCAAAGTTACAATAGCACTAAAACAGTGACTCATGACTGCTTTTCACACTTACAACCATTGCAGCATTCCCCAGGTCACATGATCAAAAGTTGGGCACTTGGCAACTGACATGTATTTATGACAGTTGAAGAGACCTGGGAACATTTGATCATCTTTTGTGAACTTCTGTCCAGCAAAGTCAAAAGAGAAGCCAGATTCACTTAACAATCATGTTACTAACTTAACTATGGTGATTCACCTTTCATCTGTGGCAAGAAAGTTCGTAAAATGGGGACAAGTCTCACTTAACAACTGTCTGGCTTAGCACTGGGAATTTGGGGCTCAATTGCAGTTGTAACTTCAGAACTACATGGAACTGCTTTTTCTTTGAAACAATATCTTTGATAATAATCTGCAATATATTTGCAACCTTATCACATGAGTGAGCTTTGGAAAGCTCAGTTGTTGATAATAACACTCACTTCTCCGTCAGCCCATTCACTCATGTGATCATGCAATGGAACTTATAGCCAAAGAATTCACTAAATTCCATCAGACTTCATCCGAAGTTTTTGCTTTTAGATAGCAGTGATATCTCCAGAAAGGACAAGACCTCAAGAAAGGACATTCTAAATTTTGGGAATTGTCTTTTTTTTTTTAAGAAAAAAAAATTAGTTGCCTACTGGATTCTGAAGGCAGCGGATTTATTTGTTATCCAGTTAATTCAACTGGAAAATTAGAATTCACAATTACATTTTGATAAAATTGGGTGGTGAAGGGTGAGAAGATGGATTATTTTGAAGGTCACTTAAAGATATCTGCTGAATCATCATTAATAAGGTTAATCATGAATCATAGTTAAACAAAGCTCTCGACTTGCCACCTCAAGCTTATAAAGGGCTCAGCGATCATGTTTCTACATTTGTGGCATGCACATTTATTGAGATAAAGTATAATGAGAATGTCTCCTGT